>VZSV01000003.1:2443567-2495164 GCA_013398735.1 Nothocercus julius
TTGTGGAGGCTCCTTCTCTGGAAATATTTAAAACCTGCCTGGATACCACCCTGTGCCACGTGCTCTAGGTGTTCCTGTTTGAGCAGGGAGGTTGGACTAAATGTTCTCTGGAGTCCCTTCCAACCTCAACCATTTTGTGTTTCAATCTACTGAATCTATTACACCTCTTAATATATATCTCAGCTTATGCATGTACCCTCGAGGTGCAGGAAGATGCTGTTTTGTAGATGGAGAATTAAAGTTTAGTGTAACTAAACAAACCTACCGCAAAAAAAAAAAGTCTTTCCGGAAACCTGTATTTGGAAGATCCTGTTTCTAGGGCTTGAAAGAAAATCTATTCTGGTAGTGCCAACTGGTTTACTGAAGTTTCAATTTTTCTTGGGCTTTGTAGGACGGATGACAGCTACAAAGGAACAAAAACAGTGTTTTCTTGCTACTTTTCTGTTTTCTAAAAAGCCCTGCCAGAGTCTGAGGAAAGCAAAATAATATTGACATGGAAGCTGAATATCTCTCACCATATTAAGTTTTATAAAGTATCAGGAAGCTGATTAGCTATAAAATAGTATAGGGAAGCCAGGTGTTTCTGTAACAGAAGTGGGAAAAGATGTATTTTTTGTTTTTCAACAATCTACTCTTGAGGAATTCTATAATTCCTTTCTTTAAACTATGAGAGGAATCTAGGAATAACTCTGACAATCCATTAAATTATTCAGGATTATGCATATTCAATACATATTGAATATCAGCAAGCACATGCTTCAAGTAGTGAAATGTTCTAGTGGTAATAATTGCTGAAGATACCTGGGTAAATACCTTTACTCACCAACAAATTTAAAGCTGAAAAAAGCACCCGTCTTTTCACAGTGAAATAGAAGCAAAGCAGGTTCTCCCTGCATTTAAACCATGTGATTTTATAGTGTCTCATGCTTTACACGTTTTATATAATTTGGAGAGAGAAGATTATCTTGCATACATTGCGACATTGGATTAAAGCAAGATCTGAAACTAGACAGATAAATGGCAAATGTTTGGTGTGAGCCTCCAATTCCATAATACACCAAAGAATAGCCTTGTCCAGAAGACCTTGAGTTTTCAGGGTCTTAACGAGAAGAGGATAAGAGACTTGTATTTCAAGGGAAGGTCGATCATTTATGTAGCTCTGTTCCTATTGACAAGATGGTTTAATTAATGATGGCGAATGGTGGACGTGATCCTTCCCCTCTCCTATTGAGGGCCATATCTTTAAGTGCTGGATGCAGTTCTGGGCTGCCCAATATGAGACATGGACTGAGTGGAGCAAGTCTAGTGAAAGGCCACAAAAATGATCAAAGAGTTGGAGTTCTCTAGCACAAAATAGAAACTGCAAGAGCTGGGGCAGGAGAAGGCTTAGGGGGACATTATCAATATTTTTCTGTTGATATACATCCTCAAATATTCACAGCTGAACACAACCCTGTGTGACCCACTCTAATTGACTCACCTTTGAGCAGGGGTTTGGACAAGGTAATGACTACAGGTCAACATTCAAGCTCATTTCCTTTTTTGTGGGTCTGCAAAATAGGCTTGGAAAATATATCCAATGGCTGGGGCCAGACCTGCCATTTATGAAAGTTTTTAACAAATCTAAATTTCTACCAAAGCTTTATTGTTCCCAGCCACACTTCTGTGAATCAAAGCAATAAACCAGCCTGAATCTCATTGTCACAAAGAAGTGAAACTCTGCCTTGGACACCTTGAAGAATCGAGAATTTTTAAGGGTGATGCAGTTGGTTATCTTTTGCAAGTTTGGCCTTGAAATAAAAGTAGTTGGACAAGCCAGGCCTAACAGGCATGTGACATACTAACAGTCTTGCTGGTTACACTGCAACTAGTTTTTCTTCAGATATGTATTTTACAAGATTTTTGGTTGTTTTTAGTCTTAAAAGCAATTCTCTATAAGGAAGCTTATTCTAGTACAGAATTTGACCATAAACATGTCCCTGAAGAGTCAGATCCTCTTCTGGGCCTTGGATATCATGGAGTTCATGGAAATGGCAGCTGTGATTCAGCTTTCTTTCATGAGGGTAAGTTGTAAGGAACTGAGGCTGACTCTGCTTAAAAAAATAAATAAATAAATTTTTAACGGGGGCAAGAAGGTGGCTGGTAATTAGGAAAAGAAAAATTTGGTGAATAAAGCATATTGCCTGCTAAATAAAAGGATGGAGACTCTGAAACAAAGTCCAGTGCAGAGAAGGCTGGGATAAGAGCCTTAATTGATTGAGCTGAAGAGATATCTTAGGGGGGAGAGATAACTAAGGCCCAGCTGCAGGGAGGAGAGGAGACAGGGAGGAGAATGTGTTTAATGTAGTCTCTTAGGCTTTGATTCTGCAAGCTGATCTGTTCAGGCAAACTCTTACACCCCTGCAGAGCCCCACTGAAGATTATAGGAGTCTGTGCAGGCTATTGTGGATCAGTTTTGTAAGAAGAGGCCCCAAGTCCTGCGGAAGCATTTGCACTGAGCACAAGGCAAGGGATGTTAGGAAATGCAACATCTCAGCACTTCCCAATTTTGAATCAGAAACAAACCAGCAATTGAGAAAGAGATCCTCTTTTATGGGCCATCCAGAGAGATAAGATTGCATGTATGATGTTGTGCTGTCAGTGCTTCCATTAAAAATCCCAGTGGAATTTACATTTAGTATTGTGCCCCCTCTCTTCCCCCCCCCGCCCCAGTTCCCCTCAGACTAAAGTTTGGCAGATGAGCTTTCAGCTTGGGAGGCTGATGATTTCTGAAACGTGAGTACGATTGGTTTAGACACTTGGCTTTGTAGGGGATCTGGAAGGGAAAAAATACCAGCTGGTTTCTCATTTGCTTTACAAAATTATTTTATGCTTGAAAAAGCTGGAGAATATCGTTAAAGCTCATCATTAAGCTATACTAAATCCTTATTGCATTTTGTCGACCATGCCAAGACATTTGATTTGTTCTAAAAATGCTATGAAGTTAATTACTCTGCAATCTGAATAGCCTATAGCTAAATTGCTGAATTTTTAAACAATTTCAATTCAAACACCTTTACACACTTTACTGGAGTCAGTTTTTTATTGTGGAGCCTGCCCCATTCTGAAGGCCAAGTTAGCTCTAATACTGTAAAGATCTGATGTGACAAGATGAGGACTGGGAGGTTTCTATTACAGCTGGAATGTTCCGCAGGCCAGACTAGCATTTGAGGCACTGCAGTGTCCTCTTTGACAGCGTAACTCAGGTTCAGGCAGGCAATCTAATCCCAAAGGACCAGAAGCAGAGCAGACATTCTCACTGACTCGTTTGTGATCACAACTTTTCCTAATGGGAGATGTCAAATCTGCTGTTTTAGCTAAAATCCATCTGATCTGTGCCTAAGAGCAGAGCCTAAGAAGTTTTCTAACTTCTCCAGATGTGTGTTTAATGCAAGTCCATAGTTTGGACAAACTTTTGTATGCCATCAGAAAAACAATTGCAAAGCAATGTTAAGTTAAATATTCATATTTCTAACCTTATGCCTGTCAGCTGTCTCTCTAGATTTCATCATCTGTATAAATTAATGAGGAAGAATAATGATGCTGCTATTTTTTTTTTACCACAAAGCATGTAGTTTGGAACTTGAGTTCAAAGGCAGGTGCTCTGTGACATCCAGATGTGCTCCGTGGTGTTACTGTATCTGTACAAAGCACCCTGGGAAGACTGGGACTCATGTTTGGAGGGGAACTGGCTGAGGAGGTTCACGAGATTTAGGAAAAAAACTTGAACGTGGGTAAATGCAGGCTGCTGTTCAGGAAGTCCTACAGCACAGTAGTGAGGTGGCACTAGTTGAAACTAGCTTGAGAGGTTTAAACAAATAAAAGACACCATTTCTGGAGCACCAGAGTTGGTGGAGGCAGACAGCACCAGCAGGTTCAAGGGGAGGGACAGAGTTAGACCCATAAAAGAGTGTTAACAACCAGGGAGAGATGTACCCACATTTCATTTCTGGATGTCTGGGAAGAAACAGCACAAAGCGAAAGGACTTATGAGGCCACTTTCTAAACAGCCTCCACTTATCCACTGTGGGATGAAGAATACTGGGCTAAATGGACTTTTGACCTGCTCCAGGAAGGTGATTTCATAAAGGGCTCAGGACTGTAAAAATATCTTCTTGTATTTTCACTTGCTCTTTGTTAAAGGCAAGAAGGAATGCCTGGGTGCTTAGACCTGGTGGGCTGAGGCTCCTCAGTGGCAGGACTTCCCTTTGAGTGGCAGTCAAAGCATGAGTTTGCACGGCTGGAGGTAGTGTAGGAATTTGGCTCATTGCATTTGTTTTGTTTTAAGACGTAGATGCATGGCTGGCAAGACCGACGCAAATCTTTCCAGATGAAATTCTATTGTGGTCAGTGGGATGGCAACAGAGATTAATTTGGCCCTGTGTATCTTTTCTTAGCTTATTGAAATATAATTCTAACCTATTTGCTTTCAGCTTTTAATAATATTTTCCTTATTTTTGGAAGATCCTCAAGTTAAGCAACATATAACTGATTAGTATAATCCTATTTAGCTAGAGAGCAATGTCTTAACTCATTCTTAAAAATAATATTATCAAACAAACATCAAAACCTATCCTAAACGCACAGATGAAATAATGCTCAGATGCATATTTGCCCTTCTGTGGCTTTGCTTATAGGCAGTTTTAGGTTAAATCTCACTTGTTAAAGATATTTTCTCAGTAAGTTTATCAGTGGTTTATCAGATGATCTGATCCATAGGCATCTTTTGCATGTCCATTTTTTAATATTGAGTGTAGAACAATGTCTTTCTTCAGTTCCATAAGATACCCAAATAAATAATTTAGGTTCTCAAGTACCACAGTAAGAGGCAAGGATTAAAGTAGAAAGTTCTGCCTCTAACTTGTTGCAAATTTTGTAGTGCTGCTTGTAATCTCACAGAGTGCATTTGCATTGCCGTTAGTACAGTTTGATTGCCACCACCATCATGAAGCTGCTGTAGCCTGGTGCTTCCCCTTGGTCGCAAGGACATTTCCCTAGCATTGTTGGTTCACCTGCATGTCCCAATACAGCCAGTTCTCTGTGAAAAGCAGCTACCCAAACTTAGCCTTTGCAACATGCCCAGAGCTCTTTCTAACCTGTGCTCATAGCTGTTATGTGAGCAGCTCCATGATGTTCCCTCTTACTCAGGTCTACAGAACATAAATAACAGTGGATTGTTAAGATGGAGAAGACCACTTCTATAGTCTGGTGCTGAATTAGTATCAAACCAGAGAAGCAGAAATTCCATTTCTGGGGCCTCTGTCTCCATCTGGACTTAGCCAGCACCCTCCAAAAGCTGGCAAAACCAAGATTGTGAGTCATCACACAGAGTTCATCGTTCAAGTGTCCTTGTCTTCAAGTGCATCTTGAAGTCATTGTGTATTTAAGATCAGCATGACACCAGGATTAAAACTTTAGAATTCATGCTTTGGAAGGCCTTCAGCTCATGCCTGGTTCATCAAGGAAAGTTGTGGTTTCCCAGCAGACATTCCTCACTGTTTGCTTTTCCCAAGTATTGTATATGCTTGGACCCTTGATTGGGTTTTGAGATGCCTCATCTCTGTCTATCCCATTTCCTTCTAAAACGTTTTTCCATTTATCATCATTCCCTCTGTTTCACAAAGAACAGAAAAAAAGATCCCTTTGTGGCCAGAAGGAACTTTCTCTTTAGTCAAAAGCTTCTCAGTGTGGGCATCTAGTCACAAAGGATTGAAAACTTGTTCCAAAGAGTAGAATGATTGTCCTTTGCTCTCAGAAAATATGTTCCCATATCCCTCCAGGTACCTCTGTGTCCTGTGGATGACTTGGGCAAGATATGGAACTGCCATGGCGCATGGAGACAGCAGCCATGTTTGTTTTCTGGAGCCATAGGGAAACCCTCCAAGTTTGCTCAAGGTAAGGGCAGATCGGCCCTTCTGGAGCTGCAGCACAGGATAGGGCAAGAAGGCTGGAGCAAAACCACAGGCCAGTTCTGTTCTTGCTCATGAAAAAGCATAAGGAAAGAAGGACTGTACGTAAGGCACCAGCAAGGAGGCAAAATGAGAAGATGCTAACTCTCTGCTTTACTGTAGAGGACCCTGAGCCTGAATTTTGGATTGTGTTCCCCTATCCTAGTTTAATGAGGGTTGTCATCACTCAGTGAAATAATGCAGAGATGTCATTACGCCCAGGAAATGCCTCAAATCCTAGAAGAACAGAAACACGCAGAAGCAAGCAGAACCAAACAGGGGAGCGCCGGAGCCTGACCTGTGTGAAGGCCCCCAGGGCCGGCAGCTCTGTTGTCTCCTGGCTCCAATGTCTCCTAGAATGCTGCTGCTGTTCCTGTGAGTGGGGACTGCCATTTTTCCCACGAGGAGGGAGTAGTGTGGGCCACGCATGCCATCTACTGAGAAACAGCTTAAACACACACAGAGTGAGAGAAGGATGGTGATTCTCAGAAATCTTTGTGAGGAGAGCTGAGATGGAGGGTGGGAGCTGGACAAGTCGCACGACACAGCTCGGCACAGTGGAAGAAAGATGTGGAAAACAGGGTAAGTGGTTACAGCTTGAGAGGAAAGAGAATGAAGAGGTAGGAGAGATGGATAAAAGTTCAGGCACAAAATCTGACATAAGCATGAAACCCATCAGTAAGACGAGAAAGAGATGTTGTTGTTGAGGAGAGGAAAAGGAAGGATGCCTTTTGGGAGTACAAGGGGTAGGAAATTGCTGTGGCCTCTTGGCATGAAGATGGTAACTTATCTTTTTGTGTATTTTCATGTTTATCATAGATGTACCCACTCCTGAGTGAGAACTGCTTTTTTGCAGCAGTTTCTTTCCCTAAATGTGAACTTGAAGTTAGAGGGAGAAAGAGAAATCATTTGGACTAAACAGTACTATTTTCCTTTCCCATTAACATTTCAAATGATTTTCTCTTATTCCCTGCAATCAAATCACCTGAAAGCAAAATAATTCCTTCCAGCACTGTTTTACTTATATCTCTGTGTTCCTGAATTGGTTGATGTTAAACATCAGTCTCTAAATACAAAGATAAAACACTCAACCAGAAAGTTAAAGAGCAAAAAAAAAAGCCTGTTGATTTCAAAACTATTGATTTAGTTGGACCATAATCTTTATTGCCTAGTTGTCCAAAAGTAGTAGCATCTACCCTTCATAACATAAACTGAAAATCTGAGCACTAAGCTATACTCTTGAATGGGCCAGGGTGTATTTCTGATGGAGTACAGAGAGAATCTTTCTGTATTCTCTCTACATAAATAATTTAATAGGTGTAATGTCCATTACTCAAGCTTACTAGTGTTTAGTATAAATATAAAATACACGTACGATGAATGGCTTTGTCTGCTCCTTGCATCAGTTTTAAGGAGCTTTGCTGACTGCTTCTCTTCATTTTTGTTTCTTCCCCCTGCATTCAGCAATTTGTCTCCATGAATGATGTTTTATTTAAGCTCTCTGCCTCCTTTGTTCTTACAAATCATTTCATCCTGTTCATCCTCTTACCCATTTTGTCTCTCATTATATTTGATCTGTATTTTAATCTCTCATTCTTCCTCTCTCTTAGTTCACTATGTGCTGTGTGACACATTCCCTTTCCTGTCTTCATGATTTCTGTGTTCTCTGGTCTTGTCTCTACAGTTTGGGAGGGTTGTTCCTGAAACATTGCATCTGCCATGCGGTCTCTCTAACGGGCTCTCAGGTTACACAGGTGATCCAGAAATTGGAGGAAAAAAAAGAAAAAGAGGAGGATGATGGGTCAGGAGACTCTCAGGCTCAATTCATATCAGCTCGATGTGATAGTTCACACTGAAGGAGTAATTAGATGATTGGTTTCAGGGGATATAAATCTATGCATCTGAAAACTTTCTTCTTTCTTTCTTTCATCTTTCTTCTGTGCAGTATTCAGATGGTTCTAGTCCTTACCCGGCTGTCCATGTATCTTCAGGTGTTGTAGAGACTGAAACACAGTGAAGAAGGGGACAAGAGCATGTCCCTGGATGTGGACTGGAGGGTGAGATTGGGCCTTTTTGTGCCATGGTGTGGGCATGGCCTAGCTTAATCTGATGCTGACACTACACTTGAAAATTTATTCTGATTAAGAAATAGGAGGAGGAGGGGTAAAGTCCAACTTTGTCATGGTATATTTTGGATAGCTAGAGGTATGAAAGCTCCTAGAGGAACACAGTAACCTGAAAAACTAAGTATTTTGACAGTTCCTATCTGTCTGAGGTTTTGTTGTACCAGCAAAAGTGCGTATCTGGACATCTCACAAGCTTTTTATGTACTTACGCATGGGAAATCCCTAAAGTCAGAGAAATAATAGTGTGCTTTCTTTTATTCCCCCTTCCCCACAGTTGGTTGCTGACCTCTAGCACACCTTAGATTTGTGGGAACTCGCTTGTGGACTCAAGTAGGGATGAGAAAGAAAACAATGGTTCTTTCAGTCAAAAGATTACTTTGATGTAATTCTAGCCACATAACACCATCTACCCGTTTTGTTTTGTTTTGAAAGGCCATCTTAGGTCAATGAGATATTTCATAGAGACTAAAATGCTAATCTTCAGCTCCTTTACCAAAGTATCTTAAAAGACTTTTTTGTTCAAATCTCAGTAGAACTCACTGGGGACTTAGCATCCAATTCCTCAAAGATCTCTTGGAGTTTCTAATCAGCATTTGCTTTTATGTTTGATTAAATAACTGAGTCACGTATGGATAGCTGTTGTTTTTAGCATGCTAGAGTGTGCTACTTAAATTTGTGGGTTTTTTTGGTTGCAAGTGTCAGAAGTAATGCTAGGCAGCTGTTATGAGTGTCTAGAATTTATATCACAGAGAAATGATTTATTCTTCTCCTTATTGTTCTGCAGAGGAATGCACTGATTTTTCTTAATTTTTCCGAAGTAAAAATTGACAGTATCAGAGCTGCTTTTCCCATCACTAAGAATGAGTCTCCAATTGCCTGACTTCCTGTTGATGCTAATAATATTATTCCTTCAAATAAATCAGCAGACTCAGCACACGGGACTGTGGCACTGAATTCAGTATTAAATCCCACCGCTCTCACTGGATTCCTCACTAGCTAAATTGCTCAAAAACTGTATTGCTGCTGCAACAGCTCCTCAGTGACCAAGGGCTGTTTGTTCATCTTCTGGCAGCAGGTGGTATTTTACCTGCTTTGAAAAGGGGTCCTATTACAGGCAATGGTTTTACAAAAATAAAGAAACCCCAAAGTGCCACTGCTCCAGTGGGGAAGGCCAGAGCAGTGTCTGATTAGCCATTCCGGTTTAATGTTCTTGAAACAAGAACTTGTTTTCTCAGTTGCTGCAGTTTTTATTGTAATCTCTCTGTGCTACGTGAATCTCTGGAAGTCAATGACTGATGGTGTCTCACTTGGGTTATTATTTTATTTTTTCTGGCCTTCAGTGCTGCTTTGGGCACAGTAAACCAAGTACTTTGGAAATGTCTCCCCAAGGGTACAAGGTTGTCTGAAACACTGTTCAACTGGCTGTTAGCTTTCTTCAGCCAAGGTTACACTGTACTTTAACTATGCCCAGACTATGTTAGTGTGTTTTTCCATCTGATAAGCCTCGTGACTGATTTTTATTTTGAAATCTGAGACTTAACTGGTGCTTAAGTATTTTCAAACAACTTATTCATTTTTATTTGATAAAAAGTTGTGTTTTCTGAAATAATGGTAGCCTTATTCTGCCTTTGAAGTGGAGATAACATCCAATGTGGTACCTGTCTCATTGCTTAGAGAACACTAGAATTAGAAAATATGACAGAATAAGTCATGGTGGCCAGTGATAGGGCAAGGGGTAATGGATGCAAGTTGAAACACATGAAGTTCCATCTCTGTATGAGGAAGAACTTCTTTCCTGTGAGGGTGGCAGAGCCCTGGCACAGGCTGTCCAGAGAGGCTGTGCAGTCTCCTCCTCTGGAGATCTTCCAAACCCGCCTGGATGCCGCCCTGTGCCCCGTGCTCCGGGTGTCCCTGCTGGAGCAGGGGGATTAGACTAGGTGATTTCTAGAGGTCCCTTCCAACCTCAGCCATTCTGTGATTCTGTGAAGTCTTCCCTGGTAGGGGGTTAGAACAGAAATCCTGAAAGATGTTTTTGCACTCTGGATTCTCTACCAAACTGTTTCCAGTACATGCCTTTATTCTATCTATTTGATAAACATTTCAAAGATAGATATATATCTATATATATATATGTATATATATATATTTTGGTTTCTCAGCACTGTACTTGCTTGAATATGACATACTTATTTGAGCCTGCAGTAAAATGTATGTTGTGCCCACCTAGAGGCTGACTATATTAAGAGAGTAGAATCAGCTTTTGATCAATAGTTACTCTGACTGAAATACAATTTGAGTTGTCAGAAGAACATGGTTGCTGAACTTGCTTCAGATTTCTATCTCTGTTGCTGAGGTAATTTGCATGGCTCTCCTTAGTCCCTACCACCATTGTTGAGATCAGAGCAAAGCTAATATGGTGGAATTGCGTTGCAAATTAAGCAATTTCTTTTTGTAAGGAATTTTTTTCCTCTTTGTAGGAAAGGGAAGGCATTTTGCAAATCTCTCACCATGTCTTGTTTCTCTCTCTTTGGTATCTTCTGCCAGGAAGCAGGAGGAGTAGAAAGGGAGGAGCCCAGAAAATCTGGAGAAGTGGAATGAGATTTTGATGGAGAATCTTGGAGGACAAGAAGGTTCCTCAGGAAACAGGGACTTAACAAACCTCTTCCCTCACCTCTCTAATTGTGCGTCATGTAGTTCCTGCCATGTGCGCTGTCTGTAGGCAGCTTTCTGGTGCTTGAAAGAGGAGAGACGGCCTGGCTGGAGTCACATCAGAAATAGCCAGTTCTAATGGAATGAGGCATCTGCTTTTCCCCAGTATTTACGGCTGTGGTGGAAACTCCTGTCATCTCTCATTCAGCACTTAGGTCTCTTGCCTCTTCTCTGTTGCTGTTGTTTCCAAGTGACGATGGATTTTATCTACTTTGTAATGCAATATGCAGACTGAGGATCCTCCAGGTGCATACACTGGCTCAGAATATGTCCATGGGCCAAGGAAACCCTTTGCCTGAGGACCTAGACACATCTGATTAACATGTACTTTTCACAAAGTTCTTTGTTATATATTGCTCGAGTACTTATAGTTTATGCAAGAGGACCTGTCAAATAGCAGTAGAAAGTGTATGCAATGTGTTTATTACTGATGTGAAGGTGGCCAAACAGATGGAGAGCAGAGTCCTCACTTCTGCAGGGGATGGGAAGAGTGTTTTTTAGCTGCAGGTTAAGATTGGAGTCTTACAGATAGTTCATGTGTCTTTGCACGTCTCTCAGTGTAAGTTCAGGCAGAGAGTCTCAATTTTAAAGGAACTGGGGAGTTTGACCAGCATCTTCCCCCTAGGGAGGGTTATATCATTATCCTCTGACTTGTGAGTTAAGGCACTTAAATTTGCAATGAAAACCAACCTCTGGTGAATCCCGTATCTAGTCAGGCAGTAGTATAACATTTTGCTCTGATGTGACTGATTATTGCCCATGGAAGTTAACTTTGGCCTTGGGTAATTCATTAAACCCTGTATTTCTGTTCTGTGCTCACTGGCACTGGTGAACAGTCTGGAGAGCTCCATGAAGCCCAGCAGCCAATTTGAGCTCGTGTAGGGGCGCTCGGAGCCAGACTCTGAATTCCTTTGTGTCTTAGGTCAGCTTCGAGTGTATATCCAGGCTGGCAAAAGCCACAACGTGACTGAGGGGTGATTTAGCAGCAGTCCCAATGCCGAGCACTTGCCACCCAGATTTGCTGTTAACAAAGCAGCTGCAAGTCCTTAGCTACTTGGGTAAATTTTCTGCTCTCTATACATCTCATACAGGCTTGTACTACCTTTTGCTTTATAATCTTGTTTCTACCTCCCTTTGCTTACCACTGCCTTCCAGGTCAATCCCAGCAACCAAGCAAGTGTTTAATTACCTAGGCTAGGCCTATAAAAAAGAAAAAAACAAGAACAAACAATCAAAAAAAATGCAGAGCAGGCTGAAGTTAGACACACTGCTAAATCATTTCACTATGTGCAGTTCTGCCTCATTCTAAAGAGCAAATAAGAAAACCTTGGAAGTCCACAATCTCAATCAACTGTTAAAACTCAAAGAACATAATGATGTAGAAATGTGTTGTGCATAGTAAAACTCTTTTCCTTAGAACCTTTTCCAAATGACCAGATAAAATAGGGCAAATCTGAGCTTTAGGAGATGGTCTAGGAGATAAGGATCCCTTGCCCTGAATTCTGTATAATGATTTAAAGCTTAAATTTTCACTACAGTGTGTTGTAAAACACTGGAGAACGATTGTGCTCTTGTCGTTTGGGAAACCAAATAATAAACAAACTAACCCATCTGGATCCATCTAAAGGTTGCTCAATAACCTACAGGAGATGCTTCACATCTCAGAGAAGGCGGCACATTAGAGTTTGATTTAGGCATTTGAATGTTTTTAAAAATGAGGACCAGAGTGCCTGGTTATTTGGGTAGCACTGGGTCCTGGCTTTTCTAGAAGTCAGCATCATACTAGCAAGAATTTCTAATTTATGTGTTTACTTATATACTGTTGTTGAATCAGGCCTGGCAGAGGAGACAAGCCTAGATGAGCTGCTTTACCAGGACTTTCAGGGCATCCTTGCCAGGAAAAATCCCAAATTCAGAGTTAACCTGCTGATTTCCCCGTGGTTGAGCAGAAGAGATGGCTCCTGGACAAACATTGGCATCATTCTGGAGTCTGTGATTCCCATTGGAAGCACCAGTTTTCCTTCTGGATGAACAGCCTGTGAAGCACAGAGTACCCTGGTAGCTCTGCGTGGTGGTGGGGACATGGGCCCTGGGGCTGGTGGCTAGTGAAAGGTGGCTGGTTATTGTCTTTTCCTTCACCAGCAATGGAAGGCATTTCAGAGGAAATTGCTATACATAACACAGGACAAAATATTTTTTCCCATTGCGCTGGAATGTAGTTAGAGCGGGAAAACTATGCTTAGGATTTTTTTAAAAAAGGGCCGGGGGAATAACAATATGGGGCTGTCTGCAGTGCAAGAAGGGAAACAAAAAACACTGTGAGAGACGTCCTGAAGTATGCTTCCTGCATGTATCAAATACTTTAAAACATGATGCTTTTCCTTTCAAAAACAATGAACCCACTGGCATTACAATCCCTTATTTTTTTGAGTAGAGCGATACATTCCTGTCTTCGTAGGACACTTCAGCTGAGATGGCATTCAGCTGCGGTTACTATGACAAACAGAGAAGGAAAAAGAAGAGAAAAACATTAGAAGGCATCTGGATTGCTTGGAGGAACATGCAAGTAAGTTTTGAGAAAAATATCTATAAAAGTGTGCCAGATACTGCCTTGCCCTCTCTTGTATATTTAGTGGTCCATGGTACTGAAAACAAACAATACTTACAAACATTTTATGGGTCATTTGAAAAATACACTGCTATTTACTTTGTAACTTTGTAGGACATTTTTTAGCTTGTGTTCCTTTACAAAAAAAACTTTCATTATTAATTACTCAGTTTCATTTCACATAGAAAACATTTCAAGCTCAACAAAGACGAGAATACAACAAATATTTGATTAATATTATTTGTTATTGTTTCCTGTTCTTCCAAGATGAAAAATTCACCATAATTCCCAGAACTGGTTAGAATAGCAAACCACTCTCCACAGGGTAACTCTGAATCAAATATCTTCTTCCAAATGCCCAGTCATCTTTCAGAAGAAGGAGACAAAAATAGGGCATGCGGGACATACGGCGGGACATACAACATCAATGATGTTTCTCGGGACAATTATTCTCTTAGTAATAATATTTGTGTCTCTTTAACTTTGAAGGCCTCAAGCTAGAGGGTGGCTTGAGGGCACCGTTGTATGAGGCAAGTTCCTTGCATGAAATAAAAGGCACTCCCTGCCTGAAGAATTTTAGTCTAGCAGAGGAAGGAGATTAAGTCCTTCTGGTAGAGTTTATAGTCAAAGTGATATAAAATTCAGCGAGGTTAACTACCAGCAAAGTAGGAATGGCTTTTTTTTTTTTTCTTTTTGTCTCTTATTATTTGGCAATTTTTATTAGATCATTTCTGCTTCACTAGAACTAGTCTTTAATGAAGAAGTGGACATCTGGTTTTTAGCAGAGACCATCAACTACTTTTTTTAGACATTTTGCTGCCCTTGAGCAATTAAGGATATTTCAGAGCGGCGGAAACCAGAAATCTCAATGGTTTCTGGTCATATAGATCAGGGAGACATTATCATCATTAATATTTGTAGATAACATGGTTGAACAACATGCAGTGAAAACAGCAGGTCAGTGTTTCACATGTAAGTGTTACTTACATGGCAACAGTGAGTCATCTCAGCAATGGAAAATATTGCAGAAATGTTGTATGGCATTTTTACAGTACAAAAAAGCTGAAGGAAATTACAGACACTTCATTCCTCTCTCATTTTGGGTGTGTCCTTAGCTGTGTTGAGAACTCTACTAATCAAGCTAGGAAGGCCAGTCTGATAGCTTGTCTAACCCAATTCTTTATGACATGAGAATTCCTTTTTACAATGATTTAGTATCATTGGCAATATCTCCTGGATATTGATCCCAGCAACATATTAACCTAGTAATTGCTCCTAATGAGTGTTTGAGGTATCATAAAAAGGACCCAGCTATGATACACAGTGATAACTTCTGTATCTCTTTGTGTATGAACGAACCAATGTTTTACTATGTCAGATACCTTATGCTTGATCTCTGTGGTGCCCTAGGTACCTATCATTATCCACGACAGATGGTCCCTCAAGGGAAGAGCTGGAGGTCAAAGCAGTTGAAACTGCAGTAACCAAAACATTATCAGTCTCAAGCAAAAGTCTAGAAAAACTATCAAAATTGACCAGAAGAGAGAACCCATAAACACTCTGGATGCATGAACTTGATGAAATCTGCACCAAGCCTTGGAGTCCCCAGGGCACTGCTAGATCTTGCTAAGAGATATTGGCTGTTACTGCCTGGTTTTACATAGTTGTGTATATCTCCAAGGCTCTTTAGAGCAAACCATTGCCTGTTTTTCCCTTGGCTGCTGACTGCTGCTCTGAACTTATTTCTTTGGCAATGGCATGCCTATGTTTTGAAGGTTCCTGGTCCAGGCATTGGAAAGATTGCCAGGATGCCATGTTAAGTCATCGCTGTTGCTCAGAAATAGATATAGTAATACTGAGTGACAGCTGAAGATGTGTTTTCACTTATATAACATAGGTATGATCCCAGCCTGAAAACAGAATTTAAGACAGTGCCAGAGTCTTAAAATATGCCAGGCATTTTGTGGACAAACAAGAAATGACAAATTTTATTGCTTGGTTACACAGAGAAACTGACAGGGGAGGGCAATAAGAACAGGTCTTCTCAGAGAAGAGTTAACAAAGGTCTTAATGCAGCAATATTGGAGGGAATTTTTTAGAACTATGTGAAAAGAGGTACAGAGGTAGTGGCAGAAGACAGGTGAAGGGGCACGGAAAGGTGAGGAGGCCTTTGGAGTCAAGAGTGTTTGGAATGGCTTTAAGGCAGGAAAGATAAGTCAGGAGGTCAAGTATTATGCATGTAAGAGGATGGAACTACTCATAAATATTATCAGAAAGCAGATGGTCAGCTTTTTCAGGTTTGGTGCTGTAAACCTGGGAGGTAAACGTTTTCTAAGTGTGGACAGATTTGGTGTTGACAGCTATGCTAACAGGATATACCACTTTTAAACCCTTCTGCAGGCTTTCTGCCATTTGGAGTCACATCTTATGGGATTTTTGATCTGACTTGAGTTTAGCATAAGCTAAATATTGATTAGAATGCTATTTAGTATTCTAATAGATATAATAGATAAATACTGATCAGCAGCTGTCTTCCACAGCCTTCCCAAATGGAAGCACAGTGTCTTCCATGAGACAATGATCTTACATGATTCACTTATTTACTTACCCCACCCGTAAAGATATATTTTGGATGCCTCTCTCTTAACCTGACTTCAATTTTCATGAAAATACATTTGATAGCTTTGGAGACAATGTTGGTATGTTCTGTACATCATTTTTACTAGCTTCTTTCTTTTTTTAATTTTTCTTTGGCATGAACTTGAAAGAATTGTTATAAGATGATGCCTGCTGGAAACATTTATCCATTTCATTTTAAGAATGTGAGTAATTGTGTAGTGTATGTCATGCATATTAAACGTTTCACTATGAAAACAAATTTTACTCATTACTGCTTCTTATGACATTCCAGTGTGTTCTCTTAGTATATGCTTAGCCCAGTTCTGGAATTAGGGTGCAGGATGGTCCAATACTTTGTACAAATCTCCATGGTTTTAAGATTAGGCTTTGAAAAAAAGCATTCCAGCACCTCTCCAGCCTTAAGCCAGCAATAAAATAACCATGTAGTGGCAGGAAGAAACACTGTCCACAGGAATTTTTGAAGTGCATGGTATAGCAATGGAAGAACATTATTAACTCTATTCCTTGGCAAAGTGGTTATTAGTGTAAGGTGCAGCATAAGTCAAAAGTAGAGAATGTTATGAATAGACTTGTGGAGTTACATATTTTTACCAAATTCCTTTTCCTTATAGAGATCCTTTTTTTTTTTTTTTTTTTTTTTGTCCTAGTGCAGGTCTCGTTCTGAGCATGAACCGTTGTGCTTCTAAAACAGCAGAGAGACTATCTGAAATTGTAGCATGGAGGTCCCAAATGCAAGTTGCCTGAGGTCAAGGAAAGGGACATTGCAAGGCAGAAAGTAAAAAGGGTGTGAGCTGGAAGCTCAGGCTGGACAGGCTGGAAGCTCTAGCTGTCTCTTCAGGGTCTTTGGGAGCTGGATAACCAGGTGGTCCAAAACACTCTACCACAAGGTCCTGAGCTAGAAGGCAGATGAACATGCACAGGCAGATGAACTGGATTGACTAATGCATAAATGTTCCAGGCCCCACAGAGCAGTAACTTCACCATGAGGGAGGCTGAGCCACCACCCTGAACAACCGAGTTTACAATGTGTGCTGCACTTCCTAATTTTATTGCCATTTCACACTTCATTTCCTGTCAGCTGAGATGTCTATAATGGTCCTTAATGCAGTATTTTTTTTAAATAGTTCTTGGTTATAAACTACATCAGTGTGTGCCTCTGTGGGGAAAAAACAGAGGTGGGAAGCTCAATTAGATGCTTTAATAAAGTTTCAATCCCTTATAATCCCAGGAAAGCAATGGAAAATGCACTGGGACATAAGCTACAAGAGTATGCAGCATTCCCACTCCCAGCGAGCTGCAGCAATGTGCTGGAAGGGCTGGGGTACTTCTTGCCAGCAGTTTTGGAAGGACAGACATATTCCCCCTTTACGCTCTGTGAAACAATTCCTAGAAGGGCTTGGGGGGATCTTAGCAGGCAGAGGAAAAGGGCTGGTGAGACAGAGCCAGGCAGACAGAGTGGCTGGGCTGGGGAAGAGCTGTGGCAGCGAGGCCGAGACCTGCCGGAGGTGTCAGCACGAGCAGGAAGGTGCAGGAGGATTTGCGGCACCACCAAGCCCGTGTCCTGCAGTGAAAAACTACCTACTTCTAGGGCCCCACTGCTCGGTCCAAGCAATTGGCTAAAGCAACCAGTCCATCCGCAGCCTTTGCTGGGAAAGCTGAGGTCCAGGAATGAACTCCAAGCATGGTGTTGTCACTGTTGAATGTACAGTGCTGATACGTGAGAGGAACTCCTACCCGTCAAGAGTAAATTGAGGATTTCTTGCATTTCAACCTAGTTCATTCCTGTTCTGCTCTGCATGTATCTTGAAGTGGGGTGTGCTGTTAAGTATGATGCTGGCGATAATTACTGGCTTTCTGCTTCTAAAGTATTTTGGCGTAGTTATTTTTGTTTTGCACTGCTTACATTTTATATTTCTATAGACTCAGGCAAGCGCAGCCAACTGGTGTCCAAAAGGGGGAAAGGAAAGGGGAAGCAAAACAGCGGTTTGTCAGCTATTGCAAATAGATTGCAAAAGCAGGAGCATAATATGTTAACAGTACATCAGATTGCCTAAACTGAGTTGTCTGTTTTTAAATATTGTTTCCAAATCTCATCAGACATCAGCTATGTGTGAAAAACTCCAATTTCGGTTAATGGCAGAGCTTCCATTCACTTTAATGGGAGCTGAACTTAGCTGCATGAACATGTAATCCTGGCTCCGTGCCCACTCATTTCAACAAGGTTTTGGAGAATGTTGATTTTGGAAAGGAACACGAATTCAAATAAAAGGTATGATGTCCCTGTCTCTATCTAACTGCAGATGAATTAATAATAGCTGTCCATGCAGATGTTTGCTGCTTGGGATTGTTGCTTGAAATAACTTATTTCTGGCTAATAATTGTCACAAGGTATATATGTTTTATCCTGTTCTTGCAGTGTTTTTTACTGAGTGTTAAGCTTATTCCTCTGTCATTCCTTTGCCAAAATCCTGTTTAGGGTCCAACACTAACAAGTGGCTTTAAAGGCTTATGAAAAGGGTTATAAACATGATTTCCACTTGTGGAATTACTTCTTGTTAGAAACAAAACAAAAACCCTTTGCATAAAACCTCCCTACTTCCCATGCCCAGCTGGCACTTGGGAGCATAACTCTGCACTCACCCATATGTTGGTAAAATCTTTTGTAAATCTTTATTTTTTTAATGAAGTCACTTACGGGTTTTGCACCCTGTTCTCATCCAAAAATAGCATGAACCTTACCTGACCATATAATGTAAGTAATATTTCTTTCTCTTCTAGAGTTGATAATGGCAGACCTGGAATTGTGCGCAGACAGCAAGGAAAGTGAGCAACCATCTTTAAGCTGTGCTGGTCCAAGTAAAAGCCCATTAGGTGAATTATTTAAGTCCTTACCTTTCTCTCTCCTGCCATTTAATTTGCTCCAGAGCAGGGGGGATGTTTTGTTTATTACATGCTGTCTTCTTCTTCACTGGATGCAATGGTGTTTTGCATTCATCCATTAAGAGCAGGAAAAATGTTCTTAGTGCAGGAGTCAAGCTGTAACCCCTCCTGCTGATTCTGAGTGCACCTGCTAAAGACAAATTCTTGTTTTTCTCTTGTTTTCTGCACCCTACTTGCATTCATGCTCAGATGGTTTCTTCAAATGCTCAGAAACACTTTTCTGACTGCAATTGGTGCTCCGATTCTTTGCTTGCCCTGCTTGTTGTTGATGGGCTCCACCAGGGCCAGCAAGCCTGTGGTTGGCCATGTGCACCCTTCTCAAAGAGCACTGAAAAGCCTGCCTAGCCTCTCCCGGTGACTTTTCCACTGCCAAGTCTCCTCCTGGGCTGCGTGGCCTTGGTGATGCCTTACACCCTCCTCCTGCCTGTTTAACCCTGACAGTCCATCCAGACTTCATGCTACTCTTCTTGAACATTTTCTTTTTCAAAAACAAGAGAATGATTAATACCCTTGTCCATGTGTAGGGGACTCATCTCCAGTAAATTTAATGGGCCTTTTAAAAGGTTTGTCCTGAAATATAACAAGAATATCCTAACGATGCTGAGAGCCTTGCAGTTAAAGCTTCCTCCTTGATCAGCCCTATAGACTGGGGATAGTTTGCTTCTCTTACTAGAGACATGACAGCATCAGGAGTGCCAACTCAAGGTCTTATTAGTGATTACCTAGGTCATGACATTTTTGTCATGCTCGTTCCAGGAATTAAGATCAGTCTTTGATGGTTTCTACTACAGGAGATGCAAATTCTTGAGCACTAAGCTCTTCAAGTGAGACAACTACGTCATTGGTATTATTAAATTGGTGTCACAACCCAAAAATGTGGATGGAGGACGAGCGAATCTTGACAGTCTGCAGATCAGTGAGGTGATATTCTGAAGAAACCCGGAGCACGTAGATTGTTTTCTTGTAGTGTTCAAAATCGCTTCTTTGCAGGCTGCAAACTGCACTGAGCAGTTCTCTCCTGAGGTCCTGCCTTAGAAGAACTAACTCTGAGTCTCCAGAAAAAGGAAACTGCCTTGAAATCCTGTGAGCACAATATTCTCCCTCTGTTGTGTCAGGCCTTTGCTCCCTCTACATCCTGAATGTATCTTATCCATATCCCAAGACTGGAAAGTCAATACGAACATTTCTTTCATGCACCTACCTCTGGGAAAACAATTGGATGAATGTTAGTAATCCCCTTGATGCCCTGCACGTCTAGTAGATATCTACAAAACAGCACACAGGCAGACCTTGGAATGAACTTAGCGAGGCAGTCCTGATCCAAATAACAACCAAAGCCTGTCACACACCTAAATAAACAGGCGAGCGCGCCAACGAACACATTCATTTGCAGGGTGATGTTAGCGGTAGGAGCAGCGTGCCACTGCCCAGGTTTTCAGGCTGAATGCCTTTCAACACACAAATGCAATGAGTTGTTCTGCTGGGCTCAGCTACCAGACCCTGGTTTTATCCAGAACAGCACAGAAGAGCTGTGGCATTTCTGTAGAGCCTTGGTAAGTTCTCTAAGTACTTGACAAGCACTCACTTTGGTCCCTTCTGCAGTCAGGTGCTGATTCCCTTTGCAAGGTAAAGCTGAGCAAGTTTGGTGATGAAGAAAATGACTGCTTTGCTCCTGAGACATATGCAAAGCCCATAGGCATGTAACGTAGTGGCCAGTGGGCATTTTGCCCCTTTCCCTGTGGACAGCCTGGAGATGATGACGGTCTGCTAAAGCTCTCTGGTGGAGAACCTGTTTTTTTATTGGTCCTCATGCTGGCCGTGCAAAATGGGACCTGCCTGGCCATAGGCCTGAAAGTCACAGGCTGATCCCAAGCAATCCAAGAGCCCTGTGACAGACTTTGAGAGGGTGGACCTGAGTGTATCTGGGATGACCGACCATGTCGTTTCAATGTGAATAAGGGATTTCAGTATAAACAAGGGAGCCTGTTACAGTGAAACAGATCTGGGAAAGCCATAATGTGGTGTGACAACCCCTAAAAACAGTTGAAATTAATCAAATTAAAGCCTATCTTTTTAAATGTAAAAGTCAAGTATCTTTGGTAAAATGCAGAAGTCTAATATCTTTAGTATTATCTCAAGAGTAGCTCTATTCTGCAGCTGTACACTGAATTAAGTGCTTTGTCTATAATAACCCAATCTCTGTCCCTAGTCGATCAGATATAGCACCTGCGTATTAACATAAATTTCCTGTTGTGGCTTTTGCTTCCAGTCTTGTTCCTCAATAATCTCTTCTGCACAATATTTGTTAGCTACTTGGTCCAAAAACTTGGATAGACTCTTAAATCCTTTTATATCTAAATAGAGAGTTAATGAAATCTTGCTGAGTCCAAATAGCAAAACCAGAAATCTTATTTTTTGCATTTATGCTATTTAGTTACACAAATAAAGAGAGAGGCTAGTGGTTCTGTACTACCCTTTGGTGCTCTTATTTCTTCTCTGCCACCTCCTTTTTCATCTGCATAATCCAGCCATCACTGACTTTAACCTTTGCTCTTGAAAGACATCATGCAGCCTTCTATATGTGACATCAGAAATCTCCAGGAAGACCTTTGAACCAGGAATCCTGGCCTGTCCTCCAAGACTTCTCACTTCATTCAACCTAGGCAACCTGTCCATTTAAAAATATCTTAGTTAAAAATTGCTTAGTTGGCCATTAATAACTTTATTAAGGACCATGAAATCAGGAATTTATGCAGTTTTGGTGCACTTTCAGCATCTCCCATTTCAGGAGCACAATATTTCCCCTGGATTCAAGAAACTTCCTCCATCGGCTGCATTTAACTGAAGCACTCACTCACCACATGCAAGTAGGAAAGACACCTGTGACACCCGAATCCTCTGCTCTTGCACAGTGCAAATTTGGTTATATTTCCTTTAAGTTTTCCTTTAATATTCTACCCACTTAGAAAGAGTCACGGGTCTTTGCTGCATACAAAGGTAACTGCATAAAACTGATGCTCTTTTTCTGCCTTTTTCTTCTTTTGCCCTTCTTATGGGCTCCTCGTGCCCACACGTGGTACCTGCAATCCCCAGCCATGCCCCGATTTTTTGCTGCTCTGCCCCAGGTCCATGATCCCGCGGCACGTTGGACCCCATGGTCAGGATTTCCTGGTGCTGGCAGCAGTCACAAATTCCTGACGCTGCAGCGCTCCGTGTGAGAATGGGGGAAATCGATGACTTCTAAGGGATAAATTATTGCTTTTTGTTTACTTTGCCTTTTGTCTGTGAGCCACGCAGCACACTGTGAGTTCCTTTAACTCTTCCATCTCAGGCTTTCCAAAAGGTGCTGGTCTCCTTTGCGCTGCTCCTTCCCAGGTCTTCACTGGATCCTTGCGAGAGCGGCCGTTGTTCTGCAGTGGGATAGGGGCTTTGTCACGGCACCATCAGCCTCATGTCTGGGCCTGCATGTGAGACCAAAACTGCCCAACGGCTTATGCCGTGCGTCCATCCAGAACCTTGAACAGGAGGAAGCTGCAGGGAGAGGGCAGGGGAGCCCTCTGCCCACCAGGCACGCGGTGCTCCGGCTCCCTCCGAGCACCTGAATTCCCACGTGAATTGTGGGGGTTTCTCTCTCTCTCTCTCTCTCTCTGCAAATCCCTTATCTGCACAAGCATTTCCTGGCCTGCCCCTATTCTCATGCTGCCCGGGAGGTCTCACACAATTCGGACCGAACAGACTACCCAGCGGCGAGATTTATGATTTTTTTTTTTTTTTTTTTTTTTTTTTTGTGAATGAGGCTGCAGGTTGTTTTTGTTCCAATCAAACAATGGAAATGCGGAAAAACAAACAGTGCTGTTAACATAATCACATGATGTGATGAGGGGAACAGAAATAAAGTTGGCCACTACTGCACATGTAAGTGCAGCACCCAGACCCTTCTGTATAGTGGTATTACAAATGTGACAAAAAATCAAATATTAAAGCTTATCTGTCAAACATCCAGGGCTGCATTACTTAGGCCGTCATCTATGCTTCTGAATAGTGAGTTCCTTCAAACAGGTACCAGCCTTTTGCTTCACTTTTTTTGCTATAGTTTTCTTATGTCTTATGTTTATATATACATATATACATATATATTTAAAACTCACCCTATTACATTTGTTTTGGCTATTTTGCCATCTTCTTTCCTCCAAAATTACCACTGCCTGAGGATAAGGGTAAGGATAAGGATAAGAGGGGATTCAGGATTCCTTCCTGAGCAAGTGGCTTTCTTTAATTTTAAGCAAATGAGAAATACTGACCTAGATTATCCCCATTTTTAAGAGAGAGCTTGAACACTGTGATTTTCTGTTTTAAATTTTCTTTTGTTACATAAAAGCCCCAAAGGACTGTCCCACATTTTGGGAAAAATTAAAATGAGACCATCTTGTGCAGTACTGCAATAACAGTTTTCAAAGGAAAGTTGGGCCAAGCTTTGAGTGTTCGTGTAACACTTGCAAGCCCTCTCCCCACCATCCCCCAATTTTGTTTCCAAGTCTTTGTGTAACTGTGAGGACGTGTTTGTGCTGTTTGTTTCTTCCAGCTGTTTTACAGATGCCTTCTGATGTTTTATGGACGATCAAGTGCAGGCAGCTGAGATTTGCACTAGATCATGTATAGTACGATTTTTAATTGATTGTTTGGGGTCATATTCCACGGGCCCATTCCTGTTTATTGCAGTATTAGTTTTTTGTTTGTTTGTTTGTTTGTTTGTTTTTATTAAGGCTGAACCACTTGAATTGTTATCTGTGTTCCTAAAGAAATCCTGTCATCCCAAATCACACCAATGATGCTTTAGTTACTCACTGTCTAATAGTCTCTGTTTCCATACACCCCACGAGGAAGCAAACTTTAACACCTTGACCCCTGCTTGTCGTGAAAGGGTCACACCTCAGATGGGTTCCTTTTGCGTTCTGACTCTACCTCCATGTCATATACATTTGGTTTCACTTCATTTTTTTAATTGGGAACAGAAACGAATCTGAAGATGTGCACTGAGCTCCTCTCCCTGAGAAGATGAATTAAAGAGCATTAATTTGGGTAGGAGGAAGGGAATTTACATCCTTATCTTTTTTTCAGATCTAATGGAGAATTCCTAAGTGCTGGTTTACATGTTGAAGCAAACCAGTGGAAACTGCAGCAAGCTTGACTCAGTGCTGGCTAATGGGCACTGTTTTTCTGAATACAGATACACATTTTTGACAAAATATACACTGCAAATCTGCAAATGTATTATGTTACAGCCTGGCCTATTACAGGACATTTACTGTGTTCATGAGGAAACACAACACCAAGCTTCAGAGCATACCTGTAACACGTGGGAGATAGTCTATGACGGACACATCTCTACAAAAAGCTTCTAAGATACTTGTATGGAGCTGTGCATGAAAGGAGAATGTTTGTCTGTACCATCAGTAGGTTATGTATGTACCTAAGAATCATTCTTACTGACATTATTATTAAACTTTCTCAGATTGATTTTCTACAAGACTATACCATTTACGCCAGGAGTCAAATTAGGTGCTAACTTGAAAATATTTGAAAAAAGGTCTTTAAATTTCTAAGTGTAGTCTCAAACAGATAAAGACTTTGAAAATAAGCTTTTAGAGATAAAATTAATGCTGAGAGTGAAAAATGGTGTTGGGATCCAGATTCATCAGACATGGGACACGGAGGGAGGGCTCATGGTGAAAACAGCGTTTTCCATGGCCCAGTCATGGTCTCATTAGGCAGAGCCTTTCTCTTAGTTGCGTCTCTCTCTACTGACAGTGCAGGCAGCCTGAATTGCTCCAGATTTAAGAAGGATGAACCTGATCCTTTAGCATGCTCCATGGCTAGGAAGTTCACCAAAGTGTCTGTCCTGGGTCAGACCAAGGTTTCATCCAGCTCGGTATCCTGTCTCCAGCAGTGGCTGTACGTGATAGACAGGGAAGAGCCCAGCCAGAAAAAGCAAACATGATGCTTCCCTAGAGCGATCTCATAACCTCTGTCTTCAGCTCAGGAATCTCTTCAGCTGGATGTGTTTTCTGTGTATCTAGTAACCTCCAGTGGATTTCTCTTCCGTGTACTTGTCTGGTGTCCCCTTGAGCCCAGCCACATGTTCACATGTGCCACAACACCTGCTGGCAGTGAGGTCTCTGGGGGGCATCAAGCACCACCTCCATGTCGGTGTTTTAAAATGTGCTGCCAGGAGCCTCATCTGACATCTTTATAAGTCTAATCACCTAAAGAGATAGCAAACACAGTCAATTCTCCTTAGCCTTTGCATCCAGGAGGAAGCTGGAGAGGCATCAAATAGTAGTTGTTGTCAGTGCCCTGTGTGTGCCAAGGGGCTCTTCAGCCTCATCCCACACCTCCTGGGGCTTTGCTGCCTGGGCTCAAGCCCAACTCTCTTCTGCTTCCTGGCCTCATCTGTGCATCATTCATGTGCATCAGTCAGATCATTTTGGATGTTAAATGAATCTGCATATCATAGCAATGTGTCACAGAGATGTCCTTCCCCTCCCCTTACTAGCTCCACTGCATGTACAGAATCTTCAATTCAACCATTGCTTTAAAATGGAGGTATTGGTTCAGTTCCTGCGTGTCAGAGGGAATTACGATGATTGGAGAGAAGTGAGAGAAAATAGTCCAGATCTACAGATCTGTTAGTGTTTATGACAACACTATTTTATTATTATATAGGTTCTTCCTATGGACATCAAGGGCGTAGTAAGGTGGAAATTTATTGTCTACAGAAAAATATATATAAAGCAGTTCGGCTTTGTAAAAAATGTGTTTTGAAATGCTGTGGAAAGCTATATTTCCTTACAGCTCTGAAGAAATCCTTAGTATGTGAGTTTATGGAGTTCTTCAAAAGTTATTAGATTAAGAACCCCATTCTTTTCTTTTATCCTTTTACAAGTACTTGTCTAAGCTATAAAGTGCAATGAAAACATGAGATCTACTTGTTAGCTTGAAATGATCTCTTCTGCTACCTCATTCGAGGCCCTTGCTACAAATCCTCTGGCCCTGTTATGGGTTGCTAGGCAGAAGGGAAACAATGTCATTTGTTAAACAAAGCAGACAAAGTCTTTCTTTGTAGGCTTTGTGCATTCTTTCTGTGGTGTGAAATTCACATTAACAATCAGCTCCAAGGGGATAGGTCCCAGCTGAATATTAGCAAAAATGGTGAGATTTGTGTACCAGTTGAGGACACAGAAAATGCAATTTCCCAAACACTTCACCTGGATCTTTAAGGTGCCCAACCAGTGTTGCTGCCAAGACGTTCAGAAGAGAAGGAGCAGGAGGTTACTCAGGTTGTGTGGGCAGGAGGCCCTTTGGGAGCTGGCTGGGACGGTGAAGCGGGATCGGCCAGGTTTCTTTCCAGGACAATCGTCCTGATTTTGTAGGTAAGCAGGCAGCTGGATATGGAAACCGAACGTATGTGAACCCAACACTGAACTTAACAGAAGTGGCATTTTTTTCCTGAAATGTCCTGAAATTTATGAAAACTCTTATGGATTGTGGTTTTAATGGGAGTGGACACTGCGCATGCACATAACACTCTGTATGCGTCTACCCACTCTCACTTAAAGTGCTCTGGTGGGGTGAGCAGGACCAAGACTTTATAGATCTGCCCAGTCATGCTAGGGAGTGCGTTCCAGGCCTCTTTCCATTTCTAAGGAACTACAGAGTTTCAAAGGCATCAGGTTTCTTCTAGCCCTACCCAGTGGGGTGATGAATTTTTTTTCCACCGGATGTATAACTAACAGGACAAGGATACAAAATAGATTATATTTGTACAAACATATTCTACAAAGAATAATCAGATAAAGGCAACTCAAGCTCCAGACTCTTAGGAAGGAAAACAGGCTAGTTGTGCTATGTAAGGGCTCTTTTTGTGGATGCCCTCACTGTGCATTGCTGATAATGAATTGCTGATAATGAGCAGAATCCAACATAAGCCCAGAGAAATGAAATTGTATGTGGCTGTGGGATCTCCTCCATGAAGGTGGAGTTTCCAGCATCCCCTCTTGCCTTTAAGTCTCAGAGAGAAATTTCTGCTTGTTTTCTTCTCGTCTTCTTATAGTCCTGTCTTCTGAGCTGTCTCTCTTTGCTGAGGCTTTGCCGTATCCTTGCTCATATTTCTTTGGAGGGGAAGGTTGAGAGAAGCAGTTCTTTACCTTTGAAGGGAATGGCTGAGGAACAGAGACACTGGCCTTGCATATTTGACACACAGCTTGCATATTTGAAGCATTCATAGCTAAACTTTAAGGGAAAGCATGCACTTCTACTGAGACCTCATCATGTCTGTATATATTTGACTTGCGACTCTGTTGTGGCCAGAAGCTATTTGCTCTGTGCTGACAGGTTTTTATAAATGACATTGTCATGGATAGGGAATTTTGCATCTCTCTGTCTAAAGCTGGAGCCATATCAGGCTCAAGTAGACAGTGGGATGGAATTTGAATAAATCCTTGGTATGTACCTACATGTCCTCTTAACAGCTACTCAGCTCTGAATTTTAAAGATATGGTTTCAACATCAGGGATTAAGGACTAACTCAGCAACATGAACATAAACCAAGTTCTGTTACCGGCTTTCTTTCATGGATTTATTTTCTAAGGTCAAAAGGTGCTGAGGTTTTCAATTTATTTCATCTTTTTAAAATTCCCTATATTATTTCTTTTTTAGTAACTGTTCTTGAGTTAGGGAATATTTTTAAAGAAAATTGATTTTGATTTAAATTTCATGTGTGTAATCCACCTCATTAAGATGATGACTTTGGTGAATAACTGTGTTCCTTATCAAACCTTTGTCCCTATCTCCAATAGAAGTAGGTTTAGTATCTGTTTTCAGTAACTAGATTTCATTTTGCCTCAACTAGATTTAACAACCATCTCTCAAATGCCTACTCTCCATGTTAACACTTACAGCTGTAGATTTCACTGAGATTTTCCAAAGCCTTCTGTTTAATAGGTTGAACAGATTGTTATTCCTTTGGTCATTTTATAGTGTTTTTTTTTTTTTTTTTCTCAATGAATTTCCTTCTCCAGACTTTTTTCCTAGACTCTTTCATTATCTTTCTGAGGCTACAGACCGCACAACTTCACATTGTGGATAGGAGTCTAAAATAGGTCAGTATGATGTCCTTATTCTAGGTTTGTCAAATAATGAAGTTAATCCCTTTGGCCTCAGCTTCGAACAGTGATGGGTGACCCCTCCATTGACTGAAGTCAGCTTCCCCTGTTGATTTATTTCTTGCAGGAGAGTCCTCCATTTACATATATAATGTGTATGTATAGGTAGATGCATATATATATCATTAGCTAGCCTTGCTGTCCTTAAGAAAGACCTAGTTTGTGCATTTGGGAGTGGAGTTAATCCCATGGCAATCTATTCACCTTCATCACCAAAATGCCCTCTGCCCCTGCAGCACATACATCCAAGTGACTTCCCAGAGTCTTGGTGTTGTGCCATCTTTTGGGTTTCAACCTATTGGTGTTACACTTTGCTACTTCAATACACTAAATAGTAGACTGCAGTGAAATACATCTACATGAGTAGCAACATCTCTAGCCAGCAGAAGCATTTCCATAGCCAGAATAGGTGAAACCACTGGCAGATGAATTGCAGATTGCTTAGCAATGCTGCTGAATAGTTATACTGCATGCATTAAAATGGCAGGTGAACTTGCTCTCTGGCTACTGCTTGGAGAATTTCTCTCTCTGATTCTTTAATCTCTGCAAGTTTTAAAACTGAGCATCATTTTAAAAATGAAAAGCTGATTGCCTTTTCAACCCCCTAGGCACCAGCAGGGGAATGGTCCAGTGTGTGCACTGGGCAGATGACCATTGGGTACTGACCAATTCCTGAGTCACTAAAGGGACACCTAGGACACTGAAGTCAGCTGCTCACCAGGGGAGGAACAAATAAAAAACTCCAGTTGAAAACGGGAAGACAGAGCAGGTATGAGCAGCCACTGCAGACCTCCTGGCCCCATCCTGTGCGTCACAGCAAAGCTGACATCCACCACACTTGGGATTTATGCTTTTATATGTCTCTGCTCCACCTCACAGGCAATGCCAAGAAAGCAGCCTCTTTTGGGGAACATTTCTCAGAACTGCAAGAAACTTTTGCAGTTGAAATGCGCTCCAGGATACTGTGTGGGGTGTGCAAGGTGAAGATGTGATGAGTAGTGCAATATATGTGCTGCACATACCCTTCAGCAAACCAATACCAGCCACATCTCCTGGCAAAGCTCTGGCTTCGCACTGGTGGCGTTTAAGGTCCTCTGACTCTGAAGTGAGAGAGAAGGATGCAGGGATCAGGAGCACAGAGCACAGGCCACCCTCACCCACAGCTGCAAATGCCAAAGACCTGAAGAGAAGACAGGCTCAGAAGAGAAGACAGGCAGTCAGCCGTGTAGGAAAACGCTTCGGAGGAAAAGCTTCAACATCGCTGACCGCCCATCCTCAGCTAAGGGCAAAAACAAGTGGTGGCATTTGAAATCATGGGATTCAGGTCTGGAATGAGGACCAGACATATCCTTACTTTTCTCTTATTTCGCAGGGAGGAACTCCGAGCTGACGTGGAAGTCATTTGATCTGCCTGACCTTTTAGAGAATAGTGGCCAGCTTAGACTTTACAAGTTGTTAATAATTAAGTTTAGGAGAAGGTGCTGCAGCAAGGCATTGTGGGAGCAAGGAGAGAGCTGGGTTTGAAAGGAGAAAGGCAGGGTAGGGTTTCCTTGTGTGTCACGGGAGAAGGGCAAACTGGATTAAGGAGGGGAAGCCAAAAGAAGTCATCCTTTTCAACCTTCAGCCACATTCTAGAAGCCAACTCTCTTCGTATCTTTTTAAGATCTGGAAAAATTATGATACATTTCAATCAAATTATTTTAGTTTCCAAGCTGATCTCTGTATTTTCTAGTCAGCAGGGGAAATACTGAGGATCTTGTAAGAGATCCTGTTCTCATAAAATGCCCAGCCCAGTTTTGTAAATTCAGGAGGTTTTGGCTGGGCCAGATAAGCTTTGGAGAAGCATCTGAATATTCACTCAAGCTGAACCCACACTCCAGACTGTGGTGTGAGCAGCTTCCTGCACTTCTGAGCTTTTGATTCTTTGAAATATTTTAGTGACTCTGGAAGAATGAGGACAGTGAGAAAAAACTGTTGCCCCTTTGTAGTTAGTCCTCTGGGCAAAGACAAGCTCAGATGGTTGCCCAAAAGTTGACGGATAGGATAAATTCAGCATGGTCAATGTCCCCTACCAGTGGCATGCAAATAAGTAACCATGAAAGCCTTCCAGGTCCAGAGACCTCTTGGGAAATAATAGTTTACAAAGGCTGCTTTGGTGGTGGTGGTTTAAGGTAAAAATTGCCAGTAATTACTGGCACTCTTGCATATATAAGACATGTCTGCCACAAGAAAATATGTGTCCCTATTCAGCCTATGTACTTGTATATTTCCCATCACACTAATATTTGAGCACCTTCCAAGCAGTCAAAAATAACCGCGAAGTAAATGTAAGGAAAAGGTGTTTTCTCAGCCTGGTAAAAAAGCAACAGTCTCCTAGGATGGCTCTGACCTTGTGCCAATATAATTGAAAGAGGGACTGCATATTTCTGGGTGTCTCTGAATCCATATTTTGCCCAATTGCCATTTATGCCTCCGACTTGCCCTGTTTGCTAACATGACAAAAGGTGCTCTGGTGTCTGGACTGATAAGGGATATGTGTCAAGCTGCTTGGTAATGCTCAGAATCCCCTAAGCTTATTTTGGACCTACTCAATGTACAGCAACATTTCCCATCTGGGAACTATTAGCATATGCTAAGCAGTCGTTAACGTATGCTAATGATGTCTGGAGGTTTCCAAAGAAATTTTGAGTGACCAAAGCATACAGAATGGCCGCACAGGAACTTCTGAGTCAGTCTATACCTCCCGGCAAGAGATTTGAGACTCCAAGCCAGACTTCTCAAATAATGCCCAGTGGCTTCATAGAGAGCTTGCTCCCTTCAGGAAAGTCTGTCAGGACACAGAGCATTTCTCTTCTGACTGGCCAGCTCTGGATGTGGACCATAAATCAGGCTAGTGGTCTAGACAGCCACTGCAAGAGATCTGAAAAAAAATAGGGGGCTTTTTTTTTTTGCCTTTACAGGTAGCAAATGGTTGAAAGAATTATTGCTGTCTAGGGGCTGTGGAGAGCTAGCAGAGCTTGAAGGAGGTCACTTCTCAAGACAGGAGTCTTCTGCCCAGTCACTGAGGTAGGTCACACAGACATCCCATGGATGGTCAAGCGATGAGAAAATCCCCTTCGTATGACTGCTGCAACACTGAAATACCAGGCTTTCCTTTTGTTGCACACCTGTTTCTTTAGTTTCAAACATGAACTCCACTCTTATTCAAGTTTAACAAGGCATTGATTTTTCCATTTTCCGAGACTCCACAAGTCTGAGCCTTCTGTTTTTCTTTAGGCCCTCTCCCCACCAAGTCCAAAACTCATGTATAGAAACTGTGCCCGTGGTAAGGCCATCACAACACATGTTTAGGAAAGAGGAAAGAGTGTTTAGTAAAGAGTAAGTTTATACAAATAAGAGTTAAGAGTTAAGAGTAAGTTTATACAAATACATTTCCAAATCTGTAATGCTTCCTTGTGTGAGCATACATATGCTACTCAGTCAAAAGTTCTCTTACAAAAGTATAGTCAACATTTCAAATGTTTTTTAATTTGAAGACACTTAGAAGTTTTCCAGTAGAAATGCAAACAATGAATGCAAATCTAATAATACTGTGGTAGACGTGCTTCTTTCAAGTACTTTTCTAGGCCTCCCTGGAAAAAAGGTGTGAAGAAAATGCCATAGAGAGAATGGTAATTTCCCAGGGTCAGCCCATCTTCCACAGCAGACAGCTCTTTTCTCCAGTTCTCCTTAGTCTTCTAGAAGATATAGTCTAACCTTGCTTCCTTTGCTGGGCAGCTTCTGCCTCCAGTCCTTCATCTCCAGATAACCCAACCCAGTACTAGCTCCCAACCTCCATTGCTATCCATGCTTGATGTTATTGAACCACAAGTTAGTATCTAAGCACAAGCCTGTTCCTAAGGACAATGCCAACAGTGCCAAGAAAAACAGATACTAATAAAAAGGACAATATTGCTAATGTAATATCTGGTTTTGGTATCTTAACACTAAGCAGCTAAGGAAATAGCAGAATTAAAGTTATTTCCGTGATTTTAATTCTGTCCTTTGCTATGAAGAGGTCATTTTTACTATGTCCTGTCACTCAGGCTCTCTCCTAAGCCAGGAATTATTGATTTTCTAATGTGCTTTTTCTCACTACACCTTATTTTTAAAACAAAGTTCTCAGTTCTAACTGATAATGAAGTCATTTTTGCAATATCATTCTGAGGTGAAGGGAATGAGACCTTGACTGCTGTATGATGATGAAGATCAATATAAGGAACACGCATTCATTTTGGTCTCTGGGATGAGGCCATGTTTTTCAAACATATTAGCTGTGGCACATGAAAATATTGACTCTAGGCTCCAGATGTTCCAGAAAACTGTATTCTCAAATGAGAAAAGTTTTTCTGGGCTCTTACTGCATCATTTCTCCCAGCTTCCACAACCATCATGTTCTTCTGCCTCCTCATCCCACTGCCCTTCTCCCCATCCCTCTAGCGACGCCCTAGTGTCGTTGCATAACACCTAATAGTCACATCCTTCCTTGCTCCCTTGGCTGTTTCATTACCCAGGCAATCCTAATGCTGCTCTCCCTTTTTGCTGCTTTGGTGACTCCATTTCTCACCCGTACTCTGACAATTTGCTGGACTGATGGTCCTGTCCATACCAGCTTCCAAATATTCTTCCCCTTGGCTTCTTGTTCAAAATTCGTGTGCCAACCATGTGCCCCTGTTCCTTCTCCTTGTTTTGTCAGGAGGATTCCTGAGTCTGCTCCTCCCTCATCACTGCCCACATGTCTGGCTTTCAACCCTTCTGTATTTGAATCCTGGAATTTTCTCCTCCACGTTGTCTCACACCAATGAATATCACTGACTGTGCAAAAGGCACAGACTCATGGCTCTTATTTCATGTGCCTGGCCCGCTCGTAGGCTGTGGAAGCCTGCAGCTGAAATTGCAAAGAAAGTGACCTTTGGTTGAAACCTGCTCAGGGAAAATGAAATCTTCAGGAGTTCAATTTTTAAAATAAAAGGTATCTTTTACATATCCATTAGCCAAATTTTACATATCCTTAGCCTAATTTGGGCAGATTTTCAGAAGGGCAAAAGGCATATCTCTGATAAAGGCAACCCCCTGACAAGTTCCTAGTCCAAGGAAGAGGGATGCCAGAGGTTTTCAATGAAAAGGTCACAATTGCTTTTTAACTTGGACAAAACAATGAATTTTTTCTTACTCTCATTATTGGAAACGGCTGAGTTTGTGGACATTTTCCAAAAGTTTCAGCCTGAGGCAGATACCTGGCATGGAAAATTTCATTCCAAACGGTTATAATTTGGCAATGTTGTAAGCAATTGAAAATAGGGTCTTACAATGCAAGGGATCAAACTTTCCTGGTAGTGTGTAAGGTCAAGCTACAAGCCCTACCCCAACATCTTGCTTTGTATCCCCTAGTTGCAAATAAAGCAACAATGTGCACTCAAGGTAAGGAGTTTTAGGGGAATCCTAATCTGGCCAGAAGCAAATTATTGGGATCAATAGCCAAGAAATGTAGTAAGGTGTAATACAGATGGGCTTCATTATGCTTTTTGATCTCATTATCTGTGAGTATGAGTCAGTCTGTGACATTCAGTACTCTGTCATGGACTGCATAGTTAACAGAGCTCCTTTCTGAACTCTGTTTGTCTGCATTTCTGTTCATTCATACAGTTCAGATAAATCTGGGTCTCAGTTTACTGACAAATTTGTTAGCAACATCTTGTTCTGTATTGTATTGTCCTGGTTTCTAAAAAGCTCAAGTTGGTCTGTCATTGCCATTAACTCATCCATACATTTCCTTCTTGCATCACAGCACCTCCTCCTGCTCATATCAAAGGAAGAGTCCATCAACACGGACTCCCTCCAGGCGAAGGTGGAGCAGGCAAACAGAGATGTTGGGTATTTTTCAAGGATAGTCTATTGAGTCTCCCACAGCATCCTTTTTTTTCTGAGTGCCAAGTGCAGTCCCTGGCTGTTAGGCTGCATTTCATACACCATGGCAGGTACATAATATCATTAGGGATATTCTGCAGGCATATTCTGATTCCTATAAAAGGCAAAGGAGTCATGAGTGATTAATACGTTCCAACCGAGCTACAGATATTTCACATTTGCTGTGAATGAATTCGAAGGCAGAAACTCTCGCCATAACCAGACCACCAGCAGCTCAGAATACCTCAGGACAAATGAGCCATGGCAGAACTTAGGAAATCCCATGCTGCTGCTGAGACCTGTCTGAGATCTTTTCATGCTGGTTTATTCACCAAGTAGGTGCATGACTGCTGCATTTGATTCCCCTGCGAAAGATGTGTCCCCTTTGCACGAAGGCCAGCACGGTGGATGTTATGGCAGGGCACTTTGTCTGTGTAATACTAGCTGTGTTTGCACAGGTGTTCAATGGCTTTAGTGCTGGATCCTTGGATGATGCGAGCATACAGGAGATCTGTGGCTTATGGAGCCTGCTAAGAGATGAATGCTTTCAAAATGAAATCCCCATTAGGACTTCTGAAACCCTTGCTAATAACAGCCCTCATTGAAAGACTTGCTTAACACCTGAGGTGTTTTACACATTCTTTTTGAATAGTGGCAGAGAAATGTCCGAAGTCGTATAGATAGTGTGTTTCTCATTGCCCAATTCTTGGGACATCAGAGAGGGGACAAAGGCTTAACAATGCTGCAGTGCTCTGCATGGAACCCAGGACTACCTGCGTTGCTTGAGGAATGGTCCTGGCCAGCGATTTTTCTGACAGTGCTGAAAGCTACCACACAGGAGCACTGTGTCTTTTTTTGTGTGTGTGTGTATGCAATAAGTAATTATACTTATAACTGGGAAGGCCAAAGCTCGTAGTGAGGGGAGAACTGGCATGCAGATAGCAGTTCCAGGGCTGCTGGAAAGAGCAGTGCAAAAGCAATGAGAGCATCTTTGGATTTTAAAGAGTAGTAGGCAAACAGGATGAATAAAAGAAGAATGGTTCGAATAAATAATAAAACACAACGGATGTGGAAGCACATCATTTTTTATCTTCTTTTATCTCCAGTCTGAGTGAAACCAAACCTGTTTTCCAGGGGAAGGAACGATAACCAGAAGTCGTTTTGGGAAGGGCTGGACAGTGTGGCAGCAACGCAAGGAAGAGCAGAGCTGGAGGCTGTGTAGCAGCTAGATGGCATCACCGGCTGGGCTATCTCTGCCTTCCAGCTCCAGCACGGCTCGAAGAAAACTCCTACAGCTTGTCTTGCCCTGATACTGCTTTTGCTAAAGCTATGGCTTTGGATTAATAGCAAGACAATACATTTTAGAATTTAGAAACTTCTTAGAAAAGAAAGAACTTGAAGATCCTGAAAGCGCATGTTTCCAGTCCTGTCTGAGTAACACCAGCTCTCTCTGGACCACAGGTTTTTCCTAGAAGAGGAGTACAAATGTTAAATGAAATATCACTCTTGCAGAGAGCAAACTTCCTCCCTGCAGCACAATGAGGACAAGATTTTGGTTTTGCCCATCTCTCTGAGGGCGGTGAGCTGTGCCCCACCATTCTCCTTGCGTCTCTGTTTAACTGCTACTATACCAATAGCAGAGCCACAGTGCCAACTAGCTAACCCAACAGGAGACCCTTTCAGTCACGTGTGCAGAAATCCTGCACTGGTCTGCTGAGGCCGATCCCATCATCTTCATCAGACTGTGCAGGGATGTCACTGACGGACATTTTAACACTGCTTTCTGTCCAGGACCTATTTTCATCTCTGCACCTTATGTGTGAGCTGTGTCTCATGGCATCCTGCCTCCATGCCGTGCTCTGCTCCAGCCTGCCGCCCCTCTTCTCAGGCTGACCTGGCAGGGCAGCTCCTGCTTCTTGGTCCCTCCAAGCAGCAGTGATACCAGGGAAATGGCCTCAGAGATTATCAGCTGGAGAGGCAGAGGATCCTGTATTTGCCCACAGTTGGGGACACACTGTTTTAGGTGCTGGAAGTATTTCAAGGGACGTGATATACTACTACTGTAGAAATCCTGTAATTAAACTGTCTGGCAAGGGGAAGTCAGACATAGAAAAGGTGAAGAACCTGGAGAAATCCAGACTAAACCCACGTTCATATTTTCCATGAAAGGAAAGGCAAAGGCTCTGAGGAGGCAAAACAAGGCGCACAAGGCTGGGGTCAGGCCGGCATCTTCTGCGTGGGCAGCGTGGGCTCCCTGCGGGACAGGGGCTGCAGGTTGCTTCTGCTGACTGCCCTGATCTGAGAAATGCTTTTCTCTCTCTGAAGTGGAGAGAAGGTGGCACAGTGGCAGGATGGACCTGCAGAGGGAAGCCCTCAAGTAAATAAAGCTTGGCTTTGTTTTCTAGGATATAGCTTGTTCAGTTCTAACTTAAGAAATTTGAGCTGTCATACGGGTCTGAGCAATATCCCAGAGCTGTCTGTTTTGTGCAAAATGAGATCACCCATCCATGACTTTTAGAGAAAGGGGTAAGAAGTTAATAATGGGCTGAATTGAAAGATGAAGCCAAGTTGAGACCCCAAAGGTGTTTGAGTCAGTGTGTGAAATATGAAAAAAAGTAATATTTTCCCTCTCTTCTGCAGCTCACCCTCTCCAAAACAGCACTGTGGTACAACTGACATGCACTGCTCAGGGAAATGTGGAGTGGTCCTACTTATCACACACTTATCCAAAGTCCAAACCCACTCCTCAGAGATAAGGCCAAGATCAGTAGACAAGTGAAAAAAAGTACTGCAGCGCTCCAGCTGAGGAAGAATCTGGATTGAATCTGGTCTGATATCAAGTAAATAGTGATTTCTCATTTAACCAAAGATTTTCCTGGCAATGGTAAACAGAATGAAAATATCCTTCCTCCCTTGCGCCCCAAATCCTTTGTGATTAAATCCAAACTCATCCATTCCAGCCTGTAGAAGAAAGGTCACTGCTCCACCTGCTGCAGCACACGCTGCACACCTTGGAGCCTGCCTGGTGACTGTGACACCACTTGCCACCACTCTTCTGCTTTTTCCTGGAGTTTCAAGGCGAAGTTTCTGGATGCTTCCCTTCTGACTCTCTCAGTCTCCGCAGCTTCCTGCAACCCAACTTCCTCCTTGTCTGTCCTTTGATTCCACCATTCTTCCCCAGAAAGCCAAGAAATCCTCCTTTACAAGCCCCAGAAGTCATCCAGCCTCGCTTAAAAACCTTGCATGGACCTTCTTGGAAACAAACACAGATCCCTGGTTCCATAAGCCAAGCCCTTCTGCAAAACTGCCCATGGCTGCAGCCCCAGCAGTCCAAGTGCTCACGTCTCCTGTGCCCCATCCCAAGAGCAACCCCATGGCCTCGTGCCCGACATGGCCCCCGGGAGGTGACACCTGCCATTTAATGAACCTTACTGACGTCCTCAGCTCAGAATGAGATCCTGTGGTTTGAGCAGGGAAACAAAGCTTCTTACCAGAAGTACTATGTGTCACGCTCTTATTACATGTTGGAATTATAGGAAACTTTTATCACTTTCAGTTGGTGAAGAAAAAAAAAACGTTCATTTAAAAATACCCAAGAGACATGATTCAGGCAGTTTTACATGAGGATGTGAATAAGCACTTTTGTGAAAGAAGTGAGTAGAGGCTCTTTCCTCAGACTGCACCTTCTATCACTGCTTCAGATTGCTCTCTGAAACTCCTGTTTCTGCAAAGGGAGCTCTTGTAGTGCTAACCTCTTCCACAGAAATACCTATATCCTGGATTTCTCATTTCCCTAGCTAGACCAAAGAGACCCTGTGAATGATTCCCATTGAAGAGGGAATTCCCTGACGCTGGCCGGGCCTCAAGCATTTGCTGCAAGGGGGACGCGTGTCCGACTGCACCGCGCTGGGGGCAGTGAGGGCTGCAGTGGAGCCCAGCTCTTTGGGTCCAGCTCTCCAATGTTGCAGCCGAACCTCATCCCACTGTGGTGATGCTCTCCAAATACAGCAAAGGGATGGTGCAAACCCTCTGTGGCAACCCCCAGGCGCTCTGAACTCCAAGACGTGACGTTTTTCTTCAACAATCCTTGAAATAAGTCCAAATATATTATGAGAAGTGATGTTGCGTCAGTTTAAACAAATTGCTTTTAGGGTAAATGTTCACTTTTGCGTTCAGGCTCGTTGGGAAAGCACGTTTGTGTGCGTGCTTTTTTTTTTTTTATTTAATATAACCCAGGGAGAAAAATAGAATTTTTTGGTTATTGAATGAAAAAGCTCTTGGTATCAGGGGATAATTGTTTCCAACCCTTGTAGGTCAGGGTTAACGTTGAGTAATTCTTAGCCAGGCTAGTTAATGCCTATGATATGTGAAGAATTTCTGTTTCCAAACCAATACAAGCCAAAGGTTCTCCTGAACAGCATCATAATCACTGTGACGTCTCTTGGAGAAGAAAAGAAAAAAGCATGTGGACTCTATCACAGAAATATCCTTGCCTCTCATTATGCCTTATTTCTTTTACATTGTCAAATGGAATTAGAGGGTGAGAACACGGATAAAATCCTGTCTTTGTCCTATCAATCTCAGAAGAGATTCCCCTGTCGTGAAAATGTGGCAACAAAACCTTGCAAAGTTTTTATTGGACATTGACCAAAACCTTTGTTTATTGCTTTCCAAGACTAACCAGCCTGAGAGAGAACCCACAGACACTTAACTTCAAGTTTTGCTTTGCTATGTTATTCCTACAGCTCCAGGAATTGTTATCTCTTTCTTATAGATAAGCCATTAATCTTTGTTATTTGTTCAAATGACGTTTTGCCTCTCAATCCTTCCTTGAGTTGTCAACAATACTGTTCCTATTAAAACAAAACAAAACAAACCAAAATAAAACAAGACAAAGCTTTCCCTGATATCTAAACATCTTCACTGTGATGCTCACCTTTCCCATCCATCTCCTTGAACTATATCATAGGGCCAAAGTACTGCAAAAGGGCTGGGAGGATGTATTTGCACAATGTTTTATGTGATGAGGGAGAAAACCTTGCAGTGGATAGCGGAGGGGAGAGGAAGGACTGCTGGCCACCTCTGAGAAGCCGGGCATGAAGGCATTATACAAATCCATTATACGAACCCGTGGGTATGATGTTTGGGGAGATGACAGCTGTGGGTAAGGACCCGTGGAAAGGGAAAGGGGAAGGTGCACTGCTTTTTTTTTGTGTTCTTCTACTATAAATGCCACATGGGTAACAAGATTCAGATATATTTATAAGCAAATATTTTAAATTCTCTGGGAAAACATGGGGGGATCACACTTTGCTATGCACCTTTTCACAGCAACTTTTGATCCATAAACATTTTGAACACAAAAGGTTTGCATGGAGGTAATTACAGCCCTCCTTGATTTCTGTGGGAGGGGAGGGGACCGAGGAAGGCTGTTCTCTGTCTGATGCTGGGGCTGAGTGAGCTGTAAAAGCATTGGCAAAAAAAGGGATATCAGGTATGGTTCCATGGGTGACTGTCCACTGAAGAGGCGGCTCTTGTCAAGGCTTTGGTCATTTTGGTCATTTGCTCTAGGACAGTCAGGACAGTTCATATCTGCTGGCTTTTTTTTTTTTTTTTCCAAAAGAAGGAGGATGATTCACAGTGGATTTCACACTTTCCTCTTTCAGTGAATTAAAATTATCCTTCCTTTTCACCGTGGAGCACTTTCACACCATGCATGCTCCTGTCCAGGAGGAAGGGGGCACCTTCGGGCAATGCACAGTGCTCTGCCTGCCAGGGCAGCAAAACAGAGAAAGGAGGCTCGGGGGCATGAGCACAAGAACAGGACTTTAATGTTTTTAAGCTGGATTAAAGCCAGATGTGTTCCTCTTGGAGGCGAGTGTTATCCAGAGGAGACAGATGCTGCAGGCATCTGGGGGATTTCCAGGAATCACAAAGATCATGCACAAGGAATGGTGAAAGATTGTCCCTGGAAATGAGAGAGACATTTCTATTCAGGTAACCAGGCTGTTTTGGAAGAAAGGATGGATTATCCCTGCAGTCTATGCATCTCATGCTAAAAGGAGCAAGTTCCCTGAGCCAGGAAACCCTCCTATAGTTTTCCCTCTGTTCAAGAACAATGTGACTTTATTTTTTGCTTTGGAACTAAGCACAGAGTTCCTAATTAAAGCAGAGCTTATTGTGGTGTTTGCATTATATCACTGTATATAATGAAAAAAAAATTTTTAAATAACAGCAGTTCAAGACTGTCATGTAAATAGATACCAGATTGTTGGCAAAGGTTTATTTTATGTTCTCAAAATACATTATGAATGCTAACGTTTGTGGTTTTGTTTACTTACGATGAAATGCTTTTCAGCTGTTTTGCTGTTTTGCAGTAGTCAGACTTCTGCCCAAAGGCTGTATGTAGCACGGTCTTCTCTTAAGGCTTGAAAATGCTTGTGAAGTAAATTGGCTTCCTTTAAAGACCATACCTCTGGTTGCTTCCTTCTGGAAGGTCATCTTCTTTTAAAGCATGGTGTGGTTTGGGCACTGTGAGTATATAAAAAGTCTCATTGCGTAATGTGATGATCTTGCCCCTTCACTCCCCTCTGGGTCTGCTGGGCACCTCCAAGTCTTGCTCCTATCCCACTCTGTTTCAAACACTCCTTGCAGTAGGAAGGAGCCTGCCCATTTCTGGCCAGCAAAGCTGAGCTGGCCTCCTTCAGGAGCACCCAGGTAAAGGAGGAGTTCCTACCCCAAAATGTTGAGGCTCCAGGTTTGCTTCTCTGTTCCTCCTTTCCAGTACCATGGCAAGGACCACTGCAGCGCTCTTCTTGGTTGACCTGGGGCAGTCCAGGCTTTTCTGCACTGAGTTTTTTTTTTCGATATTTTTGATTCTGTCTTAATTCTGGACAGTGTGCCGTTCTGGACTAGGAGTGAGCACAAACTCTTCTTCGTTGTTACTTTCTATTTGCAGTCTTGCTTAAAAGATCTCCCATGATAGGTTTTATTTCTATGTGGAGTTCACTATCTGTTACATTCCTGCTGGCCACCCTATGCAGAGTTAACTGAGAACTACCAAAAAGAAATGAAGTTCTTTGAGATGCATCATCATCAGAAATAAGTGTATATTTTGTCTGTCCTCTTTCTTAGTGGTGCTGATAGTTAATACCTGCGGGGCAGCATCTTCTAGCTCAGACTGCCTGCTATTCTGTGATGTGTGAGCCAGGATTTAATTTATATTACATCTCCTGGTATGCTCAGAAATAAGCTTCCAGGGGTGCTCAGAAGCAATTCAGTCTCAGCTGGTTGGCTGTAAGCCCTGCCTTTTCTAGGGGCTGGTAAATGAGCAGGTAAATAAAACCCAGATCTCTTACCCATTAGGCAAAGTGTGAGCTTCTAAGGATTTTGCAAGAAAAACAGATGCTAGTACCCATCTTTTATATTTTGTCACCTTGAATGTGGTACTGGTGCTGAATGAAGTGACTACAGTGAAAATCAGTATAAAGCATTGCCATGAGTATTTTTTACATGAAGTACCCTAGAAGAGTTGTACTGTGAACACCTGCTGCTTTTGGAAGCCGCTGGCCTCAGAACTAAAGAGATGCCCTGCTTTCCACCCTCTTTGGCATAGAAAATAGTTGGGGGGGCTACTGCAATATGCAGCAAATCTGTGTTCCCAGTGCTGATCCCACCTCTCTCTGGTGCATAGAGAAAAACTGTTTGGAAACAAAAAAGCAAAGAAAAAAAAAACAACAAAAAAAACCAACCAACCAACCAAACAAACAAACAAAAAGAAAGGACAGACCTTGGGCTTTGTTTTCGTGGTGGGATGACAGATGCAATGTCCAGAAGGAATGGAAAGGAATTGATGAGGTACCATGGGCTCAGTCCCACTCTGCTGTATTACTGATGCTTGTGTGGGCTAAGAAAGAGTTTAGAAGGGGACAGAGGCATCCAGAAATGTCTGTACTGGAAGGGCAGTGGATGGGATGGTTGGGAGGGCTTGGCACCAATCTCTAGGTACAAGGGGTTCCTCTCCATTAGTAAGGATTTTAGTGTGGAAAAACACCTTTCAAGTAAATTTCCTAGTTGTCCCCATTCACTGTGCTTTGGTTGGCATTGTGAAGAGTCCTGGAGTCGACGAACTGGGCTCCTTTCAGGTGACTCTAAGCTGCATCCAGTGAGCTCCAAGCACAAGCGGGCACTTGGTGCTGGGGAGCCCACAGGCTTGAGGGTGACTCAGGATTGACCCTGCCAGGACAGCACTCCTGTCCCTGTGGGAGAGATGTGGTTGGGCGAGAAATTCAAACAGGGGATGGATCCTCTTGTGTGGTTATGGCTTTACTTCTTACCAAAGGGTTTTGCCGGTTGATGCTGTGTGAGCTATTGCTTTACTGACCTCATTTGCAGGGGGTAATGGCTATTTAAAGGGTCTTTTCCTTACATATGGCTGTTTTTTTTTTTTTCCTCTATCTAGCCATGGCCTGGGGAGAGTGAACCAAGGAAGAACTTTTTACATGGGCATAGGAGATCTTTTTATAGATACTGGTTTGGCAGCCTGAGAAGCCGCAGTCCCAGTAACAAAGATGTCTATGCTGTCTTTGTTTTTTTTTAACCTCAAAGGTGTCAGCAAGCTTTGTATTTTGCCTTTTGGCATTTTATTTTTCTTGTGCATATTTTTAACATTGAGGAAAAAGGGGACTTGAGTTTTTGCTGCAATAGTGATGAAATTATGAACTTCTAACCCTCCAGAAGACTGCTACCAGAGAAGAGAGATTTTAATTTGTTTCAAACCTTGTCAAGGACTTAATTTAACAGGAGATAAGAAAAGACTTGGGAGGAAGGAGTTTCAAGAGTGACAAGAATTCCTATTTGTTCCATCAAGAGTGGAGAAACTTCACTAAATACCCAGAAAAACTTTATAAGTTGCAGGAGCTTCTTCACTTTTGAAGTATAACGGAAAGCCTGCCCTTTCCATGAAAAGGCTATTTACCTGTATTAGCTGCTGAAAACAAATACACACAGTCTGAAGACAGCCATGGTCACTCGAATTGTGAACAAGCAGCTTTTTTTTTTTATATATATATAAACAGAGGAAGAGAATCTGTCATGTTTTACAACATATTTATGCTAACTTAGAGGGCACTGATGCTCATTGTATCAAGAAAACCCTTTTAAGACTCTAGATTATACCCAATGCACTTAACAAAAACTTCCTTATAACTTCTCAAAAGAGGCTCATAAAACTTTATGTGACAGCTTCACATATGGAGAAGTTAGAGAAGCCACCCCAAATACATTGTGCTTTTTTGCTTGTATATTCTTCCACTGAGGATTCCCCTAGGAAGATTCATTGCTTAATGTTGGAAGAGAGGATTAATTTTATATCCTTTTGGTTGTTCCTCTGAGTAACAATGATAGAAAAGCATGACTTTCATTAAAATTATTCCATCCCTGTTCTCACATTTGATGGCGTGTTTCTGATCTTTCGCAACATGCTTTACCAATTTCTGTGCAATTCCTCCTTAGGATACAATGACTCTGGGAACAGTAAAAAAAAAAATCAGAACCTGAGCATTTAAGCTGAAGTTCAGGCCTAACTTTTATTTAATTTGGAGGGAGGAGTGCTACCTATGACTCAGTAAGGTTTATGGCATGTTTTGCACTATGAGTTACCACTGACGGGGATTCATTTATCAGCCTTGTAATATTTGGGAACTATATATGAGGAAGAGGGGGCTATGTTATGTATTTAGGAAAAAATCTGATATGATATGTGCAAGCTGTTTCACAAATACTGTGGATAGAATCATGCATAGACAGATTTTCAGCACATTTTTCTTCAGATTCAAATGAGGAAACGAGCCTCTCCCAGGACTATACGCTGCTTTTTGACAGCTAGCCATAGCTGTGCAGGCACAAAGTATCAGCAACCACCCCTAAAATCCCATTGCTTGGCTGCAGTGTCACGTCTACATCCTCTCCTTGTGGATGTCCTTGTTTGCTTTAACCAGAAAATATTTTAATCAAACAAAGAACACTGACATTTATTTCCATTAGCTTTGCTGAACTTCTCCAATTATGTTCTGTAAGTTATATTTTCTATTGTTTCTTCATGTTACTCAGAAAAAAAAATAGTTTAGCAAATAGTTACATAGGGGAATGACCAGCCATTGATTATTTTTTTTTTTTGATGCCAAAACTGATATCTTAATGCAATCCAAGAGCTGCTTCCTGAGAAGATGTGACAATCTCACCTTTTTAATCTTATCCTGAGTGTAATGTCATGTTGCAAATGGTAGAACAGTGCATGACAAAAAGTATCCAGGACTCTCTTCAGAAGGCTGAAATCATGAGTTAATTATTATTGCTGACAGTAAACAAGTCCTGAAACTTGTTATTGACAAGTATTTCCTTATTATAACAAAAGTCAGCAAGTTCAGTGCCATGGTAGCATACATTTGCTAAGGACTTGAAAGAAGAAAATATATATAGGAGATTTCCTAAAAAATTACTCAGGTTTTTAATGAGACTTGTATACACTGAGAGCTTTTTCTCATTCTGAAAAAGAAATCTCTAAAAAGTGAGAGTTACTCGCTTCCTCTAAAGGTTTAAAATTTCAATTACAATTTAATTACAAAATTGCAATTACAATTAATTACAAAATTAAAATTACAATTCTTTGTAAGAAAGCTAAAAGCTCTGAAAGAGTGCAGAGCAAAATTTTTAACAGCTTTTAACTATGTGATATTTTTGCTGGGTAAGAGTTATTATTTAGCCGCTAATACAAGCAAATGTATCGAAATACCCATTTGGATTACTCCTAAGAGAAGCAATTGTGGAAGATGCTGTTAGCTAGAAACTGTGCTCATCTGCATTACACATTCAAAATTTGCTAGGCAAATAGACTTTTTGAAATGAAGTTTCAGTCTATGTAGAGTATTCTATTTATAGTTAGGATACCTAAAAATGAACATGAAGCTTGTTTAAAAGAGTAAAAGTACAATTTTCTTACAGTGGAAGGGAAGATGGAAGAACTTACCAGATGGAAGAAGGTGACTGCATCTGGGCAAGAACTTCCAAGGCAGGTTTTCTCCCAGGCTCAAGTGTGTTAGTCTCCAGCAGTGCGATAAGGGCAAGAGTAAAAGAAAGTGGACTTTGCAAGAGCTTGGGCACCAGGCCTTGCCTGAAATCAAAGTTTCAGGTAGACTGTGGAGCAGGGACTAAACTCCATGACTGCAGGACATGCTTCTCTGAAAAGTCCTTTGAGCCAGGAACACTTTGGGCTGCAGCCATTAAGTAAAATATCCCAACTATAAAAAGCTCTGGGAAAGAATCTGCTTTTCTGAAGATCATAGTTGCCAGAGCCTCTTCTTCTCCAACAGCTTCTCTGCTCTTCTCCTGACCAGCCCCAAAGAGACCCCTCAGAGAGCTGGCAGACAGATGGAGTCCACCCGGCTCCCTCTGTGCTGGAGAAACCCGAAAAAGCAATGCTTCTTGTTGCAGATGCCACAAAGAAGCCCTCCCGAGTTTCAAGAGGAGTAAGTATGTGCTCGTGATGGCAAAAATATGTTTTTCTGAATACTAAAAAAATTAAAATTCCTATCTTTGTTCAACAAAACCAGCCTGTATAACCAAGAAATGCAGTGTGTGCAACACTTTCTTGGTCTCATTCTGTAACATATCTGCAATGATCTGTTTGGATGGAGTTATTTTAATCCAGCATTTACAATGTACCAATGTTCTGTTACATTTGTAAATAGAAGGGCTCCATAGCCTTGAGCAGTAAATGTTAATGACATCACGTTTTTAATCCTAGCATTAGTCCTGGGACAGGTTTTCCTTGCAGGAGCACTGAGAGGCATTGCTAGTTGTTCATTAGGGTGTTTTTGAGAATGTAAGCAATTATCATCACATCTAATTATTCATTTGAGTCTTTTCTTTTAGTTTAAGAGATCTGAATATGAAGTTACATCTTATTTTCTTTTACTTGAATTGAATCTTGATTAAAATATCATGCAGTCCTTTGGCATAATTTCATAATCACATTTACTTCTGTGTTTAAGCGTATTGTAATAACGATAATTGATTTCATGATTAGTGTGCTTCAGCTGAGTAATAAATACCTTATTTCAAAATTTCATGCTCCAAACAACTGATTACTATTGACTATAATTGTAAAAGGCACCCTGATATTGCTGATTGATACTAGTTGCCAAAATATGCATGTTATAAATGTAGAGAATGGTTTCAAATCATATTATTAATTTTCTTTCCCTCTCTGTGCCACACGATTCTTTCTTTTTTACTAATTTGATTAAATGCTATCCAGAAGTAGGTAAGCAAGTCTCCAAATACGCAAAGGAGTTAAGCGGGAATGTAGATTTTGTTTCAGAATAGTTATTGGTAATTCCATTGTTTAATTATGTTTTCCTTGAACTAGTCCAGTGACAATTGTTAAATTTAATATAATTTTTACTGGTTAGAAACTTTTAAAATTAGGATTGACAATTTGAAAATTATGTGATGCTTAAAAGTTCTGAAATATTCTCTTGCCTCTAAAGGTACAGTGCTCAAGTGTAGATTTTACTTGAAAGAGCTCATAGTAATATGATACAAATCTATGCCTGGGTGAAAAACTTTCTTAGGAAATACTGCATGATTTGCCAGTGTATCTGCCCCTCCTTAGCAATGCCTTTGCATCTTCTTGCAAGTAAGCAGGCCAGAACCGAATTTTTAAGGAGGAAGGGAATTAAAAGATTTAGCTTGCAAAATAAAAGGAAGGATTGAGAAAAGTGGGTGGCCAAGTGCCTACAAAATGTCTGGGTCAGCAAATGTTCCTTACTCATCTTCTCCCTGCTAATGTCTACACTTGGACCCACATCTCCTTGATTCCCTAATGCTCTCCACGTTCTCTAATTCTGCGTGCACAGTGATGAGAACAGATCCTACTTCCCAGCGCCCTCCCCAGGTACTTCTTCCCTAATAACTGGCTTGAAATGGATCCATACGGCTGATATATGGCTGTGAATTGAAACAAACACTGTCCTTCTTTGATGCAATAATACTGCTGGCTACCATAATTAACTCTGCTCCCATGATGTTGTATTTCTTGCATGTCCCTAGATATAACTACTTCAGAAAAATGATTTTATTTTAAAATAATTCAACTGCAGGTAAGTAAACTGAGTTGTGTTAGTGCTGCAACAATTTGTTTGCATTAGTGGGCTAAAATATTTGAGGCTAGCTCTACTATTTCACTCCTCCAGGAGCGTCCAGCAACCCAGGCCTTTGCAGAGATGGTGCCCATGCATTTGAAATAGAAGAACAGAAAAGTCCCTGGCGACAAATGCTCTCTTTCAAAAGGCAGTGATACTTTCTGTCAGTTGTCTTGGCCTCGGGCCTTGCCAGCAGCCTCCCCTCCATGTAAATGAAACACATTCAATCCAAACTGACCTTCGCTCATTTGCTCTCCCATTCCTGGGGCCAGACACATTCGTCTCTTGTGGGTGAAGGTCACCCACCCTGTGGCCCTCACATGGTTTGGGACAATACGGATTATTCTTTCACTCCTTGGGCTGACCTATATTTCTCAAAGATCACGATGCAAAATGATTTGCATTCCTAAGTAGCCAACTGCTTTTTTGGAAACTAGGATGTGGGCTTCTAGCCTACGCTGGAGAATTTTAAGAAATAATCAGATTTGTGTAGTATCCAAGGCAGCGTGAGCAGTTCACAGGGAAAGATATATTTGCAGGCATCCCTGATTCCAAAGCGAGTATGATCTTGCAGGTGGCTAAAAGCCGATCTGAGGCAGGCCTTAGATAAGACGGGCTTTAAATGTCAACCTCTTTGACTATCTTCACTCTGTTTGAAACTGCTCATATCTTAGGTATTTAATCTGCCAAGGTGGTTTGATCCAAGACCTGTGCGATGTCCTTTGATCAGGCCTATGTTTGTTTTTTCTAGTTGCCCCATTATTTAGAGACAACCTATTAGACTTGTAGTATGTCTGTACATATTTTAATGATAATAAAATACATTTCCAGACCTCCTTTTTCTCACCCATGGATGACATACGTCAATATTGAAATTAACTGCACTAAAAATGTGCCATTTTTCATTTAGGTATTTTCACTGTCTGTTGCAGACACAAACATTTTCCTGCCACAAGTTTTTCTCCTCCTGTATCCTCCAATGATTTAACAAAGTTCTCTTGCCTTCATCCTTTCATTACTTTTCTAAAATTCTAAACCAGATCAAACATTTATCACATTTCCAGGTTTCCTGAATCACTTCGGATGTACCTGCTTTCTGAAGTATCCTTTCCTCCCAAGTCTGATGATAGTCCTTTGAAGATATTTGAATTTGCTGCCTAATTATTCTTGTCACAAAATATTCCCAGAGCTCTTCAATTTGTCTCCTAAGCAACTCCTAGCTGGAAATCCTTATCAAAATATTAATTGCTCGGGCAGAAATTCTTTGACAAGGTTAAAACACAGAAATGACTGGGATTAATCTTGTTTGAGTGCAAACATTGTTTTCCATTTCTCACACTTGGCTTCTCTTGTTCAAATAGCAAATGAAATGGCAAACGGTGCCCTGAACTGGCAGGAATGTTTCCAGTATGCCCACAGGCGCCGGGTTCTGCTCAGCAATATGCAGCCTGCTGGGAAACAAGACGTGCTTTGCTTCCAGAAGGACGTCATAATAACAAAATGGTGAGATTCACATGATTTTTTTTGCTGCCTGTTTGGCTTATTTCGTTATCAAAAGATTCTTTCTCATCTTTCCACAAAAATAACCCTTTTGCTGGGAAGCATAACACTTTAGAAGCTTCATTTTTTAGTATTAGTTTTTAGCCAACAATTATTTCACTGCCTGAGATACTGTTTCCAAAGTTTGATGAAATGCTAGGACTCAGAATACTCTGCCCAGCCATCAAGGTGCCATACACATACTCTAATCTGAAAATTGCAAAGATTGTTACAGGACTGTGAGTCACTTTTAGCTTTACTGATTCAACAGCTGTTGGATTGCACCGTGCAGTTACTCCGGTTTTCATAACCTTATGAAGAGCTTGTGTGTTTTTTTACATCCCTGATATTATGAGATGAAAACAAAAGATATGAGGTACATCTTAAAAGAATTACCCTACTGAAAGCTCTTTAATTTTAATCTCTTAACAATCAGCTGTTTCTCTGAGTATTATAATGATATCTTCTTTAAGGCCAACACTGCCGATAGTCATCAGCAAAGATTTGTCACTGTAAGAAGGTGTCAGGGACTTAGCAAGGGTGCAGGCAAGGGGCCCTTGGGGAAGAAGCCAGGATCCTGGGGCACAAGGAAAGGGGAAAAGAGAAAATCTGATGTATCCCTTCCAGCATGTCCCATGTCAGCTGTGTAATGCCAGAGGTGATACCCCAACCTGTGAGCTATGCCAAGAAGAGGGGCCGTCCCTGGATGGTGCAGCAACCCCTCCGTGGCTGCATCTGCAGCGCAGGTGCCTGCTAGGCACATTTTTTCTAGTATCTTGTTGCACATCTCTGAAATAAAAGACATTGTATATCCTGGTCAAGCAATAGTTTTACAAGCTCTCTGTTGTCTGTCCAGGTGAAATATACATTTTTGTGTCTCATTATTTCCTGTGACGTAGCAAGGGAAACTTCTGTGTTGCTGACCCCACTTCAGTCAGCCTACTAATAAATGCTAGGTCAGCTACAGTGGTTCGTATTCTTAAAAGGAGGCACATGAAACACTTGCTATCCTAGTGTTTTGAATTTGTAAAAGCAGTGCATGAAAGAGCTATGTTTTTCAAAACTCAAAACAGAAACTTATTCTGAGTATATAACTTCTTTTTTTAGTCTAATATCTGTTGCAGATTTTATTTTATAGGATTGCTGACTTCAGAAACACCTAAAAACATTACACAGAAATATGAAACTAATTAAGGTTTAGTTCAATAGCTGATATTTCATATCTTTAGTATGTTACTGTTTGAATTTAGATTACATATTTAGTTTTTTCCGTGAAACACTTTACCACTTTGTGCATCTGTTAAAGGATTTAGAATGGAAAAATTCAAGGTGTGTCTTGTGTGAAAAAGCCCAATAATAAATTCCTGCTGCTTCAGCACATTACTTTAACAAATATATTGAGTGGAAAGACTGGCTGAAGATTTAACACACTACTTAAATTCTTACCACCATTATTTTCTGAACTTTCAAATAAAAGCAATGCAATATGTATGGATGGATTTTGAAATCTCCGTTGTTGGTTCAGGTGTTCAAATTAAGCTCTCCCTTCAATCAAAGCTTGGCACTTAATCCAAACTTCCAAACATGAAGTAAAACATTTTTTTCTCTTCTTTTTCAAAAAGTCTCTATATATTTTCTCACATCACAAAACACTTTACATAACACACATATAACTTGTTTTACTTTGCTCTAGGGCTACTTCCATTCCATAGTAAAGTTTACTTTATTATCACAAAGCCATAAAAAGTATGGTGAAAACTGTTATTCAGCTGAAATACTGAAAGGATCTGTGTATTCCCAACATAAGATTTGTGACTTTCATGGCAAAAAAATACATTCTTTTAAGAACTTTCCCTGCGTATAAGAGAATTGCAAATAAAACTGTGTAAGACCAGCTCCAATGGGGTGACTACGGTGCCCTAGAGGGAAAAGCACAGTATGCATCGTGAGTTTAGGCTGAGAGAAAAGAGCATTTTAAAATAACTGCTTATATGTGCACTCAGACTTCCCACTGATACCAAGGGTTGGCCATTGACTCAGTCACAAGTCAGGTTCTCAATGTGATACTGATATTGGGACTTCCTGGAGGAAGCTTTGCAGAGCCATGCTTGGACATGGTAAGTAATTCGAGTTCAAAAGCCCAAAGGCTAGCCAAGTAAATCTGAAATTTAAACAGTGAAGTCAGAATGGCTTGACTCAATGGACTTGAAAGGAAAGCTTGGCAGGAAACAATTTTTCCAACCCACAACCCTTTTCTTTTTAAATATTTCAACATATCCCTGTTCTTCAGGGGGCTGAAATCAAGACCATTTGGAGCTTTGTAAGGAAAAGAGGGAGAGGTAACACTCTTCTCCCCATGTTTGCTATTAATCTGGAGCCTTTTGCTCATGAGGCCTCACTGCCTTGCAGGATGCTTCTTTCTCCTCCGCTGGATGTGGTCTTCCTTGGAGGAGGGAACTCTGTAGGAATGAAGGAAGGAATCAAATCACAGTCACACTATTTCTTTAATACATTAGGATTCACAAAGGTCTTGTATTCTTTCTTTTTTTTCTGCAATATTCTCTGTATAATTTGGCTGATAATAGTTTGATTCTTTAAAAAAATGGGATGAAGGCAATCATGCTGCCTGTCCTTCCCACTCCCTGACATTATAACAGTTTGGAGCTCCTAGGTTTGTGC
>VZSV01000003.1:2496224-2508291 GCA_013398735.1 Nothocercus julius
TTCTTTCCTTCTTTCCTTCTTTCACGTTCCTATTTGATCTTCAGGTATACAGGCATCTGGAATTCCCCAGTGGTTCCCAGTGTTAAATTCCATCTTCAAATCTGTGATTGCACTGATGAAGAAAAGCAAAGTTCACAAATTCCTGATCCGGTTTTCTAAAATCTTGTCAAGGCCATTATTCCATGTGTTATATTGCATTAAAAATAGCTAGGTCTTTTGCAATAGCGGATAGGAGTGTTATGACACAGCATTTCTTTCTAGTAGGGGTCTTGGATTAAAACTTAAAATGAAATTAAAAAATGTTCACTGCTCGTATAACTAGCCTCAACCTCCAGATGAAAATAGTCCAGGTAAATTGTCTACAGGTATTCATCTTAGGTTTTTCTTTCTTCTTTTATAACTCACAGAAATATTGCATTTCAATTAGAACAAGAGGAAATCCAGAGCTAGGAGGGAGATGACTGCTCTTCTAGCCAGTTGTTTACCCCCAGGTGTTAATTATGCACACATGCTCATCTAGCTTATCTTCATAGAGACATACATTCTCACTGGCACCTTTCCAGCTGCAGTTTAGGCCTTTTAGGCCATGTTCTAGAGGACACACTGGCCTGGAAAACAAGCCTTGCCCTTCTGCTTTGCATTTACACTTCACATATGTGGAGGTAGTTATCATGTTTCAGGTGCCCTTCCTTTTCTACAGGATAAACAGTCCCTTTTCCTTCTCTTTGTGCATTCAGTTGCTCTTACCTATGGAAATGCCCAAAGGCTCTTGTGAGCATGTCCCACTGCTTCTCCTAGCCAAATGCCAGTGATAATTCAAAAAATGATGTTTTATATCCCACTAGTCAAATGACTCATCAAAAGGCCAAATCAGTCCCGACAGCGCAGACGGGCTGGGAATCCTGCTTGATGCTTCCTTGTAGCAAAAACCTGAGACCTACCTTAAGAATTTCATTTCTACCATTTGTCTACCCATTTCAAGGTTGATTCATCCAGAAAATGTTTCTTTAGTTAACTTCTGGGAATGCTTAGGAAGGGTTGTGTGTCACACACTGTTGTGTGTGAATCAATATAAATGACATTTGTGGCTTCTTTCCACCCACAATGCCTGATATTGTCATAAAGAAAACAGGATGGATTTTATACGATTTTTCTTCTCAACAGTTCTGTGTTGTCTGTAATTTATTGAGTACTTATCTTAGAAACAGTTGTTTATTTGTTCTTGTGTTTTTCAGTAACTGGAAAGAGCTGACTGAGTTCTCTCTTCTTTTCTGCTTATTAAATTACTGTGTCTGTGCTTTTGGGGACCTCTTCTGTCTCCAAGGGAGACATTCTCAGGCAGAGCTGCTAGAGCTCTGAAGCTGTTTGAACCCCTTCTCTTCCTTAATCAAATTTCATGAAGCCAGTTCATGTGAAAAAACGTTTACATTTGCTCCTCATTCTAACCTAATTTCTCTACTTCCATAACAGATGTATAACGTATTCACTACCTGTTTTGGGAAGAAAACAGTTAAAAGCTTCTGATTTCCTAGCATTATCTGTTCATGGCTTTTCTTTCCCACCAAGTATTGGATTAACTCTCTCCTTGATCTTCTTAATTATACTATACATACAGCCCACTTTCTTGTTATATTTGGTCTTTGCTAATATTTCCGAATGTGATTTCTAGATCTGGGATCAAATCCTACAGATACTTCATTGCTCCTTATTACTTTCATCAACATCCAGAGGCCTTAGCCAAACTGCCCATGCATTTTAAAGTTGCATTGAAAATGTCACAAAACAAAAAGAACTGACAACTTGTAGATTTTATGTCACTTGACAGATCAAGCAAATTTGCAAATTTTCTTCTGGTGAGAAAGAACAATCAACTTGAATGAGGAAGATCCTCTAATGGTACCCAACCCAAGCCAACAAAACAACAAGAAAACACAAAATGTTCTAGCATAAATGTTCTAATATTCTAGCATTAATATAGGGCACTTAGATCCTGATAGCAGTGAAATTGTGATAGGACAAGTATCAACTCTGACTTGTTCTCCATGTGTTAGGTCAAAGCCTTGGTGAACTTGTGGCGTCCTGAGTTCTTTCTCATAAGCGGTTTTATCATTTCCAAGTATTTCATTAAAGCCATATCTCTGGTTAAGAGATCAGGCAGACTTCATCTGTATTTCCAGAAAAGTATCTTCAATATGCATTTGATGAATACTATGATCCACGGAAAGCTCTGTGTTTTTTTTTAATCCATTCCAATGAACATCTAAAGAAAACTAAACTAATACAATATTATCCCATAATGTGATGTCTATAATGTACTTCAAAGAATTTAATCCTTTGCAACCGTATGAATACAAATAGGGTGAAAATCAGGCACAGATTGCTCCTTCAGCAAGGATGCAGACCAGCTCCTACTTGAGCTATATCTTAGGTGAAATCTTGAACTTCAGATGCAGAAGATCTACTGGGTATGATTTATAGCTATTCTCTTTAAGCAGACCTCTCCAAAACCTTGTTCTCAGGCAGAGCACTGCAAAGTTCATCAGAGCCACAAGCTGGTGATAGATTTCTGTATAAATGGTGTTTTTCTAGGTCATTTCTGCAAGGTCTTTGGAGTGTTTGCTGGCCACAGTGAGCAAAGGGGGGATGGTGAGAGCACGAAAGATAAGCAAGCTTAGCAAGTGTACAGAGAGGAAACTGCACTTCCTCCTTGCAATTCTCAGCACTGTTTCTAAGCTGTTTACTTCCTATTTTGATACCTACAGCAACAAGAGACAAGGTTTCCAAGCAGGCCTTCAATTGGCCTTGGACTCTGTTTGTTTACCCACGCTTCCTATCAGGAAGCAATTGTGATAAGGCCTGGGACTTTGTTCTGAGAGCTTTTCCATCCATAATGTTGGGAACACAGTACTCTATTCTTGTGCTGGCTTAGGAATAAGGTCTGAGGTACCTAAGTGGTTTTGAGGGGTCTTTGGTGTGCTAAACATTTAGGGTTCAATAAATGCAACACATTTTCTCTTTCCCAGTCTCTGCATTTCCTGCTAAGCGCATCATTTTACCCCCAGCAGCAATGCACAAATTCTAGCATTCAAATATACCTACTTTGAGGTCTTTAGCTTTGCTTCCTGACTGCTTCTGTCCCTCTATACAAGCAGCCTTTGCATGTCTTTTCTTAAGCAGTCAGATTCTTCCCAAGCAAGAGCAAAAGGGGGAGGAAAGCTTGGGTGCAGGCAAGCAAGAACCTTGGCAATTGGCAATTCCTCTTTCCAGTGGCTGTCTCTGCAATGGGATTGTAAGGCCACAGATTGGTAGCAAAATGAAAGCATAGGAACAAATACTCAGTAGTACTGAGGACATATCCTTTGCAACGTCCTGCTCCAGGGCCTCAGCCAAGATAGGGAATGGCCATATTTAAGGGTAAGATGATACATTTTATTTTCCATGTTCCATTCTTGGCTGTGCTGTCAGCAAGGTTGCCAGACTACATTAATCTCTTTGACTGGAAATGGATATAGTTCATGTATTCACTAATTCTTGTCCCTTTCTCCTTTTCACAGGCTCTAGGACTGTTGAGCAGGAAAAGTGGACGAGAGAAGAATTTTTGATGAAAGCCAGCTCCAAGTTACTATATAACTCCAAGGGTACTTGAGACAGCAGGTGCTGTTGCAATTAGTTTCCTTTCCTAAGATCCTTGCGTACTATCCCTGCAGATCGCACACAGTGCACTCATTTCCATGGAAAGGTGCCCAGTCTTTTGAATTTTTTTGACTCAGATCACAATACTGAAATATTACTAACTTGCTAGACTTTTACAGAATGTTTTTGTTTCTCTGCAAGTATTAGAAATCTTCACATCATCTTAACGTAAGGAAAACACATTTTGGAGGAAATAGGCTAACAGGCTCGCTCTGCAGTTGATGGGTTGCCAGCATCTTTTGGCTCCATGTGGAATGTATGAAAAATGGTATGACTTTTTGTCTGAATGGCTAGAAACTATAATGGTCTCCTGGGGGTTAATAAATGAATAGGAAAATGTCAGGGTAATTTTCATGAATATTACATATTACATGTGGGAGGTCATCTAAGGAGTATACAAATAACCAAGCGAGGGGATTGTGTATTCTTTTTCTTACCATAGTACTGAAGAAAACTGAAAGCTGTAGGCAGAATATGAGTTTTGATTTATTTATGCCAAGGAAGAAAATAAGAGAAAGAAGAAAATGTATGCATATTTATGAGCATTTGTTATTTCATTACGGCAAAGAGGGTGTTAGAATATTTTTTCAAAACAAGACTCATGGTATTTTCTTTACAGAAGGTGGGAGGCAGCATTTAAAGCAGGACATACAGATGATTTAAAGCACTGGTCTATATTAGACATTTGTACATGTTCTGCAGCCCTGGTGCTACATGTGCATTGGTAACAACGAAGGGCAGCCCAGGGCGGACACCGCTTACCTGATGGCCGAGGTGGGAGCAGTGCACGGGATGGGCAAGACTTTGTCAGTACACGGACGGCCTGTGGGTTGGAGCTATTTTCCTGGCACGTTCTCAAGTAATCTCGGGACTCTACTAATTAGTCCTATACTTTACTAGCTGAGGACAGTGTTGGTGCCACTGGCTTCTCATTTCATGTTCTGATGAGCTGATAAGCATAACTGCCAAATGTAAAACTCTGTTCAAGCTTGCCTGGGAGGGACAGAACCAGCTTCGGTACACGACAAGCACTCTCTTTGGTGTAATATTTTTGCACGCATTTTAATTTGTAACTGTGTAACGATCCCTGGATTTGTTTCTGATTCTGAACATTTTATAAAGACTGTGCTCCCAACAAACCAGACTGCTATTCCCACTGCTGCCTCCTGAGAAAAAATGACCACCCAACTATAGAAAAAATCAGAAAAACAGCATATGAAACAAATGCAGTTTGCATTATTTTCTTTCAAATCTGCTAGGCCAGACTCTGGTGGAGCAGAAAAGCATTGCATTTGAGCCATGATGGGGCAAGGCAGGCCTTTTCACTTAATGTTCAAGACTCTGTAGAATTTTAAGTAGTAACCAGCTCTGTTAGTTAATAGAAACACAACTGGACTTTGCAGGAACTTGCACGGAGCCAGTAACTGGGATAACTTCAGTAAAACCTGGCAGATATCATTGCAAGGAGACTGAGACACTTTCCTGTTGTGTGCAAGATGTTGGAGGCTTCTGTCAAGACTGTTCATAACATTGTCCTAAAGGCTTCTGTTCTGATTTTTCTTTCCTTTTTTAGTACGCTTTGACCAATTCAGGATGTGCAAGAAATAAAATGATTCAACTATTTTACAGGGTTCATTTAAAACATGTGAAGAGTCAGTTCTTCCTTAATCTGATTCAGACTAAACATTTAAAAACAAGCCACATAAAATTCATATTTGGGAATTTTAGCAAGGGAAGTTGGTTTACAATGTCCTGCTTGCACCTTATAAAAACATATTTAAAATCTTGTAAGACTTGGTGCAGTGTCCCTCATTTATTTATTCTTTGTAAAACAAGTGCCTGGATGCTTGTTTGTTTCTTAACTTTAAGGAAAGGAGCATTTCAACTCCTTTGTAAAAAGAGTTTGCAGCTCTTGCATCATTTTATATCTTCATAGCTGGCTAAGACCATCTGAAAACTCAAGCAGCTGGAAGAACAGATTGGCAGCCAGAGGAGCAGGAGAGATGAAACTGTGGTTCCCTTCTCAGGCATGTTGAATAACCACAATAATTAACTTAGTATTTCGCTTTTTTTTTTTTTTTTTTTAAAGCCTACAAACACCAGAGGGAATAACAGTCACCTGGAACGGACGAGCATTTCAAATAAAACCATGAGCGTCAGACCTGGACACGAGCTGCTTTCATCTTTCCTCTCTCTACGCCAGAGGACAGACTGTACGGTGTGCCCACGGTTCTCGGGGGGACCTCCCCTTCCCACGGCTTTGGCTCCCTGCGCTGGAAACCTGCTCCCCAGGGAGAAAACCCCAAGGCTGCTGGTGCCCTGTGCACCGAGGTCCTCACACTGAAGCAGCTCCTGCTCACTTTGTATATTTTAATATATGGAAAGAGTCTTAAAACTAGACAGGGAGTGACCTGGCGCTCCATTTTGGCACGGGGTTTGGGACCCCCATCTCGCAGAGCTGCCCTTTCTACAGGGAGCTGCTTCTCCCTGTCCCAGCACAGCCTCAAGGGCTCCTCCGTTGTGTGGAGCCCGGGCAACTCCGAGAGAGGCTGCGGGAGATGCGCTGAGGCCCTGCCAGCTTCCCGGGGCCGGGAGCGACCTGCTTCCCCAGGATCCCTACCTACCACGTCCTCCCACCCCTGAAACTCCGAGGGCAGGCTGAGCTAGGGAGGCAGGAGTTGCTTTTAACTGTCCAAAGACACTTCACTTCCTTTGGCAGGTGAAAGTCATAGGTCGGGTGACCTCGGCAAGAGACAGCGTGCATGGAGGGACACGTAGAGCCTTCCACTGACCAATGCAAACAGCTGTCCATGACTTGGCTCTTTCGGAGAACTTTTCAGCCATAAAACTTTGCTGCTAGCTTCCATTTTTTTAAGTGGGCCGTAAATTACTAAGGCTGTGATATTCTCTGTGCTCGTGGTAGGTAATGTAAAATTTCTCTTTTGATGGCTTTTGAACTCTCTTACCAAGACTTTCTGTAAGTCACAGAGCAAGTCTAGGCACGGCTAATGTTTCAGTCAGCAGCAATAAGGTCTTACAGATCTGCAGGTCCAACTGCAGTGTCCAGAGGGACTTTATGGATGGCTCAATCAAGGCTGCTCCCTCTGGAGACAACTGGGCAGCAGATGGTTTGTCCCAACAGCCCCGGAGAACCTTTGCTCCAGACTTTAAAAAAAGGTGCCTCCAACCACATAGCATCAGAAATCTTCTCCACTGCGGTCAAATCCCAACAGCGAAAGAGCAGAAGATACAATTACAGAGTGCTTTTGGAAGAGGACCCGAGCAATCAGGACCATCAAGAGCAGCTACTCTGAAGAGCCCACTCATTTTTTTCCACAGCAGAGCAGACGTACATGAGCCTATGGCAGGGAATAAGAGAAATGTTCAGTAATAACCAGGACGCAATGTAAATAATGAAGGGGTGTAAAGAATGTATATGGCTGGAATGTACAACCCTGGAAGACTGAAAAAACCCAACATGAAAATAAAATCCTACACAAATTCTGCAGGGAGTACATTCTTGGCATGCTCTGCTAGAGAGGAAGTCAGGAAAAGAAAACCATTACGTGATGAGGAGGGTAGGTAGGTAAAGGAGGATGTAGATTTTGAAAATAAAAACAAAAACTTTTTTAGGGATATGAGCTAAGAAATGTACACAAGAGCTACAGGAAAAAGGAAACATTCTGAGTCAAATAATTGTGGTTTCTCCTCCATCTGGAGAATTGTACAGCATTCTTCTGAATCCAAGTTGGCATTGCATCAAAAATGCCAGAAACTGTTTTCAGCTTGTGTTTTATAGGCATTTTAACATGTTCTTATTGGGGCAATGGTGGCAAGCACAGGTTCATTGATGACTTGAAACAATCTGGAGCTCACAGTTTTATTTTAGAACAGCTGAGTTAGAAAGAGATCTCCTGGGGGAAATGGGGAACACATATTTGGCCTTGGCAAAGAGGCTAAGGGGCAGCACACTAGACATTAGGAGACCTCCCTTGTACATCACATGAGGCTGGGATAGTTGCAGATTATCCGGTTTCTTTCCTGTGGCAATTTGTCCAAACACGAGCTGGACAGACGGGTGGTTTGCCCGGTGCTGGTCAGCAGCAGAGAGCGCACACGCTGCCCCAGCAGCCGTCTTCACAGGGCTCAGAAAGGCCAAAGTGCTTTGGCATTGGGTCCGCCTGCTTGAGGCGCATCACACCTCTTTTAGACAATTCGCTTCTGTGAAATTTGGATTTTCCCTGGAATGGGATTCCCAGATTTCACAAGCACAGTGAGAACAAGGGTGAAGCGGTTGTGTGCTGCCATGGTCATCCAGTCTAGCTGTCAGTGCCTGCCCTCATTTGTGGGTGAAATCCTTGCAGCCTTCCCCCTCACCTCCTAAGCTAGACAGTGAGAAGAGTTTTGTGCTGTCTGAATTCCCAAAGCTACTCAGAGGGTAAAAAAACAAGATATATATGACCTTTATGAAAAAAGGCAATGTATTTGCAGCGTGCCAGCAAAATATTCTCTTTGACACATATAGTGCCAGATTCACAAAGGTGTTTAGGAGCTGTGGGTTGTAGATAAACACCTATGGGATTTTCAATGCTGCTGGTGTAGGCCAGCTGCCTAAAACTCAAATTGCTTCAGTTCCTGACTACCTTTGTTGTATGGGCTTTTATAGAGCCACACAAACGGTAAGGAAAGACTTCCCTGGATGTATATGCTGCAGTTTAAGTCTTAAGAGCAATTGCTTGCAGAAATTATAGTTTTAAGCGAGTGGATTTAAAAGAAAGGTTTTAACGTGGTGCATAGATGTGAGAAGAACATGCTGCATGCACAAAGTGTGTGCCACTCTGCAGCCTGCTAACAACTGAATTGTTTTCCTACAAGTTCATACAAAAAATGCAAAAGGCAAACTAGAACCTCAAAGGAGGAACAGCTAGAAGGTATTGAAATCAATTACAAAACATGCTAGGAATCAGTGTTTCATTTGGACTGCAGGGAGAGAACCCCATGGAGCAGACCTAAACCAGCAGCCAGATTGCAACCAGCTAAATTCTGAGATGATTTTCCATTTACAGACAAATTTGAGGGTCTAAATTACTCTTAATAAAGACAGATCCTGGTCCCATTTATTAAAAAAATAGCCCCTAAGCCGTGCACACCATGTCACGGAAGGCCTTTGGGAATCAGTTCTGGAGTCAAATGAGTCATGCAGTGTGAATGCAGGCATAAGGCTCTGCACCTCAGAGAGCTTATATCTGCATGTACACAGCCAGTGCTGCCTCTTATTTTTGTTCTTTCCCACTAAATAATGTGCCACCTCGTGTTTTAGCAGAGACTTCCTCTGGTTTATTTTCCTTTTGTTTAGAGTTTGTTGTTATCATCGATTACCTCAATGGGTGAAAAAGTGACTTTTTCTTTTCTTGTTGGAAAGTCCTCTGTAGGAAGTACTACAGGCCTTGGTGTCCTGCCAGTTCAGCACTCTGAAGTGCTTGCTTTCTCTTCGATGGGAAATCCTACTTCTTATTCCCAGAGGGTTGCTTTAACACTTAAACATTTTTTTTTTCTAATCTGAAAGTCTGAATTATACACTTGTGGTTAAAAAAAAAAGACATTTTACTAGGGAAGCAACTTGTAATGACCTTAGGTAAAATGCCAACTGCAATAAAAAGTGCTTTCAAGTGTCATTTACATATTAAGCAAGATTTAAAGAGATGCTAAAATATTGGACTGTACTTGCCAAAATCTATACAACTTTTTATTCTCAGAGATAATGAGGTAAAATGTACCCTGTTTCCTTCAGACTAATAGCCTGACTTTTTGTGGTCAATACACACTCAGTGAACTTATTTCAAGTGCACATGATAAGCTTGGACTCAAAAATCAGACCTGATTATACCCCAGAGGTTTTTTCCTGGTTTCCCTCCACTGCAGAAGCTGGATCGTGACCAGCAAGCTGTGCAGCTCTTTTCCATATTTTCCAAGAAGTTCATAAGATAACCAGGGAATTGCTGGTGTTGCACTGCAGGAGCAGATGCTGAGGACACTCATTTCCCCTTCTGAGAAGTTTACAGAAAGCCTTGTTGCCTTAATCCACGGAAGTAACAGGCAAATCTCCACTTTCAGTTAGAACAATTAAACAGCTCTGAAATGTCTCTTCTAAGGTTTTCTTCATGTAGGTTGCTGCAGGGTATCTTCTTGCAAAGCTTTTCATTGCATAGCCATCCTGTCATTGCTTGAATGACAGGGATATTCAAGTAAGTCAGAATCTGCCCTTTGATGCGTTATGCTCTGACCCTGAACCTTAAGCAGAAGAGGCAAGAAGATTTCAAACTAGTGAACTTCCTTTTTTTTTAAAAAAAAAAACTTTTCCTATTTCTTGCATTAAAATGGATACATGAAGAGAAGGTTAAGAAGTCTGCACATTAATAGAGCTTTCTGCTGCCTGAACAAAAACCAAGGTCAAGCTATAATCAACTTCTTATAACAAAAAACAGTTTATGTGCCATTCTATTATCTGCTGCAGTTTTCTGAAAGATGATGAGGCTTTTGAATGATGCATAACCAAGCAGAGATGGAAGGACCATGCTTTTATATTTTTTGGATCCCAGCTTTGCTACCTGTTGGCTCAGCAACAAGGACTAAAATAAATAGTAACTCAAGTCCAGTAATACCAGAAATGGGGAAGAGGAAAGAAATACTGTTCTTTAATTATATGTTTGCCCTTTTTCTCTAAGACTCTTCACCCACAAGCAGGAAGTTAGATTTAATTTGGAGGCAAGAAATCCTCAGGCACAGCTCAAGGTCATGACTACTTAATGAAACATCTCTTTCTCCACATACTCCTCAGCTCTGGAGTTCACCTCTCCCATTGGCCTTTCAAGCCACTTACAAGGCTTTTCTCTGATTCCCTCTGACACTTATTCATCCAAAACCCAGGCTGAACTCAAGGCCTGCTCTGTGTTTTGACAATGGCTGTTGTAGGCTGCACTGAACACTCAGTTACATACAGGAGAGGTTTTATCCTTTTAGGAATCTTGTAATTAGCCATCTCTTGAGCTCACACGATATGCCTGGGAGTAGGCCTGCCTCTAATTAACTGGCATCCTTTCCTCCTTCCTTTTCACACATAAAGCAAGTTTTGTTCACCTTTTCTCATATTGAGAGAACACAGATCAGAATGTCTGCAGATCTGTTGAGGGAACAGGCACTTGGTCCTGACTGGAGTTAAACAAATCACTTGGTTTTGTGCTTGAAGAAAGCAGAATATACATTTCCTCTGCTTTTGACCAGAAACTTTACTGGGCTTGATTGCATTTTCAGCTCTCAATCTCAGTCTGAAAAAAAAATCGAAAAGATTGGTCATACTGCATCAAACTCTAACTGATGAATGTGTATATTTCATTATTAAAAGGAAAAATTGAAAGGTCGTCAGAAGACAGGAACTGCAGAAGAAAAAAGACACTCCTTGTTCTAACTTAACAACTGCTGCCAGGGGGAGTCATAGCAAACACCACAGACGAGGCAAGGACCATTTTGAAAGTGCTACGTAAAACTTTATTAACAAAGGAGTAGGAAAGACTAAGGCAGATAGGAAAATCTGTAAGGCAGAGGATCTGAGCATCCTTTAAAACTGCCGGTCCCATGCACGGATGACTTGGGCTACTTTTGTCTTGCTACTTTGTCATTGCTGTTCTCTGCATCTGAGATTCATTTCATCCATAAGCTGCTTGACTCTGTGTCTCTCTGGGTCCCATGTGGGGTCATTGCAGCCTTAGACTTGGTGATTATTTTGTCTGTGCCCCCATGGCAGTTCTAATTGCCCGAGCTAACGTCAGGACTGTGTTAGGGCCCATCAGTGTAATAATCTCCCTGCGTTGCACATGCAGTGCGAGGGCAGCCAGGGTTCTTGAGGGTGCTGAGTACCCCAGGAGAGAACAGGAGGGGAGGGAGCCAGACAAGGGGACGTTTTACCCATACTCTTATACAGGATATATGTGTAGATCTGGCCATGGCTGAAACTGTGCCAGGGCGCAGGTCCCACACAGCTGTCCCGGAGGCAGGCTCGCTCCCTGCCCCTGTTTCACTTAGAATCATAGAATCATAGAATGCTTAAGGTTGGAAGGGACCTCTAGAGCTCATCTAGTCCAACCTCCCTGCACACGCAGGGTCACCTAGAGCAGGTGGCTCAGGGCTGCGTCCAAGCGGGTTTGGAAGATCTCCAGAGAAGGAGCCTCCACAGCCTCCCTGGGCAGCCTGTGCCAGGGCTCTGTCACCCTCACTGGCAAGAAACTTTTCCTAAAGTTCCTGTGGAACTTTTGGTGCTTCTGTTTGTGGCTGTTTCCTCTAGTTCTATCAGTGGCCACCCCTGAGAAGAGGCCGCCCC
>VZSV01000003.1:2508791-2520205 GCA_013398735.1 Nothocercus julius
GTCCAGGTCCCTCTGGATGGCAGCGCAGCCCTCTGGGCTGTCAGCTCCTCCTCCCAGTTTGGTATCATCAGCAAACTTGCTGAGGGAGCCCTCCATCCCTTCATCCAGGTCATTGATGAATAAATTGAACAGGACTGGACTGAGGACTGACCCCTGGAGGGCACCACTAACCACAGGCCTCCAATCAGACTCCGCTTATCACTTAGTGATATCAATGCAGAGTAAAGGTCTGCTGGAAACACTTGTAAAAATGCCATTGGTTATTTTTGTGCTCATCAAAAAAATAACATTATAACATGTCTTTTTGGAAGCCAGTCATGACAATTCAGCATGAGGACTAAGATTACGGACTATTCTTGCTGTTGTATTTATTTCTGTAGGCAACAAGGGCTTGGCAAGTTATGGGAGATGTCCTGTCCTCAATGTTTTAGCAGGAGTCTTCCTCCTGTCTCTGTTCAGGCTGCAACTAGGCTCCCTGCATATCAAATGCTTTTTTTGTTCGGCATTTGTGTGTTTTTATAGCCTCACATGAGCAAAACCATAGCAAAAACCTTACATTTGCTTGCTGCAATAGAGCTCAATAACCTTGAACAAAATCTGTGAGGAGTCTTTCTCAGCAAGATGCTCTTTTTATGCAGTGGAGCTTCAGGCGTGAACTGCACTGCAGCTCTTCATCAGGCAGCTTTAGTGAACACTCAATTCACACGCATGTTTTACACCTTACAGTGCGAATTAGGAAAGCACCGTATTTTCTGGCTAACGCAAACACTGTTTCATTTTTGCTAGTGTCATTTAGCAAAGTGTTTCTTTAAACACAATGAGAATTGTTTACTGAACAGTATATATATGGACATAGGTTGGTATGTTTCAGAGCATGTATTTTCTCATTAGTTTTGTCATGAAAAATGCTGGGATGGGTGTAGGGAGAGGAAATGCCTTCCTTTGCATGACCACTATTCCCTGGCTTGAGCATTCTCTGATAGCAGAGGGGTTTCAGAGATGGTATCAGATCAACACCATTGGTTGGACTTCTTCATGTTGCCAAAACAAACAAGATTGAAAAACTGTTAAAACCAACAGGATCTTGCCTTAATATTGCAGACAAATGCTTGTCAGAAGGCCAAGTCTGATAGTGCTGGAAGTGAAATGTTCTCTTTATCCACACAATAAAAGAGGCAGTGGAGGTCAAGCATATTTCCAGTCTGAGGGGCTCTGTAGGGTGAAGTACGATGGTTCCTCCTGTTGAGAGCACTCAGAAGTGCTAATGGTTTTTTTGTGGCACTTCGCCGCTGAGAGTGGGCAGTGGTTGCAGAATGAAGGCAAATAAAACTTGGATAAAGTCACTGCCAAGTCGCCAGGCTATAAAAGGTGAAAAATGAACAGTCCTCCCTGGCTTCTGGGTGAATGTCAGTGTGGGCAGAGTCCTTTGCACCATCAGATGTGGAGTGGCTTTTCATTAAGCATGAAAGCCCTTTTCATTTGAAAATACGAATGCCTTTAGTGTCCCATAAAGAGTAATTGACTAGTATAAAAATTAGGGAAATGCAGCTCAGCTTACAGAAGAAAGCAGAAACTATAGGTCTTGGAGTCCTTTTAAATGTTTGTGGGACATTATTAATGTCCCACATTGGATAGTTCTGTAAACAAATAGCAGAATTTGTAGACTACAGAGCCACATCAATAATTACTGAAATTATGCACATGTGTCTGCCCTCACATACTTTGTCAGGTTTAACCAGATTTAAAATTTTCTTCTTCATCGCAGATGAAGTGTGTGTTTGAAACTGGTGTTTTGAAAGATGTCAAGGGAGATCTCTGCCACAGTGGAATATACGGTTGACTTGATCTCTAAGTTGAAGAGTAATTTCTTCATCTCCATAAAGCAACTTTATTTGTGTAATCTTTCTATCAGGAACTCGTTAGTCTTAATAAGGCCTATAAAACATAACCACACCTTTCCAGGAGCCTGGGAAAACCAAACACACTGATCTGAGCACTTAGAAAGGACAACTTCTTCCTTATTAGCAAATAATGAGTTAAACAAAGTGGTTTGAGTTATTAGTGCTTTCCTGGTTTAGGACAGGATAGGAGAAAGGGAGCTGTAAGAAGCAAACCCAATTGGGAAATCATAATGACTACTACATCACAGTATGGCATTGGGCACGTGTCTGTGTCTAGATGCGGGTGGACACCGTGTTTTGAGGGAGGCAGATACGGTGTGATCAAGACCCATGGGGCTTGCACAGGTTAGAATTTGATTCTTCAAGGACAAAAAAAAATTATTAATGTTTTAACAGTTGAAGAAATAGTGAGGGATCTATTCACAACTGTCACCCTTTTTAACACTGTAGGATCAATCTCTGAGACAAGAGAGCAGCAAAAGCCTTTTCCAAAACAATGGAAATTTGATGCAGGGAACTATCAGGCATCAGTTGGTCTCTCAGTGACTGGAACAAAAACATCCAATGAAAGCCTGATCTTTCAGGAAGAAAAGGTATGTTTGGAAAAGGATGTATTCAGTGAAAGATACCATGTTTAACAGGAGAAAGCTGCGCATTATGGAAGAAAAACTGCCTGCTGAGAGTAAGCAGGACACTGGCATCCGGGAAATTGAACTTTGGCAGGAGTCTGTAGTGCTCTGAGCACTTCCTAGGAGATACAGAGTGGCTTCAGCCGCTCAAGTGGGCGGGTGCTGGATGCGCTCAGCACCTCTCAGGCTGGAGTCCTTTGTGACCATAAGAATATATCAAGAGGTGTATGGGAAGAAGCATAGGAAGCCTGAGGTTGTTTCTTTCCTTCTCTTTTGCTTCTGTCCTTCTGAAAAAGAAAGGCTATTTTATCACAGTTTTTTCTACAGATTGCTGAAGTCTGTCTGTTGTGGGAGTGTCTCCTTTGTTCTGCATCTTAAGCAACCCAAAATAAAGATCTCTTGTGTCCTCTAAGAAACCCGTTCTCTTCTTAATGAAAAGCAGTTTGGGGAGTCCAATTTCCCCAGAGTTTCTAAATAATTTAGATCAGCCCAAACTTTATGATTCTGGATATGGTTTTTCTTCTACTTTTCAGAAAGGTGGTATTATTGCAGACTACTTAAAAACATAACAAAACGTGGGCTCCAGTTTAATTTGAGAACAGAAAGCAAATGGTATTGTTAAAGTTTCATGTTTATAGGAAAGAATGCTTTTCCTTTTCTGCTTTTTTCTTAAGTCTGAAATTTGTAAGAGGAAGTTCAAAGAGGATATTCACATTAGTTCCTATTTGGTTATTTTCCATATATGAGGTCAATAGACTTAAGCAGATTAGTCTGGGTTCCTGAACAGCTGAAAGTTTTAGAAATCACCTTCCAGAAGTTTTGAAATAGAGGTATTATAACTTGAAAAAGGAAAAAAAAAAAGTGAGTTTTAGCACGCTTCAAGCACTGCCTGTTTAGTAGGGAAGTGAGAGTAGAATGGTCTCTAACAAAAATCATTTGCAGCATCTTCTAAAGCACATCCAGTTATGGTAACAATTCAAAACTCATCAGTCTTTTTGATAATCAGCCTACCTTTCAACAGCCTGAAGGAACTACCTCCATCTACACAGACGATTAGAGTATGAAGGTTTTGGAGAGAAGCTGACTGACTACTCTTTCAGGGCAATCTTCATCATTTTTAAGCAAAAGACCCAATTCAGTGAAACAACATCTTTTTTTTTTTTTTTTTTTTACTGTTTGTCTTGGGGTGGGCAAAAGGAAATATGTTTGAAAGCAATTTATTTCAAATCCTCCTGAACACTGGCATATGAACATTTGCTTTCTGCATAGTATTTTCTATCAAAATGTGCAGTAATTAATGTAATTCCCTTATGTAATGTAGTCCCAAAGCTATTCCCTCACAATGGCCATATTCAGGTTACTAGAATCTGTGAAATGCTCATCATTTGGTGGAAACCTGCAGTTTCAGTTCAAAAGTGAATCTATATGTTTAAGTGAAGGGTTCTGATTTAATATTATAGCATTATCTCTCTAGATATTGTTATCATAGATTCCTAGATATAATAGGCTCCCAAAGATTTGCTGCTTGGAGTTAAACAGATGAGAGAAAGGTGAAGGAATGGTGGTGAATCTAGCTTCACCAGTAATTTCACACAGAAATACATTTCATATACATCTATATGATGGAGAAATTCTCAAATTTAGCTTAGCACCCATAGTACTAAGTAGCTCATTTTGAAATCTTCTGAAAGTTTTTGAAGATGATCTTCTGAAGGATATGTCCTGTAAACCAGGCTCTTCCAGCTCCATTAAAATGAACACAAATATTTTTGAACTGACCTGCAGAAGAAAAGGTGAGGTTTTGGGGTTCATTTTGGGTTACAAATAACTTCGCCTGCTGAGCAGTGCCTGGGTTTATTCCAGGAAGAAGACTCCCGGGGAGGCTCAATTAGGAGTACTTGGTCATGAATGCTATGTTTATTTGCTCTCTTTTAAGCCCCACAAATCCAAATCTCCTTCTTTTGAAACAGTACATTATTCTATTTCTTCTGAATAGTTTTTTGAAATCTCTTCTGATAATCAGTCATATGCAGCCCGATATGCTCAATTTGTAGAAAGAAATGTTCTTTGTGATTAATACTGCTCCTTCAGCTGATTCACAGCATCTCTGTTTTGGCCTTTGCTCTGTGAAACTCTCCTTAAGTTCTGGCTCGTCACGAAGGAGGAGCATGAGTGATAATGCTTGTTTCACCATCCAGACTTCCAGACTTCTGCAGACTAGCAGAGGAAGTATTAGATGATAGATAAGATCGATTTGACGACCAAGAGCGTAGAGCATTGGCCTCACTCACTGTGGGACTGGCCGGTTTGATTTTCTAACTTATGGATTTGGAAACTTTTCTTTCAGCTTAAAAAAATTAATATGGACTATCTAAACGAAAAAAAAAAAAAAAAGACTTTCAGGTTAGGGTAAAAGCAATTTTCTTCCCATTTCCCAGCTTCATCTGTACAAATGTCAATTCCAAACAACCGGCAACCTGGCCAGACCAAGTTCAAAGCTCTTTTTTAAAAAAAGTGCATGGCATCCCCACAGTTTCCAATCTCTCCTTAGATGAAAACAGGTTTGTTGTGTCTTTGTCATCACTGGAGGAAATGGCACCAGGCTGCAAAACTTTATGAATTACTTTCATTGATTTATTTTGGTCAGTCCCACAGCTGTCTCCCAGCCCTTCTCTCCTTACCAAAGTCAGCGCTCCCGTCACCCCAGTTTTCAAAGAAAGATAAAGATATCTTTTTTCTAAACAAGCATTTAGTTCCAGGGAATGAGTGTGTACATAGGATTCTGTCCAATTAAACTCAAGGGTTCACCTGGCATATGAATGGCTCATTTATCCAAACTCAGGTGTCAGTGAAGGAGAATATAAAGCATCCTATGGAAAACATGAGAAAAAGACAGATTTCCTAGCATTAAAGAGATTTTTTTTTAAGTATTTGTTATTTTTTCCACAAACTTCTTCATGAAGGGCATGAAGAAGGCAAATTCAGCAATAATACTCATGACATGTATACTCCTATGTGTTCATGTAAGTATATTAAAAAGAATAATGCTACTAAACTAAGTAATTCAGATGAAAACCTTCATGGATGGAATAATTTAAAAAGACTGATAGTTAAAATTGTGCCACTTGAATACACACCATTCTAAAATTCTGCTCTATTTTCTTTGGAGTCTGCCTTGCAACCCTCGTGGTGTATGGTCATTAAAAGAAGATCTGCCACTTCTCTTTCCACGCAGTTCTCTTGTACGCCAATGGCAGGTCATATTCTGAGCACATTTTGAATCTTTTTCACCAAGACAAATACTAGATAAATTACTTTCCCATCTCGCACAAGTTTTCCAGTTCAGTTTCTCCTCTGCTATTATTAAAAGTTACATGTGTTTATGTCTAAATAAAGGACTGGATGGAAGAAACATAGGAGGATGTAGGTTTGCATTGTTAGATCCAGCAGTTAAGATTTCTTCCTTATGAAGAAAATGTTGAATGTTGATGTACAACCAAGACAAAATTCTCCTAAGACTGAACCTTTGGGCTTTTTCCCCCCATTTGAAATGAAGTCGATGTAACGTAAACAGCGACTATCTGTTATGTTTCAAAGAAAAGGCTTAATATAAATCAGCTTTTCCTATAGTTTTTGAAGTGAAATTGCTTTGTGTGAAAACCACATCCAGGACTGTTTGGAGAGAATATTATTTAGAGAAAATACACACTTTTTGTAAAATTCTGTCTTTATAAAACTCACTTTAGGAAACAAAGCTTTTATAGTAGTTTGTCTGATCTTCAGTAGTAAGGCACTTTTGAAGTGCCTTAAAATATTTCCTGCCTGTACTTAATAATGTGGCATTATTATTTTAAAATATTTTTAACTTGTAATCTTTGGTTATTACTTTATTTTCAAACATTCTTAATTGTTTTAGATAGTTTCTAGATGTTTTAAACAACCACTCTGTTGAAATTTATTAGTCTAAGAACATTTTAAACATATCTGTATCAATCTATGCGCTCCATGTATGGACCACTTTCATCTGAAAATTCTTAAAATCTTCCCACTGAAAATTAAATATTATCTTCCATGTTATTTCTTTTTAAGGTCTGCTTTTTCAAATGTTTAACTAATGCATATGGTAATAATATAAAGCATCAATCATTTATCACAAATATTCATGGAAAATCTGATTCTGTGCTGAGTTGTATTTTGTCAGCGACTTTGGTAAATGTTAAATTTTGTTTTCTTAACTGTAGCCAGGAAAATTAACGTCCACTTTAGAAATTCATTTGGAGGATATGTTCCATGAATTATTATTGTGGCAAATTTCAGACACTGTAATTAGGTACTGGTTAAACACTGTTGTGCTACTCATAAAGACACTTGCTATTTCGAACAACTGATAAAAACCACAATAAAATTAATCAACAAAATTTTAAAAACTATCTTAACACCTTCCTGTACTAGATACCAGTACACCCCAATACATAGATGCTATACCAATACTGAATTTAATAATATGGGGGAATGTATGTATAAGAACTTGTATGTGTATGAACTGTTTTCTGAGATCATACTGTTTAGCACAAATTTTCAATTAATTTCTTTCCAAATTCTTGACTAGATTTTGAAAAATCTTTCCCTTATAAGATATCTTTATGCATAAAGGCAGGTTCTTTAAGTTGGTGAAAGACTTGCATGTATGAAGCTCTTTGGTTGCTAGCCTAAGGGAGATCTAATAACCAACTCCAGCCTGACTGATGCAGTAGATGTGAGTTTTAATCTACCTCACATCCTGTCACAGACTTACAGGCAGATGTGATTGTATTTATTTTCTTTCTTAAGGATGCTGGATTCTTCACCAAGAAACCTGAAGAGTATATCTTGGTTCATTTTTGTATACAAATCAGGGAAGTTTTGTAAGTCCAGGTTGGCTTGCAGAGCCCTTGGCACAGCTCCTTGACTGCCTGAAGTCTGCTTTGAGCAGGGGTGCTTTGCTCTGAACAAGGACACCTGAGGATGTGCTGTCTCACTTCTCTGCCAAAAATCACATGAAAAATGATACCTGTTTGACTAACTGCTGCTGCTCGATCTAATTGCAGAAGTACTACAGCAGAGAGCAAGAAAAAGGAGCCCACTCTAGCTTCAGAGGAGAAGAGTGCGCAAAAGTTATACTGTCCTTTAGAAGGACCTGGACATGAACTGTGGTTGCTGGAGAACTGACTCCTTTCCAACTCAGAGCTGCTCCTTCCTTCCGCTGCTGAAGGAAGCTATGGCCTATCCTTCCATCCTCTTGTGGCAGCTCTAATCTGTTTCATTCATTTTTTTTTTTTTTTTTTAATAGTAAAAGACCTACTATCCGAAGTATTTCAGTCCCATCCTGCTTTTCTGTGTCTGTAATTTCTCTGCTTGAAGATGGTTATTGTAGCTGTAGCAGGTGAGAGCCATGTGGAAAATGAAGCCCACAGCTGCAGCTAGTACAACCCTAAAGGAATATACCCGAGCTGAAGAACTTGAGAGCATGCAGATCAAAGGCTGGGCTGAAGGAGCAGATGTACCAACTAGCAACTCAACCCCTGACTCAGAGGGATTGCTGGAACATCCTATAAATGTATATAGACTGGTGAAGTGTGCAAATATGGATTTGTGGAATTAGAAAATCAGGACCTGATGAAGAGTAAGCTTGCTAGCCCCTGCTCCTCAATTGCCACCACAGGTTATCTTCTCTCTGACTGAAAATTCCCATCTCAATAGCAATGTTTTGTCAGGATCCTTCTTCTCATTAAGCTCTGAAAAGATCTGACTTGTGTTTTGATGTTTTTGTTTAATGATAAGTGGCAATTCTTACTGAGTGGCTGGCAGCTCCATTTTAAGTTTGATTGGAAATAGAATACAGAATCTGCAATGTGTTTTATTTATTGTTATGATAGGCCAGACATACCAGTTCCCTCCTTGGAGAATCTGAAATGCATAGACAAAGTTGTAAAAGAGCTGCCATGGTCTTCCCTACAGATATGTGTGTTTTGGGTGATAAGTTCTTGGAGACATGGATTTGATCTTCATTATGTACACTTGCTGCTGTGCAAACAACACATTATAATGTAATCCACCTGCTTTCCACAGTGTTTTTGGAAAGCCCTTGTGAAGTGTCTTATTAGTGCAAGAAGATAATTTATTTTTATAGCCTTGGTGATGTTTATTTGATGTCTAGGGGCTGTGTGACATAATGGATGTCACAGGGTCCCTTTCAGCTTTATGAGTCCTTAATGACAGGCACTTCCTCAGGATCAATAAGAAGAAAATAGGGAGCACAGTAAAGACCACATTTTGGCAGGAATTTGAATTGACTAATAATGTTAAATATATGAATGGTTCCCTTGAAGCCCAGGAAAACAGTCTGTGTGTGTTTCTTCTTATAAAGATGCTTAATTACTCCACTAGGGCATTTGCCTTACTAAATCTAAATCAACTACTTTAGTGATTCTGTTTATCTGGAATGTAGAGGACAAAGTGCTGTGTAAATGAATCATGTAGCACCAATATGTGTGGGGAAAAAATATGGGAAACAGGCAGATGGAATATCTGTAGCTAAGGACAAAACATTCCTCTGGTCAAGTGTGGTAAGCATTAACTGAAGGTATTCAGCACCAAACAGGATCAGGTCTTGAATGATTAAATTGCTGCACAAAACCATGGTAATAGATCCTTAAATAATAAAGTGGAAGAGGAGAGAGGAAAGTTGAATAGGAACAAAACTAGCTCGATGTGCTAGATCATTGTTCGAGTTCCTAGTATTTAATGGCTGGGTTAGCAGTGCAGTGACTGAATTCAGCAGCAGTGTTGTTCTGGCCTGTTATCTGGTTGGAAAGTAGACCTGAGTAACAACACTGCAGTATGTCAAACACATCTCTGACTTCTGACCCCTCTTTTATTTCTTGGGTATTTTTTATTTTCTTCCAGAAATTATGATAACATTTCATAGAATGATTCATAGAATCATTAAGGGGGGAAGGGACCTCTAGAGATCATCTAGTCCAACCCCCCTGCACACGCAGGGTCACCTAGAGCAGGTGGCTCAGGACTGCGTCCAAGCGGGTTGAGAAGATCTCCAGAGAAGGAGACTCCACAACCTCTCTTGCCAATTTCTTGGCAATTTGAATTTATTCAGTTTTGTGGTAGGCTTGTGCTGCTTATTCCATTGATTCTTCTTGAACCTGACCCATGATTTGTCCTTTGGTGTAAATAATTCATCTAGACCCAAGTCCTAAACCTTCTGCTTAGTCCTGAGTGAACCGGACCTGATGGAAAATAATACCCCTTCACGTAAGGGGGAGCGCAGAGTAATATTCTTTCACATTGAAGCAGGACTTGCCATGCTGGCTCACATTGCCTGCACCTGGAGAATTTACACAATTTATCTCCAGTTTCTTCCTTCCTCTCCTGGGTCCTTTGGAGACAAGGAATGTGGTCCTGAGCTGCCACTTCAGGGAGTGGAGCTCCACTGAATTTGAGGTGCTGGTGGGGAACATACGTTGCTGTAGCACAGTTCTTCAGCATCTCCCCAGCTCTGTGACTTCATGCCTCAGATGTAGGCAGTGAAAGAAGCTGCTGGCCACATTTTCTGACCCTCTTGAGGAATTCAAGAACTCTTGAGCTCTGTTTTCTTTTTCCTGTGGATTTTGATCATGTCTCTGATATGCCTGGGCTTTATCTGTCAATATAAACTTTTGATGTAGGTAGCCATGAACAAAGCACTCAATGAAAAATTAGAAAACAGAGAATTTGTTAGGAAAAATGTATAGAAAACTTATTTGTTCTCAGGCAAAGAAATGGTCTTTGTAGAGGAGATAGATGCAAGGTATTGCAGTTGGTCCCTTCATCAAGAAATACTTTTTAAATTATTATTATTAATTTTTAGAAATATAGGATCTATCCCTCTCACAGACAAGCAAAAAATTTTATAGTAAACACAAAAAGAAGTATGTTTAAATTATTTTGCAGGCAAATTTTATTCCTGTTTTAAACTGTATTTCTCATCAAAGCATAAGTAATGTATCTTAAGGCCAAAACAGTATTATTATCTCTGCTTCTACAGTGATGTTTGGAGTCATCAGGCATAATTTCAGCCTCCTTAGACTAGACACAATACATGCATGCAATAGAAAAATTATTTCTCTCTCTGAATGATTGCCTCTTTACCAGCCTAAGAGCAATGGCAGTTACTTTGGAAGGAAGTTGGTTTTGTGTGTTAGCTTTGCCTGCATCTACCTGTTAAGTGATGTGAGAAATTGCCAGGTAGTGACTGATAAATACAATTCAACTGCAGAAATCATCATTTATAGCATTATGATATTCAGATATTTTAAGATCTAACAATTTTCTCTCCCACTTTACTGTGAGTCATCTGATCTTGGCATGCTTTATTCTAAAGCTAGAACTGTTGTTGCAATTATCTATGAAGAGATGACAAGCACACATCTTTAGGTTTTCTAATAATCCCTTTGCAAGCTTACTGAAACTACTTCAAATAATTTGGTTGACTTAATCATACAAAAATTAAGTATAAATGTTCTAAAATCTAGATTCCTAATATAGCTGTAGAAGTTACTGATGCAAAGTCCCATTGAACTGCGTAAGGATGATATTTGGGAAGGCTTGTCACAGAATGGTTGTGTGGTGATAGAAATCTCTGAACCCATTGAACCACTGGCTTGGTGAAACAAATTGTGTCATTGACTCGGTTTAACAATGCTTTTCTCTGCCCAGTCATGTCCAACTGAGTCATGATTGAAAGATCCTGGAATAATTAAACTCATGGAAGGAAAAATGCTCTGAACATGTGTGACACAGGGCACCAAATAATGCAGGCTAATATATATATATATATATATATATATAT
>VZSV01000003.1:2522052-2589434 GCA_013398735.1 Nothocercus julius
GACTAAAACCCACAGCCCCTGAATTTCAGAACTTTTTTTTTAATTTTTCAGATTTCCGATGCATGGAGAAGATACCACATCCTGTTTTTACTCGTGTGTCTTTAAGAAAGTGATGAGAAGTGATACATATAGAGCAGGAAGAGTCTGGAGCTGTTAAAATGTCCTTGGCTGGCTTCCTGCTCCTTAGGTAAATCAGCTTTTGCCAACCCTATTGCTGCTGAGCTGGGCATGATGCTGATGCCCGAACAAGTGAGTTCAGCGTGAGCTCGGCTATTTCCACACCGTGTTGCAGGTAACGCTGGAACAGGCAGCTGGGCAAGGCAGGACAGAGTCACACTGGCTTATGCCTTAGGCCTCTGCTGTTTTTGGAGTCTGGCTTCATGCATGCAAACTAAGAGCCCTGCATGACACCTTGCTGAACCCCCTAGGCTACATTCTCGTTAACTAACTCGTGGGTTTTCATTATGGAGAAATACATTTCTGTTTTTATTACTGCAGGCTTGCAGTTTGTTTTAAGCTTACACTTGCACAGATGGGTCTTTTAATAAGTTTTCTTTTCCTGTATGACAGTTCTGGGGAGGTAGAGGGTTGTAAGAAAAGACAAACGCCTCGTATTTGCCAATTCCAGAAAAAGCAAAAGAAACTGTTCTACTGTTTAATAGACTTGGCAAGTAGTTGGGTACAAATATCAGGAATGTGCTCACATACATGTGCCCCAAACATTCGGCAACAAATCTTGGCTTTCCAAAAAGAAAAGTGCAGTTTAGGTACAAGGAATCAAAGGCCACAGTATCTTTGTGCGGAGCGTGCCTTAGGCAAATGAAATGAAGAATACCCATGGTTATATAAAACCAATTTACTGCAAAATTTTATTTAAATAATTCTTGAAAAGTCCAGTACTATTTCTTCTATTTTATCTAAATTGTGTTTAAAATTGGAAAAAGAAGCATAATGTAGGCAGATTCACTAGATTCACTGAAAAAATGCTTATGGAATAACATCTGAGAGAAATGATTCATCAAAATATTTCAAATGTAGGGAATGTGTGTTAGCTGTGGTGTGTTGTTCATTGTAAAAGTTTGTGCTGCAATAAATATTAATGCAATATATAAATAGTGTTTTTCAGTAGGAAGAATAAACAGGAAAGATTTCTTCCCTAAGAGACAGTTTCAGGCAGGATGATGGCAGGAATATTTTGAACTTGCAAATTCTTTTGAGAAATTTGATCAATTTGAAAATTAGGAAGATATTTTTTCCTTGGAAACAAGAGACATTTCAAAAAACTTCTGAAATAAATTTTTAACGGAATTGGTATAAAAGTATTTCTACTTTTAGAAATAATGGTATAGATGTTTTGAAGCCTCTGCTCATTGAAACTCGAGTCAAAGAGAAAGGGCACGTCTCATTGAACTTCAGCCATACAAGATTAAGAGTCTGGTCTAAGTAATATTGGAAAATGCTGTTAAGGGAGAGAGAATCATCAAGCTTTTCTTAGCCTGGGATACTCGGCAATGTGCATTGCAGATGGAGGGTTAGAACTAATATGCATCAGTTATCTGGAATCTTTTAGCTATATTAAATATTCATTTTTTTTAATTGGTCAAATATTAGGAAACACTAAGAGGACAGAAAGCCTTCCAAAAAAAACCATGAAACTTAGGATAACAACAATAGTAATTTGTTGTCACTTTAAGATGCTTGGCCATTCCTCCTCTCCTTTATTTCACTAAATAATAATTTAAGAGAAATTTCTTCAAATTGTACTGCTAAATTTAGAGAGCTCTAAAGCTGGTTCACTTTACAAAAAAAAAAAAAAAAATCTACCTCTTTGTTCTGTGTGGCTGTTTTATGAACACTTTGCCCTCTGGACTAGCTTTGTTTTTACTAGTTTCTGTGATTTATTTAGAGACTGATTTTTTGTGTTCCTGACTCCTACAAAATTGAAGAAACAACAAACCAGTTTTAACAGAGGTTGTAAGAATTTTGCTAATGTGAAGAATAAGGACTATTCTGTTAGTTGATTGCGAAACTGATTGGAAGAGTTCTCCCTTCTGTTGCTGTTGGCCTGAGAAAATAGCAAACTCTGCACTGCAGATGATCAGAAGATTGAGTTTAATCTGTATTTGCCTGATAGGAAGTATAGGTAAACAAATGTATCTTTGCTTTGCAATAATTAAGAAAGTGTTATTAAGAAAGAATATTGCTGTGTTCCCCAGAAATGCATGCTTTTGGACCAAGATCGAGATCTACAAAAGGCCTGAGATGCCTAAAGGTGATTAAACCCAACAGATAGATTTCCTAAATCCCTATTCAGCTGTGGCCTAATCCAGTAGGTGCCTAAAATCTGTAGGTGCCAAAGACATTAACATTAACCGCCCCCCCCTCCCCCCCGAACCTTCAGTTATGCTTAATTGGAAGTGTTTCAGGTGGTGTTTATCTCCTTGCTGCTCAAGTAGGCATTCTCAGAGTGTGTTAGCAGGCCCTGGCTCCATGAAATGCAGCAGCCTCTTTCTTCCAGAGTGGTGAAGTACTCCTTATGAAGTAACTCAGTGGTTACCTCTGTGGAGGAGAGTGGCAGAGGACCAAGTTCAATCTATCCTCTTCCTACAGGATTTCAACTCCCCATCCTCCTACCCCCGGGACAGTGGTTTACTTATCACTCTTGCTATAACAAACCTGGCCATGTGTTTGTCTGCTTACTCATTTGTACCATTTTTGCTTCCAGATACATCATGAAAGAGAAGCCTGAGCCTGGGTTAACTGCCTGAAAAGAAGGAAAAAGGTCAGTTCACTAAAAACTGTGGCAGAAAGAAGCACCTCTCTGTAGACATGAGTAAGTCATGTAAAAGACCCTAGATCATTGCAGACATGAAAACTGCAGTGCCTATGGACCAGATTTGGATCTGAAGACTTAATTATTGATTTCCCTGTACATTCATAAAGATATATTTATGACACTTAGCAGATAACAGTCATCTGAATACAGTAGCAAGCAAGCTGGATGGTAAAAAAAAAAAAAACAAAAAAAACTGTGCCAAACACACAGAATTAGAAGGTCTAAATCTTTTCTTGTTGCCTTCAGTGAGAGTTTCACAAGAGATTTTGAATGGATGGAGTAGCTGGGATCTCTGTTTATTGCCGTCCTATCTGTTTTCTTTCTGACAGACCATCTGTAAAAATATCTGTGAAAGTAAAATGGAGCCAAGTTGAAAAACTGATTAAACTGAGTTGTTTCAGATGCTCAAAAAAGGCTTAGAAGCTTTATGCTTAAAAAGAAACATTTTAAGTCCGTCATGGTTCTCTTTCACCTTGTCATTACAAGCATTGCCTATTATTTATACTCATCCACACAGAAATCTCATAAGTTTGTGTGACTGTTGATGGCATTGCAGTGCTTCTGTATGTGTTTGAATAGTACCTCAGAGAGATGAAATGTCAAGTGATACCCCATCTACTGATGAACTCATAGCCTGTTCCATAACATACCCCTCCTCATTTGCTATTTATGCACACCCATTATACAAATTCCACTTGCTTTATGCCCCAAAGAAGAGATGGACATGTTTTTATAGAACTCAAGGCTCTCCCATCCCATTCCTTTATGTGCATGCATGCTGAATGAAATCAATATCAAAGACTGTGTAAAGGCACAGGGTTTCAGGAATGTCAGTATTAATAAGCTAAGCAAGTCAAGGCCTGATTGTATTTTTGAGATATAGGTGCTGATGATAAAGCATCAAAACTAGGCTGCTGCTCGCTCAGGATCATTCTCCTGATACAGCATGATGGGACTCTGTATTACTATCTTCTTGTGGAATCCATGTAATGATAATTGATAAGACTGCAGCAGTATGAAAGCAGGATCGGATGATAAGGAAGTCACTCCTGAGGGAAGAAACATTAAAGCCCCGCAAGAATAGAAAATGTATGAAGAGGCTACCATCAGGTCTGCCAGAAGCTTATCTTAAGCTTGCAGATTTTTGAGCTCATGTGTGCTTTTTTTAGATTTATGTCAATACATTCGGCCATGTGGTTTTTGGAAAAATATCTTAAGGAATATGTATTTACAAACTGTTGAGTCCAAAGAGAAAAATCTGGGAAACCTGACAGGTACCAATGCTAGGTGCCTTATTGATCTTAACTAGGAAATCCTGCTTTTCTGAAAAAGGAAAGAGAAATGCCCTATGGCTTCCTCTAGCCTAAAAACCTTTGTGGGGTTAATTTCAAGTGTTAGATATAATAAAAGCCTCAGGGAAGTGGATGGTGGCGGATAGCAGAGCTCCTGTAAATTGGACACAAGTACCCAGAAGAGCTGGACTCTCTCTGTTACCAAAACAGCACAGGGCCTTGCGGGAAAGAAAAGCAATTCATTTGGCAGTCCTTATCAGGTAACTGGTAAACAAATTTCTGTGTTTGTTTTGGTGTTGGGATTGTTTGTAACACTTGGTTTTGATTATTCACATTTTCTGTTAGATTCTATGAACTCTTGGCCTGAGACAGCTGCAGAGCTAATAGTTCACTGCACTGCAACTTTGTCTACTGTTGTTCAAACAAGGGCAAAATGGTGCTGTAATAGTAACATCCTTTCTTTATCCTGCTAATAGAGTCTGAATTTTGTACCTTGCACTGTCTTGGTTTGGAGAAATGTTCTTAACTCAGGAAACTTATTATATTTAATGTCTTCTTGGTGCATGATTTGGAGAGCCTGCAATTCTGACAAAATACAGCCAAAGGGGATGAATTCATACTGACAGTAGTGTCTTTAGAAACATGTCACTTTTTAAGTAGGAAGTAGTAAATATGTCTTTACTTCACACTTCAAATTTTAATTTCTAACATGGGCCTATTTTCGTGTTAAGAGTGGATCTGGTCTCATATGTGTAGCTCTGCCTTCATGTAAGAATACATATTTGTGGAGTCATAGTTGTTAGTTTAGGTGTTGGTGGTGGTGGATATTACTTATATTTGTTTTATATACTTATATACTTACATCTGTTTTTAATCCTTAGCCTTTTTTTTGACATTACTACTTACTTCTACTCTGTTATATAAACCATTGTCTCTTTTGTATCCCTTCCTGCAAGATTAGTTCAATATTATCCCATTAAAAGGTTCTTCTCCTTCAATGTCAACAGTGAGTCTTCAAATATCTTTTCAATACAACTTGATCTCATTCCCCCTTTCTGCTGTCAGCCTTCGCCTACCCTGGCCTTGGAGAAATTATTAAATCCAGGATGTATAACTCTAAGCATACAACCAAAGTGATCAAAAGTCACTTTAGGAATTGTGAGGGGCAATCTAACTGACTAACATCTTTCAACTACTGATTTGGTTAGGGTGTGCTCTGTTTCTTCTATGAAACAAAAACAGTGGCTGTCTGAAAAACAAAGTCCTGGAGATGGTGTGTAGGTGTAGGAAAGTGCTGTGTCTTTTTCCTGTCAAAGGACATTAGCTCCTGCTGGATTATAATCACTCAGCCACTGAACTGAAAAAAGGAAAAAGAAACTTTAAGGTATTTTATGCTTTTTTAGGGTGTTGCATTCATAGAACCTTTTTCTCTTAGAATTATCAGCAATATTAAATCTGTTCCCTCCTGCTTTCCCTAAAAGGCTCATTGGAGGTCCCACATGTGTATTATAAAGTTTCTTGGTCCCTGATGAAATGCAGAATGGATTAGATACTTCTCCCAGGTGTCTCAAGTATTTGAGTTAAGTAGGTGTTAACAAAAATAGCTCAAAGCATTAAACAAAATAAACCACTTCCCCTCTCCATTAATTAGGTTTTACTTCTATACTTCTGTGGCCATAATCCCACCTGTTCTCCATCCATCTATAGTCTTCCAGAAAAAATACGGTAGATTTTCTCATGTACATAACAGGCAGAATGCCTTTTCTTTTTTTTCCCTTTTTTATAATACCATTTATTTTTATAATTCTACTTTGCAGATCGTCTTTACAACTGACCTTTAGCTGTGATTCCAGATGTAACTTTATCAGTAACTGTCATTTTTTGTTTCTAGCAGGGGCAACTTAACCTTCATTTCTTTGCCAGCAAGGAAGTGCTAGCAAAGGGCTTTTTCACACAGCCACAGGCTAAATAATAGCTAGGACTAATTCATTCTCAAGGAGTCTTCAAGCTTTCCTTGGTATATCTTTTAACTCTTCTCTATTTTGCAAGTTCCACACCCAATAAGAGCAGAAAGCATTTTGTACTTTCCAAGTTCCCAAGAAGCTAGAGACAGGGATCTTTTCATAGAAAATCTTTTCCTCTGCAACTTGCTTCCTTGAGAGTTATGTCAAAACCTTGATTTTCCGTATCTGTAATGTTTTGCAGAATATCTTTGTCCCATCATTCCATTAACTTCAAATTACAAATGGAATCCCGTGGCTATCACTATAACTCCTCCTTGCCCTTTGAAGCCACTGTTGCCAGCAACACAGAATGTTGATCTATATAATGTTAAGGTTTCTCAAGTGCCTGTAGTGCTCCCAGGTATTGTAGTTCTTACAACTCCTAAAAGGCAAAGCATAATATGCATTTATTATTGAAAACCATCTTCCTAATACAGAAATAACAACATCAAACAATCCTGCAATTATTTAAAATAAACCTCCATTTTTTTTTTATTTTTTTTTTTAACCTTTGTGACTACAAAAAATACCAGTAGGTTAGTTTCTATCCTGTAGGCTGACCAGAAAGCTTCTTTTTAATTTGAAAGATATAAAGATTTTTCTTTCTGGCTGTGTCCAGGCACATCGTGCTGCTGTGTCCGTACTCCTCATGCATGCCATACCATACTGTCTTGACCCTGTCTGCTGGGGCTGTGGATGTGAGCTGTGTGTGGATGGACAGCAGGGTGCCAGCCCACCCTAGGTTCCCTCGTGCTGCCCAGCATAACAAAACTGAGCCCTACTAGTTGCCACTTCTGAAAGTCCATACATAAAGTGCTAATAGTGTCCTCGGGTGCTTTCACTGGGTCCAACTGTCCATTAATTTTACTAGAGGAACAGCCCTGGCTGGAGCAGCAGCAAATTAAGTGTCAGGTAATTTGTGGTACCTTTGTTAGAGCTGCCTATCCTGCATATAACCCCCATAGTCAGTAATCTGCAGAAAAAGCTTTTGAATTGCTTTGAAATCATAAATGCTGGTGTGAGAGCTGAGGTCAGAGGGAATGGTGTTGATGAGGCGTGCTGGTGTGGCTATGCATTTCCAGCATGCTTTTCTTGGATCTCTAGGGGAAGAGTCTGGAGAGGAACATATTTTTCTCCTCCTCAAAGCTGAGAGCTGGTGGTGGGTTTACTGGTAGCAGAGTTAATTTTTCTTATGTGCAAAAGCATCAGGTTGCAAATGTTCCCACAGGGAACTCTTCCTTCTTCTGGACTAATGCCCACTTTTAAATCCCACTTCTGCAAATGAGTTCAACTTGGCTTGTCACCCCAGACATAAGTGCCCTCAGTTTGTTAAAATAAAACCTACATTTTATGCTGTAGGGAATTAACAGATTCCACAGGGGTCATAGTTTTCTCTTTCTCCCTATTACAAAAATTATTCGATCATCAAAATTACCTAGGAGAGGATTTCAGCAAAGGAGGGTAAGATCTTTTTTTTTTTTTTTTTTTTCCTCCTTCATGAAGTATCTGGTATTGCCACTGCAAAAGAGCAGACACTGCACTCCATACATCTAGCAGATTTCAGCCTCCTGTTATAGCGGTTTGCAACATGGTTCTCTTTTCATTCTTTAGCATATGCTAGAATGTGTGAATAGCTATGAACCAAACTGACGTGCCTCGCTTCCTAAGAGTGAAGTTTTTGCTTGATTTCACAAGTTTTCCTGTGAACATTTCTGCACACAATTTGCTAGCTCTGTCCCCTTTTTTGCCTCCTTGACATCAGACTTTTATGTTTCAAGCAAAATATTTTCTCATAAGCACATGTGCATTTTCCTCTCAGTGGCTCTGCATACTCAATGTTATGGAAAATATCATATCATATGGGATTATATTTTGATATACAGGTGTGAAAAAGTGTTGGAGTATCTCAGGCAGTAGCTGTAAGCCTCAGCTTGCTCCACTGAACTTCTCATCCACACCATGCCATGCAGAAACCTTGCTGTTGTCCCATTTCTTCTCCTATTTCCAAATTTCTGGAAAATGTGTAATACTCAGAGATGTTATAATATAGACAGTATCTCACCAAGGCAGTGGGAAGGGAAGTTACGTTTAGACCTAAATACAGAGAGATAATAAATTTCATGTAGGTAATGAAACACAGTCATCGCACCTACCTCTTCCCAAAAGAAACTAAATTTCTGCATGAATTTCTTTGAATTTATCTTTCTTATGATCCTTAATGACATGGAAAAATCTGAATGGTGCTATGTGAAAAAAAATGAAACTATTTCTCTGTAACTTTGTATGGACGACACAACTCAGAGGAGTAAAAGAGAATTCCAGAAACAAAGCAGGTCTTCACAAAGTAAACATTAATGGGGATATGATAAGATCATGTGGTGAGTCAATATTTTCACTATGAGGGTACTTTATTTTGAAGTTCTGGATTCAAGATCTCTTAAAACTTAGATGGGACTTCTCCTTGGAAAAAGATTCTCTAGTTCTATCACAAATTAAGGTCTTGCGTCAGGAATCAGTACAAGGAATTTTAAGACCTGTGCTACACAAAATTGAGAGTACATAATAATAGTGTCTTCTGAGGTTTCTGCAGCTAGAAGAGTCTTCTGAGAAATCAAGGGATGTGCTTTGAAAATTGTTTCTAGTGAAGAAAAATGCTACAGCTAAGCTCATTTTCATGGTCTCAACCAACCACTCATTTCATTTTTGCAATTCAGGTCCCAGTGGCACAAGACACAAGGTCTCGGTGACACAGCATCAGTGCTAGGTGATTTATGTGAGGCCTGTGTCTGTCGGTTGCAAGTGAAAAGGTCATTGTCAAAATATGCCCTCTGGAAACATCTTTGTTATGAAAATATTTTAGTACTGGGAACTGACAACTTTGTGAGAATAAAACCTGAGAGACAGTGACAAGATTCTGCTAGAATTTGTATTTTCATTGGTCAGCTAGATGTGAAGTATTCTGTTTAAAAACTAAGAGAATTTTAATTCATCACTTCATTTAGAATCTATATGAAGAAACTAGTGTGGACCAGAGATGCAGTCTAGGCTGAGGTGATTTACATAAACTTATGGGATTGAGGAGTCTGTTCTGCAAGGTTAAAATGGTATTTAGAGAAGAGTTGTCACATTGCTGGGCTAGTCTCATAGGCTCCCAACCTCTGTCTGTACTTTTTTATTTGGCTTCATATTTTTTTTACTTTTATTTGGCTGATACTTAAACTGGCAGAGAGAAACCATGAATTAAAATATGGAAAGAAAAACCTTCCCATAACCCAACTTGTTATATCAAAGAAATATTTGATTCCATCTAAAAATGTGAAATCCATTGCAAGGTTTTAAATGAGGGAATTGCAAATAGGTCAAAGGCGAATTCCTGAAAGAAGGGATCATGAAGTCTAGTTCCTAGCTAGAGCACACAGTGGCAGACAATAGCACTTTATCAAGGCTGATCTGGAAACTTTTTTTTTTTTTTTTTTCTTTTTGCCAGATTCTTTCTTGTGAAAGGCTGTTCTAAAACCTGTTCCCTCTTTTAGAGTTGAAAGTTATAATTTTCAGTCTAAATTTAGTCATTAATTGCAGGGCTTTACCAGCTCTTATTTTTTGTTTGTTTTTTTTTGTCGTGGTACAAATACTGCAAAATGTCCTTCAGTTTAACTAGCTATTCTGCATAACTAGTGTTCATTCATTTGTGTGTTTAAAGAGTGTAATCTTAGACCCTTTTAGTCTTAGCAAGACAAAACTAAACAAGACAAACTCAGTTTCTTTTGTTTCCCTTTGGATTCTATTGCTAGCTCTTCACTGAAGCTCTTTTGACTTGAATTCATGTGTATTAGCCATGAGGGATGAGAAGAACACAAAATATTTCAACAGAGGTTTGACCTTTGGATCTTGACATTAAACACTCCTCGCTCTCAAATCAAAGGCTTTCACGTGGAATATTTGGAGTTGCTAACCTATATTAAGGTGAAAAATAATTCTTTACAGTTCTTGATAACTTCTGTGTGATAATTAAAAAATCCCTGACCGCATGTAAGTTGTTACAAAGGCATACAGCTAGATACTCCAAGATACTTAAAATGTTGATTGGCCCTGAAAGTCAAGATGAATATGGAACTCAGCTTGCAGTTCTGAATAGGCTTTATCAGCTACGATAAACAGATTTTGTTAGGATCACAGCAAGCTTCTCTTTGTCATATTCAAACCAAATTAAATCATTTTATCTGATTAGAGGTTATGGTACAGGACAGAACATAGCTAGTAAAATCTGAAAAGAAGAAAGCAGTTCTCTGGAAGGCATTTTGTGCAGCTTTCGTACATGGAAGAGAGCACAGAAAGAGCTCAGAGGGTAAATTTTTATAAAATTATTAAGTGGCACTTACACAAACTTAATATGAAAAAATATACTGGGATTCCTGCAGTATTTTTTTAATAATTTAAAATATTTTATTTGTCTTTAACTAAAATGTGATCCAAAGATAAAATACGATAGTGAATTTCTATGTTTTTCAGCCTGCTTTGGATATTTTCTTTACCTTTGCACATAATTGGCTACTGAGAGTTAGAACCACATATTACCACCCACCTTCTAGACTGGTATCAACTAACTAAGAAGAATGTCCTCACAGGAATCTTCTGTTGAGAGAAAAAATTATTTCTTGTACTGGCCTGTCCTCAGTGAGGCATCTTCAAAATATTCCAGTTAATTTCTGTTATCAAAACAGCATCCTAGGCACCCAATCCGTGTTTTGATTAGGATGTCCTAATCTCTATTTCATAAAGATTGCATGAATGCACATTACTGTACAAAAGGAACATTTTTGTGGTCATTGAGAATGCCACTGCATATCACAAACACTGTCTCTCAGGTATCTGAATCAAGTTGAATGTCTTCACATATTTCAAGCCCCAGTGAAAAAAATGAATGTTTTGCCTTAGTCTTCTGCCCTATGTTTTGCCTTAGTCTTCTGCCCTACTCATGAAAAAAAAATCAGCTTAGTCCTGCATCCTACCATCCTATTGAAGAGGCAAAAACTCTAACTTCAATAAGTTCTGCTCCATGTGAGTCTGGTGAAAGAGGAAAAGCTTTTAAGATGACTTAAAGGTGAGACTTCCCTATTTCCTATAATATTAATTTTCTTTTCTGAAGAGCTGTATTTCTAGTTAGCTCCTGTGAAAAATTCTCTCTGCACATATGTCTCTGTTGGATGAGCATAGAGGATCTTCTGTGCTTGTGAATTTGGAAGCTCTCTCGTTCCATTTTATGTGATGTGAGCTCTGAAGAGAAACATATTGCTTGTAATACATAGAATAAAAGAAACAATTCTTACAATCTTAGGCTTCAGCTTTGAGGATTAGAATAGAACTCTCCTCTAATGTGCAACTAATTATGCGTATTCTGATTAGTTTTGGTGTGTTTTGGGGAGGCCATTGAAGAAGATCCTATAGATGGTTTTGGGCTGCAGGGTTGTCACAACCCTGTATTGGGTTGTAACAACATCCTTTCTTAGATACATGGCTTGGCTGTCTTCTCACATGCCCCTAATGAGGACAGAGCAGTTTCAGAGTGTAAGGGCAGAAAAGGCCAATAAATTGCCTATGCTGACCTTCACCAAGCATAGCATCAGGAAGGAATTTTCTTCAGGTCAGACTGGCATGAACACAGTGAGCGTTTCGCATTTCAATAGCCTGGAGTCTGGTTGCCCTTTTAAAATTACTTCACCCAGTTCATTACCTGCCTTTTCAGACCCCTGGTGATTCGTTGTACCTTGCATCTTCCCTTTTACTGATAAGGGAACACAAAATATATTTAGGAATGAAATCTGAGTCTGAGTCCTTGACCTTGAACACTAAGGTAATAATGGTGATATGGACTGTGCCGGAGAAGATGACCTTTTGCTTCTCTGACCTTAAATTGAACAAAACTGAAAGAAACACTGCAGTGAGTGACATGGAAGTCACGTTGTTCCACTGATAAACGTGAGGCAACAGGGAGAATGCTGCTCTTCTCATCTTCTTGCTTACATGCCCTCCCAATAATGTCCAGTGCTGTCATCTTTGCTTACTCAAACAGAGTACAATATGGCAGAGCAAGACAGGAAAGACGAAATCCTGGAAGCCTCCCGAATCCTCTAACAATGCATTCCTCTCATGAACTCTAGGGAATTTTTTCTTCTTAGGGAGACCTAGATAATTTCATTCTCTGCATCCTTGCAGGTACAGGGAAAAGCTTTGTTGAAAGATTGAACTATTCCTTATCTTCAGAAAGAGTTTTACAACTCCGGGCTCTGATGGATACTATGAAAGAAACTAGTACAAGCTGAAGTCATGTGTGAAATACAACGAGAGGAAACACTTTTTGCAAGTTTTAGCTACAACTAGGGCAGTCAGTTTTGCCCTTTGTCACCTCAAGGTTTCTATACCTCTCCCAGGCAGTTCTCTCTGACCTAGCTGATGCCAGGTTCTTTCCATTTGGGAAGGAAAGGACTACCTACTGCTTTGATTAAAGGAGGTCATTGGATACAGCACCCTGTGGAGAAGGGCAAGAGTTTCAGGAACAAAGTCTGCTCAAATCATAGTCTCAGAACTGATGGAAAAGCCCATGAAATGAATGAAATGATCACTAATCTCTTTCATCATGACCCACCTCAGAGAGTCTGGAAAAAGAAGAGCAGGAGCCCTGCCTGAAAAAGCTAAATAAATTCATAAAGAAGTCTTCTATTCAAAGCATTCCCATTTGTGCAAACTTCAAGAAGTTCTTCAAGGCAGCTGGATGGCAGCTGCACTTTATTTTGTTTGTTTGTTTTCCCCCCCAGTTAAAAAAACATACCATTTCATGTTACATGTGCTCCTAGCTTGTCCCTCTTCACAGTCACTGTAGCAATAATATTGGCTTCACGAAAGGAGGAAATTTACTCATCCCTTCCTGAATCTTTTGCATTTTTATAGTATTCCTTTATTTTTATTATTATTTTCTTCTAATGAGTGGCCTGCACAGAAAGATTCTGGAAAAGCAACAAGGGGATATGATGCCTTCAGTGTTTGGAATTTGGGACAGACAGCGATGCATGGTGATGGATGTATCAGTCTGAGAACAAGTCTTCCTTATCAGCAAATGAAAACTGTGCAATAGAAAACTAATGGTGCCACAGTAAATCCATTTCCTTGGGGAATCTCTTGGGAATTCTGGTCTCCTACTTAGTCATGTTCAGCAGTTCAGTGAACAATTCTTGCAAAGTTTAATGATGTTACTTCTATTTAGCTTCTTATGCTTCCTGTTTCTCCCACAGTGCTATGGAAGGATAAAGTATTGGCAGCGTTTATACCTGAATAATTCACTTAGTGCTAGAATTTTGTTTTTACAACTCAAAGGGGTGGGCAAAATGGTGCCTCAGCCCAGGAATTTGCTCACAGCTTTCCAGTGATCCTTTTCCTATGCTGGTCTGTAATGAAAATACCACTCAGACTAATGGACAGAAAACTCATGTACAGATGGTTTGTTTACAATCTTTGTTTGACATGTTTCTTTGCATATTCTGCTATTACAGAACTGGAGAGAGTAACAGAAATCTCTGTCAGGAGAAAGATTGCCTCAGTGATAGGATAATACAGCTTTGCCCCAAACTAGAAATATCAAAATAATCTCAACATGTCTACTCTTGTTTTAATGTTCTGACTTTCATGGCTATAATGGATTAGCATGCTCAGTGTGGCTGTTGGTCCCAGAAGTGAGCCGAGGGACTTGCAGAAACAAAATTCTTCAGAAGATATTTCCAGTCCATGACTCTAGATGTTTGCATAATCTGAGTAAACTTCTGTTCTGAGTGTGCTGTACAATTCATAAAAACATCCCCAGTTATCACATTGTTGGGAAGCATCAGCGCTGCCTCACAGTCTCTCTACAGGTTTGCTCCTTCCTAGCAACTTTATCTTGCAATGCAGAAGTTATCTGGCCCCTAGCTAAATACCCAGACACATGCAAACATAGAGGAACTAGGGGTATTAAAAATCTTTCATTAAACAAAGTGCTCTTACCTTCATTTTTAAATAATCATGGTGCTTGATTTACACATACTTTGGATCATCCCAAGCATAGCTGTTCCAAATCTATAATTTCAACTACTGCATCTGGCACAGTCAGATTTAATTGGTTTTAATCCTAAAAGTATAAATCTTTGCACATTCCTGTCATTCTAAAAATATGCATTTTTAATAATGTAGCTTTTAGTAAGATCAGGTCCTGAGTGCCTTCCTTGCCCACGGACTTGGAAGAGAGTTGAAGGCACTTAGCATATCAACCAAACAGAGAGCTGAAGGAATTCAGAACAGCCCTGGAGAACTTTTTCAACTTAATTCATTAATTTGCTTATTCTGGAGATTATAGCATTTTTCTTCAATTAGTGTTGTCCCTAGCATAATCCATTCCATAACCATTTCAAACCAGGATATTACAAGACCACCTCTTAAGGCCATCTCTTAAGTCTGTTTTAAGTCTGTATAGCAATGGGATATTGAGCTATTGGTTTTCTAACTATTTTACCAGATATTCTAGTGCCAAACATGATATGAGTTGTCACTTACCTGGCTATAGATTGAAACATGAAGGTTAAAGAGTTGACTGTGACCAAGACCAATGTGTTCCTCAAGTCTCCATTCAGGTTTGCACAGCAACCAAAGGAAATCTCAGTGGAATATCAGAAGTGACCGTTTTGCTGCACTTTTTTGTTTTTCCTCTAAGTTAAGGATCAAACAAGCTGTGTGTAATAATTTACTACAGATCACTGAGAATGAGTTACTTGGAAAGTTGGCAAAGATGTCTCAGAGGACTGAAGTTATGGCCTCTGAAGTACCAGCATTTTATTGACACTATGGCCTGACAGATAGTTGTTTCATTGGAACTGTACATTTTGCATACACCTTCCACACTTTTATTCAGAAAAAAACTGCCTATGTGACTTTTTGCAACCTTCTTTGTTCCTGCTATCCTGTTTGTGTTGCCAGACTCACCATGGCTTTTGTTGTTTGTAGTGGTTTTGATGCTACTACCTAAGCCTAGACCATTTCCTGTAGTGGTTTGTAAAGCTAATCCCAGTCCAAATTTTACCTGACATGCCACCAGGAGACTAACAAGGAGCCAAACATCCCCAAAGTGATAAAGTTGTTGAGTAGAAGCTCTCATAAAAACAAAAAACAAACAAGTAAACAAACAAATCCTCTCTCAGATGAATTGGATCCTCTCTTCTTTTTATGTGGTTCCTGACAGTCCCTTGGGCCTTCTGAAAAGACATTATCCTAATAAGGATGTCCTTGTCCTTTGCCAGGGAGTCTTGTTCTCTCCCAATGGAAGAGAACAAGAGAACTGGTCCTCTCCCAATTCATCATTTAGGCCTTTCTAGTTCTTTGTTTCTTAGCTAAGACTGATGAATGTGAGTTACTGTCAGTCCTGAAGCTGGCTGGATTACATTCCTAACACATTTAAAAGACCTTGCTTTCCACTAACTCCAAAGACAAAAAAATGGATTTTTATATATGAATTCAACATTTTGTATGAAAATTTAGGCACTCTCTCTGGTTTAACCACAAAATAAATCAGCACAGAAAACAATGTAGGTTTTGGCATCTATGTCATGTTAGTTTTGAGTGATGAATACATACCAGGTTTGGGAATTACAAAAGCTGCTTGTGTGGTAAGTTACAGTTTTTCCAGTGTATCTCCAAGTATTTGAACTGTCCACACCCTAAATTCTCTGTTGTGCTCCTTGGCAAAACCTATTGGGATTTCCCACTTAGCACAAGAAGTCTTGGGATTCATCTGCCCAGGAGAATATGACCAAATGATAAAAATGGAGGGCTACAGGGGAGAGTGAGAAATTATTTTGTCCAAAACTGGACAAAAAATTGGAAAAAGAATCAATTATCCCTGCAGCTACTGGACAGATATTTTTCTGAACAATTCTCAGAAATCTTCAAGAGATCCCACAGCATACTGAAACAGCCTATTCCAGTTTTTAACACCCTTTGATTAAAATATTTTCCGTAACATCCAAACAAAAATTTCTGTATATTTATAGCAAGGTTTCTTCTTGCCCTTTTTTTTATGAGCATGTAAAACTTGTTGTTCATCATTATATTTATAATCTTCTTAATATATCTTATATATATATATTTATATATGTATCTGATATATGTGTATCTTAGAGGATCATACATTCTTCTAATACAGTCTTCTGAGTCTTCTTTCTTCTAAACAAATCCAAGTCCTCAAACTTTGTCATTGCTTATTTTTTTTTCTATGTTGTTTGCTCTCGTCTCCTGGGGATTCTTCTAGATAATCTATATCATTCCTAAAGTGTGCTGCTTAAATTTGGATGCAGGAAATAATCAGGCCTCTTCATCCTCTAAAAGAAAGTAGTTTAGACACCAGTAAGGCCTTTGTTGGTTTGGCTGTGTTGCTTCCTATCTTTAAGTAATTTCATTTAATGTCCTCTTGGATGTGTATCTCCCTGTCCTTAGCTTAGACCTATTCGAATACTGAGAACTCGAGTACTGAGTCTCTGGTCTTAATGAGTAGCTAAATTTAAGTGTTTCTCTTACCTATAAATACTTGGTGAAGATCAAGTGTATTTCACTGATGTTGTAATCTAATGCAATGATTTCTAATACAGGTGAGATACTACATATAAAAGAAGATGAAAACATGTTTTAACTAAAACCAAAGTTCTTTGTTCATTCTCTAGTACTTCTCACAATAGGTACAGCCATTTACTTGAGTAGAAAGTTTTTTTTCTGGATCAAATTCAGGTATCTTTGGAAGACATCCATGTCATTTTTAGCAGTCATTACAAGCGTGTTAAGCAGGGTTCATAAAAGATAAGAAAATGAAAATCTTATGAAAGGATATTAGGCAGAATCCTATTAGAGTGCTCAAGAATCCATTTAATCCACTATCTTGCCTCCAACACTGGACATTAGCAAAATCTTCAGAAGAATGTACAAGGAAACCATGAAATAGAAAATTATGGTATAATATGCCCAAAGGGAAATTGCTTCCTAACACTGTTAGTTGGTGGTTTGGTTATTCCCTGAGGAATGAGGTCCCAAGTTTCAATCATATTTTATGCAAGAGAGAGTATTTGTACAATTCATATAACATCTAACCTTCTTGTGTGCTATAAAACCCTTCTCCTTCAGCAAATACTGTACTAACTAGTTGGCAATACTGAAGGGATTATTATTAAAAAAATGCATGTCAACAGTTTTAAGAGAATTGCCTTTCAGTTTTGTCATATGTTTCCTTAATCCCCTATTGCGGGAGAGAGTAAATAAAAAAAATCCAATTAGTCTTCACTACACTGTTTAAATATATTTCCCTCTTTGCATAGAAATTGCATCCAATTGGGGTTTGTCGCCAATTCTTTTGCCCCTTTCTATTTCTACAGTTTCTATCTTTGTTCGTAAGTTTATCAAGCTACTCCTGAGAGGCTGCAGTATGTCAGGGATAAAACAGGCACAATACTTTGTTGTCAGAGTACACAGAGAGAAGTCAGGGGCAGAAGAGCTTCTCAGGCCTGACTGGTGAGAACTTGATGCTCAAGTACTTACAGTCTTTGTGAGCATATTTTTTGATGGATTATCAATCTAAAGAAAAAAGTGAAATGTCCCATAAGCCCCAGTAGTTCAGTCACTGCAACATCCTACAAACTGCTACTAAAAACTAACCCAAACCATTATTTAACATGACTATTACAGTCTGACAGCTTGATTCAGACAGTTACATTTAAAGCAGTTATTTGCTCCTATTTTCTCATCTGTGCTCTCTCCTTTACAGGATGTAAAGCTAAAACCCAGATGCTCTGAGTCCAAAGATACCAAAAAGCTGGTTTGGCTCAGGTGGTGGTGACCACATTAAAGCTATAAGTTTTCCCTGTTTCATGTGGCTTTTTGCTAGGCTGGACAATAAATGTTATTGGATGAGGCTAAGTAGTGCAGCCAGATTTACTGTAGTTGATTTCAAAAAGTAAGAGAGAAGGAGAGAAACAGAGAGAGAGAGAGAGAGAGAGAAAGAAAAGAAAAGAAAAGAAAAGAAAAGAAAAGAAAAGAAAGAAAGAAAGAAAGAAAGAAAGAAAGAAAGAAAGAAAGAAAGAAAGAAAGANAAAGAAAGAAAGAAAGAAAGAAAGAAAGAAAGAAAGAAAGAAAGAAAGAAAGAAAGAAAGAAAGAAAGAAAGAAAGAAAGAAAGAAAGAAAGAAAAAGAAAGGAAGGAAGAAAGGAAGGAACGCACGCTAATAAAAAAAGTGAATGTAAATAAATGTTGAGCTGAGCATATTTTTGGATCATCTAAGTATAAATGAGGATAAACAGAGGCTCAGAAAAGTGCAGACAATCAATGTAAGTAACCAATTAGCTTTACCAGTTTCATGGATATAGTTTCAGGAACAGCTTCACCTTATAAAATTGGCAAGTATTTTAATTTTAGTCTCACAGACACTGCTCTTCAGAAATTGGTAATTCGTAGCCGGGAAGTCTGTAAATCAAGAACTGGCAATGGGAGCTGGTAAATGGATGAGAACATAAGAGCAGAACAGGCATCCTGGGTCAGGTCAACTCCCTCTATTCTCTCACTCCATCAGTGACTAAAAGCAGATGTCTAGGGAAAAGTGTATAAATTCAGCAAATGTACAGTTAAGCCTCTCTAGAGCAATCTCCTAGCCTGTCACAACTGGTGAATCTGTACTTCCTGGCAGTTTATGGTATATATGTAACTCTCCATGGCTTTCTCTTCCATGAATTTTCTAGTCTCTTGTTGAGCCCATGTAAAACTTTAGCATCCACAACATGCTGCGGTAAAACGTTTTGGTAACCTGTGCGTATATTGCATCTTTTTAACTGGTCTGTTCAGTGTTTGGCTCTTGAAAGATTTCTAACTGTAAGTTGCTTTCTGCTGTAAATATACAGGTTGTAGAGGAGAGCCTTATTCAGAGGCTTTTCAAAGTTATCAGTTAGATTTGGAAAAGGTTTCAAGCTCTGTAAAAGCGTAAAAAAAAAAAAAAAAAAAAAAAAAAGCTTCTAGTGCTTCTAGTGTCTAGTGTCTAGTGTTATTTCTCAGCTAACTTTATCTAAAGTTAGGTTTGTAGTCTAAACTAATTGCCCAGTCTGCCTCTATGATCAATGGAGAACAGCAGAAGCTTCTGGGTGGTGATTCATCTCATTTATTTTAGGCATCCATTTCTGGCCAGGGTTAGCTGTCTTTTGGAGGGCAGTGCCCCTCCCTCAAGGAGGAGTCTGGATTGCTAGCTTGAACTAACTGCCCCACTTTTACAACTAAAAATAGGTGCTATGAATCCCAGTCTAATAGCTCATAAATGGTATTTACTTTGAACTCTCAGAATTTGGAAAGACATTGTAATAATATGCATGCAAAATCAATAGACAAAATCATGGGGAACATTCCAAAAAGACCTCTGAAAGCAAAGAAGGAAAGAGCTAATGCAGTAACAATGAGCAAGCACATTAGCACACTCTTCCAAGGAGCCTCCCTATATTGCAGTGGTTGAAATGAATGAATAACGTAGCTCGACAATGGAAACTCAGACCTAGAATGTAGAAGAAGTCTTGGTGAGGTCCAGATTTAGATCAGACTCAAATAATTGTCTGGAATATCGTTCTGGTTGGTTACTCTGCTGCTAAGAGAGGAGAAATATTAAAATAACAATACTGGGCAGAGGAAAAGTGGTGTTTGCTGTGGCTTTCAGTGTATGGGCTGCCTGACGAGCAAAGCCTGAGTATCCCTGTAGGTTTATGACTCACCTGTGCTGCTACAGAGTTAGAGTAGATAATCAGAAGCTTAGCAATTCAGAGCTGTTTTGCTGAGCTCCCAAACAAGTGACACGTTTTCTAGGAGATAGACTGTATGGGTTTGTATTGGCCATGTAACCCATGCACACTCACGTGTCATACACGAAGCCACTGTGCAGCTGTGCTACTCCTGCTACCTTGCTTCCATCCATGAATTGTGTATGTTGTTTAGATGTATACCCAAAGGTTTCCATGCTGCAGTCCATCAGTGAACCGCCTGTGGTTCACTTTTTGTGATGCATGTAGAACAGCACTGGCTTGTGTGTGGCTGCTTGCAGCAAAAGCCTGGGGGCCTCTAAAGACAGCTGGAAACAAAAGAGCACAAACAGGTCAGCTTCTTCATCCAGCAACAGCACTGGGACCAAGATTCGCTAACAGCAGCCACGAGGAAGGTGGTGGCACCTCATGAAAAACGCTGGACAGTCATACAAGTATGCAGTCCATGCTGCTCATCCCTGCTCTTCAATCATTACTGCTTTTTCAGGAATGCTTTCCTGTCATGTGTTTAGTCTGCATATCAAAAGTCAGTCAGATATGCCCTCTGTTACTTGCTAACTCTGATAAAGACTCATCCTATCGTTCTCCAGTTAATGTTTTAATCTGAATTCAGCTGAAATGTAATACTCTTGAAATGGGACAGGAGTATCTTGCTTCACTTCAAACTAATAGAGTTCTTGGGTGGGTGAAGACATTCGTTGAGTATATTTTTTAGCAGTGTGTTTAAAGAAAAATGTCCATGAACATGTGGGCAGAGAACACCCAGCTTGAAATTTTTGGGCAAAACTTTTTCTTTTTAAACACCATGCTTTTCAACAATCCAGACATGATTGATGTTGTAAAATTATGAATCATGGTGCAAAATGTGAGCCATATAAGACCTCATTTCCCAAAGAGCACTGGAAAGCCAGTCAGAAAAAAATTTCTAAAAGTTAGTATTTTTAAAAGACTAACTGTCAAATGGATGTACCTCAAGATTTTAGCATAAATATGAGTTTTTCTTGTTTATTTGTGTGTTTGTGTACGTTTTACCCTCATCCCACAAATATTTTCATGCTATTAGAAACAAAAAGAAATAAAGCTGTTTAGTCACCAAACCACATGCCCTCTCAACAAAAACATGAAGTCTTATGACCAGAAGTTTGAAAATTTACCTAGCCGTGTTAATATCTAAATCACTCTTGGACCTCTCTTAATTCCCCAACCAGCTCTTCCTCAAACCACAGAAAGATTCCGGGTCGCTTAGGTGGGCATTGGACCAAGCCCTTTCATGAGGCCTGTTGTAGGGCAGCACTGCTGGTGAAGGTCGAGTACTGCTGATGTTGGAACTCAACAAAATCCCTAATTTCTAGTGGTTTACAACTTGGTGGTACGATTTATATGTGGCAGTAACATAGCCCTGAAGGTAGAAACCTGGCATGGGTTTTTAGAAACCCTTAATAAAGCTAGAGCTGTCGCAAATATTCCTCACGACACTCCCTATCTCTTGCTTTTATGTTTTATTAAGGCAGGATGCAAGAAAGTTTTACAGAGGTTCCCTCTGACAGCTTCACTGAAGTGGCACAGATATATTTCCTGTGTCCATAGGTACTGGAGGGATCAGGTAAAGGTATTATGAGTGCCTAATGCATATATCTCCAACCATAATTTATTTTTATGGGTCAGCATGCCTCACTTCTAGGTAACAGTATAACCAAGTTGATGACACATGTATTTCCAAATTCCATTCTCTGGCTTTAACCTCTTTCTTAAAAATGATGGCAAACAAGACATTCTGAATAGAGGAGAAAGCTTCAAAACAGAACTCAGAAAAACTAGGCTTTGTTTCAAAGTTAATAACCTGGCCAGACTGAAGGGAATGGCTTGACAGGGTTTGTGCATCTGGCCCTGCCAATTTATGTTTCCAGATGGAAATTCTGTGAGACGTTTTTGATTCTGTTTGATGACCTCGGACAGCTCAGAAATAAATAGTTTATCCATGTTTTGCACTGTGTTCTGGGTTCATTCAAGCAGGAGGCTGTCAAGGGCGACAAATCTATGTAAACAGGATCTAGGAGCACATATAATCACAGATAACTTAAACTAGCAACACATTCATCTTTATTGGCAAAAAACCCACACTTAGATCTTGAAAAAAAACCCTCAAAATGCTAGTGAAAACTAAATAGGCACAGCTGAGCTTAGTGCACACCTTTCTTCTATATTCATGACTGCTCCAGCGTGGGGTTAACAAGCACAAAACAAAGACATTTGAAACTGTCTGTGCCAGCACAATACTGGGCATTTCATTGTTAGATCTGAAGTATTTGTAACCTACTGGAGACAATTTCTCTAGGAGGGCTACAACATTTCCAACACATGTCTCAGTAAAGACATATATTCCATACCCTGGGGTGAGTCACATTGTATTTTGAACTAAGGGAACTGCACACTTGCCTTGGTGAAAAAGACAGCTACCAGCTACCATATCAAGCAGCTTGTTTGTGCTTTCTTTGGGGCATCACAGAAATGTTTAGTTTATAGGTAGTATAAGCAAATTCCCAGCTCTCCATCTGGGAATTTGTAAGGAAGGTGGCATTTGCAAACAGCAAAATTAATAGCAAGTTTTGTCTCACAGAGGATGACCATAGCAGCAGCTAAACTGAAAGGGGGAGATTAGGTGGGAAAAATCCATTGTTTTTGCCTAGATCTGAGTCCAAAGACCAAGGCTGGAAAATATTTTCGCACTGTATTGGCTAGTCTTTTATTAGTGGGAGCAAAAGTATAAATTCCCCTTAGAAAAGAGCATGCGAGTAGTGGACCCTGTCTTTTTTACCCTCAGAAAGGCTCCAGCACATAAAAGAATTCATTGAATTTAGGATCTATAAATCCACACTAAAGGGAAATGATATTGGATACATTATAGAAAAACTAGACCATGTGTAAAATATCTCTCACCATAGGCTTCCATCTTCGTCCCAGAAAATGTGGCTTCTCTCATCTATGCAAAACTATGACTTCCCATCAAATACCTTCTCCAATGTCCTAACATACACTTTTTTTTTTTTTTTGTCCTGAGGTTAGTCTGTTCACACAACTTTAGCCCCTCTCAGCTTAGGACATGAGCAGACTTCAGAGCTAATAGCAGTTTTTTTCTACAGCTTCTCTCTCTGAATAAATAGGCCTTTCCAGGAAGGCACCTTTTCGCTTCACTTACTCAACAAGAATCTACCTTGGTTCCTGCCTTTCACGTTTCCTCTCGTACAGTTACACCTTGATTTCCAGTGTCTGAGAGAAACCAAATGCACAAGTGCAGCAAGATAAAGAAGAAACTGCATTAACCAGTTTCTTCCTATTGACAGAAAGGCACTTAACAGAAAATACCTCCTGTGCTTTGTCTTTAAAAAGAGTCAATTCAGTGTTTTCCCACCCAGCTAAACAAAACCAGAGATTAAAGAAGGAGTTTTGCACTGAAAGAAAGAAGAATGTATAGACCTAAATCTTCTGCTTTGCCCATGATACATCAAAGCTCATTCAGGTTATCTCCAGCCATGTAGCATGATTACCTATTGCAACAGGTATTGACAAAGGCTCTTTCTTGATTTTAATCCTTCCTCATATAACAACTTCACTGAACCCAGATATATCTTCTTGGAATTTTTAACAAGAATGTTCGTAGGATACAGATTGCTATGACCCTTCAGCATAATCCCCATTTCCTTCAGCAACGGAGGAACTTCAGGCACCTCTTGCTTGCTTGACATGTGCTTGACTCTCAGGAAAACATCATCTTGATTTTGCTTCATTCCTCATTAAAAAGACTGAGAGTAGAGGGAGCAACCCTACCCATCTTCACATTTTCGGTTGAAGAGAAAAGAGATAGGGAAACTCATGTCAGCTCCTCAAAATTTTAGTAAGTTAAGGCTGCTTTCTCCTTTAAATTGTATGCATTTGTCTGATCCCAGCAAGTGGTGTGATGTGCTTTCACCGTTCAGCTGCTTAAACTAACAGTTATCTTTGGCAGATAGTGTAACTTTTTTATATGTCTGGGGTTCTTACTGTGGTCAGAGCTTGTAGTATAGCCCAACCTAAATGATCTGAGGAGACAACAAGGAAATGAAATGTTTTTTTCCAGTACTGAACAAATGAACTTAGTAGTTATTAACATTTTGCAAGTGTTTATGGCTCTCATTCGAACTTTGAAGCAGCACTGCCATTGTTAACATTGTTGATGTCTCCATTGTAAAAAAAAAATAACCTTTAAGGTTTACTATTTTGGCTCTTTGAAGTAGTATTCAATTCCAAGTTCATGTTTCATGTGAAATTGTTGTCTCTGCATTTTATTTTACAGAGGCATTGAGATTGATGTAATTTCTTTTGTTGCTGTTAGACTGCACAGCAGAAATGTTTCATTTTTTTTTAATTAGTTTTAAGGCGGTTTAACTTTTGAAACGAACCACACCCCCCCCATTTCTCTTTTGGATATTGCTAGGCTTTTTGCACTCCAAATACAGGAAACTCCTTTTCATAGTGGCATTTTGGACGTTGTCACATTAGGATGAACTCTGCTTGGACTTCCTGTCATCATAAAGCCTAGAAGATGACCTCAGTTCGAGTCTATGGGTTTGATTTGTCAGTGGTGACTGTATCGTGATTCTTGTTCTTGGGAATATTGTTCCCACTAAAGCCAGCAGAAGCTTCACATACAACTTTCAGGCAACAATTTGACTTTTTAGAAAGCAAATTAGTATATGAAAGTCTGTGGCATTCCAGTCCCCAAAATAAAAGTGTCTGTGTACAAATAAATTACTTACTTTATTGCATGAACAACACTGGTAAAATAGATGCTGCAATATGGTTTGGATTAGACACATTTTTATGTAATAGGAAAAGAAAGAAATCAGTACATCAAAAATAAAATACACTAGCATTTCAGAATTAACTTGCTGAGCAATTGTTTGCTTGCTGTTAGACTCTCTTTTTAAAGAGGGAGAAAGATGGCTCAGAACCATAGAAAGTTTTTGTCAGGTGTTCATTAATTTAATTGCAAAGTCAGCTAAGGACATACAAATAGTTTAAAGCAATCAAACAAAAATATATCCTGACCAGGTCTCACTGAAATACTTGGGAGCCTTATTTTGAAAGGAATAGGCAGAAATAGGCAGAGCGTAAAGGGAGGAAAGAAGAGATACTACTTTTAAACTTTCCGGGTCAATGGGGATTCCTGAATATAGCTGGGCAAGACTATATCTTTTTGTCTTCTTGTCCTAAAAATAGATAGTAGATAACACAAAAAGGTTCTTCAAACCCATATGGTGAGGATGTTATCATCAACAGTATTGAAAAGTTATTGACCAGCATCTGCAGTCACAGGTAATGAAGCAATCATTTTAGCTGCAAAGAGGTAACGGTTTAAGTAACAAGGATAAAGGACGTACTTAATAAAATATCTAAGTACACACTAAGTGCCTTGCTGAATCACTGCAGGTCTATTTTCTGAGTGGTATTTAAATAAATAATTATGCTGTGAATGTAGATAAGACATAGCTGAATTTAATTCCTTTTTGAACAAAAATGACTCAGGTCAGAGATACAGCTGTGGTTACTACTTGTATACATGTGTGAGAAAAAAAAATATCTGTCTAAAAATCACTCTTTTGATCACTAAAATCAATTTTAATTATAGTATTTTTCCTTTTTTTTTTTAGCTTGTAGCTATTGTTTTATATATATGTCATGTTAAGGTTCTAAAACACTTCTGTGCATTGATTAAGAATACAGTAAAATAAGTATAGGCCAGATAGTTTTAAAAGTGTGATTCTACCATGACTAGTTTCCAAAAAGCTGGACTGATGAAGGAACTAATAAGAAGAAAGAAGTCTGTGTATAACTTGGTGCATAGAAACTTTTTACATGTACATTTACATACTGAACCAATCATTGCTTGTATGGGTTAGTACTAGTTATGCTTGGATATTGGGGAATATTTCTTGGTTCTTATTGAATGAGCTTAGTGGTAGATCAGTTGTTCCCACACATTGTGGGTAGTGAGCTGTAAGAATGGATGCTTGGGATACAAATGTGGAGGAATGCTTTCAAAAAGTCAAGTTTCAAGAGTTTATAAAATGAGATTAAGATTAAATGCCAGAACCTAGAAATCCATTGGTGCTACAGCATTTTGTATTAGCTAATTCTAATTTGGTTTCTGAAATCCCTGAACAAAAGCCTTGCTGATGAAAGATTTCTCTACTGAATAATTAAAGTTCTTTGTTAAGTAATGAAGAAAAAAAAAGAAATGTGAAGGGTGACTTCCTCCCCCAGCTGAGCAAATGGGATTGAAATGGTGCATGGGTTCTGCATGGGGTCTCTATAGAGAAGTGAAATTCATATGAAGAAAGGAAAACTATTGGCGGTTCATTTTTTAAATTCTGATTGTGTTGAAAAGGTAATTCAGCTGGGATATGAACATGAATAAGATAATTATCCCTGGTAATCTTGGGACATAAATCCAGTAAATATTTTCCTTCTAAAATGTAGAATGTTCAGAAACTCCTCCAGAAACCTTTCCATTCTGTTTTTGGAAAGAAATCTGTAATTAAACAATGGCTACTTGTTTTACAGATTATGTAATGTATATTTTATAATGTCCTTCCAGATTACTTTCAGTGGGAGTAACAAGTAGGCAATTGAAGGCTTAGATTGCTAAGCAAAGAAGAAAAGAACTTTCATTCTCTGTTTCAAAATGTTTTGATAAGGAAACATATTTCTCTTCATCTTTTCCATGTAGCAGAGAATCCTTTTTTTTTATCCTTGGAATTTCTATAAAGAATCTAAAGGGTAGTAGCAAGGAGTCTGATGAGAGAAGGGAAATTGCATTCAAGAACTAGAACCCCCTCTTTTTTTTTTTTTTTTTGCTTTGGTTTTTTTTTTAATACATATAAGAGTTGAGATTTGAAGGTGATATATAAGCAAATAAAAATGAGTATAATGCCCTTTAGAAATGCAAAGAATTTCAACTCTTGTTTTCATTAGCATTGCTGAAAGTTAGCTTAGAAGTTCGGAGAAGTGGAATGGAAATCTTCGCTCCACTTGTAAGAGGAAAGGTCAGACACTTCAAACTATTTTTAAACACAGATTTTGAATGTCTGTTTAACAATAAGTAAACAAATAGATTTCAGAACTTGGAGGGTCTCTGCTCCCTTATCTATTCTCTCCTCTTCTCTTTTCTCTCCTCTCCTCATTTCAACCACTTACAAATTCTCCTGCTCACTGCAATCTATCACTTCCTTTCCCTCAAAAACAGGAAAAAGGACAACTTATATTTTCTTGTACCTCAAGGAAAAAGGTCACAGTTTAATTCTTTAATTTGCAGATAACTTTAAATAATAGGGCAGAATCAAAACTACTGCTCTGGTGGAGCCAAATAAGGTCAATGCAACAGTTGAGCACCATAGTTAAGTCCAACACACGAAGGAAAGCATTACTCAGATAATTCTCTCAGATAATGTTGGATTTTAAACCTCAGCAGGCAAATAAAGCATTATTCAAATAACATAAAATTCATACAACTGAAATACCAGCATGTCTGAAGCCTAGTGCATTACAGGCGAAGTATGAATCCTACTCCATGACTCCATGAGAGGGAAAGTAGCACTCTCTGCTATTAAGAAAAGAGAAGAGAAAGGTGGACTCAAATTAGAAATATGTCCACAGGACTAAATCAGAACGAATACTGACTTTCTCTTAGAAAGTGGCATGAAAAAAGCCCTTCACTTTCCGCAAGACTGAAATAATGTATCTTCACTAACAAGGACAACCTCCTTCTTTGGTTATCCTTGAGAAGGTGTATAAAGCAATCTCAGTTGACTAGTAACATCACGCAGACAGGGAACAAATTCTTCATCCTGTTTGTACCTGGAGGTGCAGAATTTATATATATATATATATTTAACTTCCAAAAAAAAAGAGCATGATCCTTTGTAGTTGCTAGATATTTTGACATGGCTTGTTCTCTCTGTAAGGAAACCTGTACTGGAATTCTAAGAGACTTTTGCCAAAACTGTCCCTATTTATCTTTTCTCAAATCATCAGAAGAGTCAAATGCAGCTGAAGGGGATCAGGTACAGCTGCTGATGCTGTGCTGTTATCTAATGAGAATGGTAGGGGACTGGAAGATCTGGACATAACTTTGCAGGGGAAATTTTCAGTGCTCAGCACAGAAAATTCTGTTTATTCATCCATACTAGCAAATTAAACAGTGCCAGGGAATTCTGATTAATGGTGCTGGTATGCCATTAGGATGATACCTGGCATAGTTTGGCTCAGATAAGTCCTTCTCACAGTCTGGGATTCACTATTGCCATTCAGATGTGTGCTGGTAACAGCTGTTACTGGGGTCAATATAGAGTACTGTGTGCCAGTTAGGATCAGTGCTGCAAAACAGTCTTTGGGCATATTCAGTGTCCTGGTGTAAGCATAACCATATTTTCCTGTAAAGGCTTGCAATCAAAGTGAAACTTATCCTTGAATCATTTGGAAGGGCATTTTCTATTCTATCCTCAATGGAAGTTGCTGGGAAATAAAATAAGTTTACACCCAAAGAATCAATATACTACATTCTTCCACCATGGACAGATTTATTGAATGTAGTCCAGTTTCTGAGCTCACAGTCAGTGGAAAACAGTCTGAGACTGAACAAGCTTTACTACATTTTAATTTCTATGTTAGTGGTGGGTGAGAAGAGAGAAGTAGGAAAAAAAATTGGTAGGATGGCAAAGAGGACACTGAAGCAAGTACTTCTAATGAAAAGTAAAATTCAAACTGCATGAAAAAACTTGTGTAGTAACTTTAGGCAAAGTCATTGCTACCTGTTACAAGAACAGAACTAAGACTATATGAATTTCTTATAGCTCAAAGCAGAAATGGAATCATAGACAGAACAGACTAGGTTCTCTGCATGAATTTCCATTAGTAATAGATATCAAAACATAGCCCATGACAATTTCTCAGCAAGTCCTTTCATTTGTTCTTCTTCTGTTCTGTTTATTAAAATCACATTAGAAAAACTATTCGTTCTATTTTACCCTAGTACTGTGTTCAATATTTCCATGCTAAACCTAAACTAAGTCAATAAGTGACCAGAAACAAAGCTTTTTTACAAAAATTTGTTCAGATGACAGGAGTGAACTCTTAACATTGCAAATTTGGTATCGACAGAAGTAGGATTAGAGTTTTTGTACTGTGTGAATGATTAAAGGGTAGGGAGATGGAGATGGAAATTTATTAAAACCTCTTCCAGAATATCAGGTCATACTAAATACAACTTGACATACTAAGTAAAACTTGGCAGGTGCTTGCCGGAGTTAGAGCTCATTCATAAGCTGTACTATGTGGCTAAGATCTTGAGAGCTGCCACTGCTTTTATAATATTTTACAAACAATTAAAGAAGGGGAATTGATTACTCTTGATTTTAAGCCTATATGACCAAAGGACAAGAGAGGTGAAGGGTGGTGAAACTACAGTGACAGCTCATTTGTGTGAAAAATTGAACCTCTGTCTACTATCTAACTTACTATCTAATGCAAACACCAGTTTTTTGTTTTTATTCTCAATGTGTTTCTTCCTTTTTTCATTATTAGTATTATTTTTATTTTTATTGTTATTTTGGATTACCATATTCTAGTAATTGCATGGTATAAAATTCCTGGAACTAAAAGTTATACCCAATATATTACATTCGGAGTCTGTGGTATGGTTTCTCTTCCTTTTCAAAAACACTTTGAAAGCTGGAAAATTTTAAAGCTTGGACATTGAAAAGAAAAAGAAAAAAAAAAAACAATTTTGCAGACTGGCCTGGTGCTATCTTGTCTGTGTTTTCAGCCTTACAGGAGTTTTGCCTCATTCCGGTCTTTAAATATTTATCTTTGAAAAGGTTAAAAAAAAATAAACAAGAGAAAGAGAAAAAGAGAGAAAAGGTGGGGGGAAAACCACTTTCTGTGTAACTATTCCACAGTGTGCCGTTCCCCAGCTGGAATGAATGGAATTTCGATAACACTCTGCTTTTCAGAAATACAAAGCTCACCTAGACTGCGGAGACAGCATTAGCAGAACATTGCATGGAGTTCTGGATTACAGGAGAGTGAATGATAAAATAATTAAAATCAGAATCATCCTAGAAAAATCAAACTGCTATGGAAATAACACTGTCCAACTGATCATTATAGGGGATAAGGTTGAAAAAGCTCAGGTTGAGATGGGTTTGTGTCTAATCCTTTTTTTTCTGAAGATGTCTGTATTAATATATCATTCTAAAACATCCCGTTTTGTCTTTTCTTTGACTATATTAACCTTACACAGTGGAGTATAGACCTGTTCAACTGGCACTTCATGAAGGACCTAGCTGCTTCCAGGTGAATGCTTGGAATATTTCTTTCTTTTCCTGTAAAAACTGTCAAAGTGCAATTAGGAAGCCAACTATTAGTAGATCCAGAGATCCAGAGATCAAATCCAAAAGACAGCATGAATCTCCATCGGCATAAGAGAATACATGATATTTGAAAACCTAGGTCTGTTATAACCATGTTAATTAGCAGCTCATTCTGCCAGGACCCATTGGGAATATCTTCAGAGGATTTTCTTAGCTAGAAAGATATTCAGATAAACTAAGAAAATCCAAAGCCCAGATAATGATTATTATTGATTTGGGTCCACGGCCTACAAAAGTATTTACTTCAAGAGATGTAATCACCTGGCTATATTGTAATGATGATATGGTTGATATGATGACTTGCAAGATCAAAGAGATATAACTAAAATGCTATATCTTTTCCTGAACAAAGAAGGAGTTGAGAATGAAGTACAAGCAAATCAGAGAAACAGAGAGGTCTTCTCTCCCTTCATGGACATTAAAGTTGATTAAAGTTTTGAAAGCATTTAATAATACTTCAGTCTCTGAGTTGTGGTTTAGGAATTCTGAATAAAAGCTTTAATTTTTCTTGAAAAGTTATTGCTGAGAAATACCCAAGGACATTCCAGTGTGTGTAGACTGATCTTTCCCTTACTCAAAATGTGATAATAGTAGCTGAAAACACTTTCTTAAGAACTTAGGCTAGAGAAAGACATTGACAGATATATCAGTTAAGTTTAGAAGGTAGAGTTTCATCTTCCAACTTACAGGTAGACAGAGAATCCTTCAGCTACTGTCCTTATTCCAGCCTCTCATTTGGGGCAAATAAGTGAGAAAAAAGTACCCATCAAACAACAACAGATGATATTAGCTGACCTCATGAAAGATTCACAAAGTTTAAACTAGGACAGAGCACAGAGGCTGCTTAAAATCTTATGTGAGTTGATTTCCTCTGGGGCAAATGTATGTAGTCATAGGTAGTCAGTTCCTGGTCAAATTCTCCTGAAGCATAAACACAGTGAAATATACTATAGGACTAACACCAGCAGCTATGGCATTTAGCAAGAATAGCTAGGAATGGTCTACTTGTTTTCTTTCTATTAATAAGGGGCAACTGCTCATTCTCTCTGAACATCTAGCAGAGATCAGTGTTAACTTTGTTTTCTTTTCCTTCTTTTTCAAAATCTATGTGACACCTCTGGGAGAAGGGGAAGAGAAACATCTTGGTTTTAGTTAACAATAGATTGAGATGACTCAACCATTCATCTTGTTCTTTGCTAATGGAGCCATCCTCATGTTAGAAGTATCAGAATATTCACCAAAGTATATATTAGTGTAGAACAGGTTGCCCACAGAAATTGGGGAGTCTCCATCCTAGGAGATATGGTCCTGAGCAGCCTGCTTTAGATGACTCTGCTCAAGCAGGGGGTCTGTACTAGAAGATGTCTAAATGTCAGGGCCAACCTCAACCATTCTGTGATTCTATGTGTTAGTAGAAGTTTTTGGATGACAACCAACGCACAAGCAAGATAAAAACAATGTTTTGGAAGGAAAAAAACACATGAAGGAGTTGTACATCATGTTATTTCACTTCTCCCTGTAGACAGTTACCCCATAACAGTGCAAAATTTTTGTAATACTCTTCTTGTCTGGTGTGCATGACTAGAGAGTCAGCTTTTATCAATGTTGTTTTTAGTTTCTGTCTTTCTAGGAATCTTTCATCAGAATAAAGTCCTGGACACAGCAGTGAATGTGTTTGTCATATTCATACTGTAGAACTGTCTTACACCTTAAAAATGGGATGTTAACTCCCAGGTTAATATATAATGTGGCTCACGATCTGTGATTCACTGCCAGCATCACCCCTCACCTGTACTGTGCACAAGATGGCTACTGATTCCAGCTTTGCTTCCAATGCCAGTTCAAGTTTTAGTTATAATTTTTGTAACAAACTGTGCTAAAACTCATGAGTTTTGGAGTCTCAGCCATTTCAACAAGGCTGCTTGTCTAAGACAATGCAGGCCACATAACTGAGGAGGATGCACATGTCATCAAGAATAATGCTCTAGTGGAAAAAACGTCTAGAAGACATCAGGCAAATCCAGGGTTTGGTGAAATTCACAAAATATCTTTAAAAATTCCTGTGTGTGAAAGCATTTACTACAAATAGTTAGTTGTATGTTTATTAGAAAAGACAGGATTTAGAGGGAAATGTAAGAAGTTTTATTGAATTAGCTGTTACCAATGGGCAAGTTAGAAAAGCTTTTGGGTGTTACCAGTTTTCCTCCAGGCTTACAACCCTGAAAGCTTTCCGTTAGTTTTCTGTCCACATTCCTAGTAATAAATTATATTTTCATTGTTAAAATTAACTTTTGTTTGAAATCTATTGCTGTATTTTCACTCCTGCCAACCTAACTTGTCTCAGCTTACTGTACATTCTTATTAGACTCATCACTACAACTCTGTAGATGCTGCCATTTTTTAATATCTAGCTTAATAATTTTTTAATCTTTTAAAATATTCTTAATTTATTCAGCTTTCTTTTAGGAGTTATTATTTTCAAAAGGCCTCAAGTAAATTGGAGGTTTTGGGGCTATAAAACAAAAATATTAAACATAATTATTTCAAAGTTTCAAAAGGAAAGGTTTTTTTAAAAGAAGAAATTTTTATTTTCATCTTCCAGATATCTAGAGATGGATCTGAATGAAAACATCATATCAAAACCTCAGAAAGCTGGGCAATTCACCAACCCTGATTTGTGTTAAAATAAATGTGCAATTCTGGTCTGTGGCTAAGAGTGTGGAGGGACTCAGCAAAAAATCTGTGAGAGAGAATTCTCTGCATGCTTGCAAAACAGAAATATAACTTTTTTTTTTTTTTTCTCATTTAGTGGAAAAAGAAAAAGAAGAGAAATGACTTAGCAAGGCATAGGGAGGGAGGGAACTTGGGCAGAACATTTGCAGAACCCTACAAAAGACACTATAGTTTCCTAAGGAATCTGTTTGGAGATCAAATTCTGCTTTTAGTTGATTTGCACAGGTGAATCTGAGGCCATGAATTTAAGGCCAGAATTTGGCTTGCAAAAACATTATTATTCTTGATGAGTCAGAAGAAAGAACTTAGCTTGACCTTTAGATCAGATTGCATTTGAAGGGGTAATATTTAGAGGAGCCATCTTTTTGCATAAGCCTTGTATGTGATTCAAGGCAAGAAGCAACTAGATGAGAAGATTTTTTTCTTGGAGAGATGGATATGGTGAAACTATCTTAAACTACTTTTAAGATTAATTAATGTTTTTGAAATATAGTAGAAGTCACTTCTGAGACTCTACCATATTCATATTTAAGGCATTGCCTTAGAGTACAGGCCCTAAACCTGACTTAATTAATTCCATATTATACTGCTCCAAAGTAGAAAAACTAAGGTACAGCGTAATTCAGTTTAATAACACGTCTCTCTTCCCAGTGTACTAATTTCTATAGTCAAATGCGTAATGGGAGACTTGGCTCAGTTCCTAGGCTTGCTGAACACCACAAGAACATGATACAGATCAGTCTAGGCCATTCCAAGGAAATGTATAATGATGCAGTGGATATCCTGCAAACCTCCCACATAGAGCTTGTGCCTTATGTTGAATTTCCTAACATATGAAATACAGAACTTTTGTAGCAAAAAGGGGCCTAATACCTCCATTCACTGTCTTCTTTTAATCAGCAAAATGACCTGAGACTATTTAACTTAAAGAACACTTTTAAATTTAGATTTTTTATATATATCAACAGGAAAAACTGCCTAATGAACTTGCTGGACAGTTGAAAAACACCTAGTGTTACATATTGCTTCTTGCCAAGCCCCGGATGCCCACGAACAGATAGGGAAGCAAAGCAATAGTGATTTCCCTCTGCCACATTACTTTGCAACTCTCCCAGGTAAGCTTGTACTGACTGTTTTAGAAAGACATGTGACCTAAGATTAGTATTTCTTCACATCAGACGTGATAAGTGAGATAACTTCTTCAAAAGGTTTGAAGGAATAAAAACTCCATCGATTTTGAGGGAGATTTTGCTCCCAGAAACCGAAGAGATATAATGAAGTATATGTCTTAGATACCTAAGTTCTCGTGAATGATCTGTAACATCTGCATTCCTAATTCAGCTGAAGGACCATGGGCACCTATTCACAACCAGTGAAGTTCCCTAGTCATCTAGGTATTGCTGCTTCATAGAATCATTAGGGTTGGAGAAGACCTTCAGGACCATCAAGGCCAAACCTTGGCTTTGATAGGTAAACGTATCACCACCATGCCTGCTAAACCATGTACCTAAGTGTTAGAATCTGTGACCCTACATGCAGATCTGAAAGCCTCTGGAGAAGAGATGAACAGATTTTCTGAGAAGCTCATCAAAGAGTGCTTTCTCTCAAATAGTAAAATTTTGGACAAAATATGGACTTTCTATAACTGAGTTTATAATTCAGCTGAAAAACAAAAGAAGACAAGATTGGGAAAATGAAAAGTTAAAATACTGAAATCTTTTAAACAAGAAAAAAGGGACTGGTTTTGTTTTAAACAGTCTAAAGCATATGTGCCTCCAGGAACGCAAAAAATTTATCTAGAGACGTTAAATGTCCTGTTTAAAAGTACACCTCATAATATATTCCTTTTCAGGAGTAACTGTTGAGAGCCTAAACATTCCTTTCTGTAGGGCTACTATGCTTAATTCTTTAAATATGTTTTAGACCAGCTATGATTCTGCAGCAAATGTGAACTCAGCTGTGGGTGGTAAATTGTAGAGGTATTTTGAGTTTATTTGAAATATTTGACACTTTTTGTTTGCCTTGGGTTTCAACCCCCATAAGTGAGTGAAATGGATGATCTTAGGGTTACTGACTCATATTTCCTGTCCTCATGATAATAAAACATAGTAAGAACAAATATGGAGAAATTAAGAAACAACTTGGGACCAATTATAAGTTGGGGTGCCTTCAAGAAAAACAATGATGTTCAAAAATAAACACTTTTATTTCAGTCAGGAGTCTGACTGCAGGATGATATTGAGTGAATTCCTTCTCCTTAAGCTGAGAAACCAATAGAAAGGCAGCAGCTGAAATATTTTAAAATAAATACCTTTAAAGAAATACAGGCTTTTTCATCCTTGAAAAAAAGAGCAAGTACCTATGTTAGTGGGCAAATCACAGGAAATAGAATTGTTATGGGGATTATTAAGTCTGCACCATGGGCCTATTTCCCCTACAGAAGGAGAGAGGGCAATTCAAACCAGAAGGCAACTAATCTTCCAGCATTTCTTGTAGGCATTTGCTAAACATCTCAGAATGGAAGTGCACAGGCAATGTAAAAGTGCAACAGCTTCTCCACTTCTTCTTTTGATGGCCCATTAACAGTTATCTTCCAAAGTGGCTCCCTAGCCAAGCTGACAGGGCAATGTTCTTGAGTGTTTTGGTATAGCAATGTGTCTTTGACCACCAGCACTGGTTTCCCTGCAATTAATTCAGATCACTGTGGGAGGGCAGAAGGGAAGAATGGTTTCAGGGAAGAATGGTTAGTGGCTTTTATGTTTTACTTGCCTGTAGTGGGAAAGAAGACTGCAGCATTCAGGACAGCCATTCTGCCAGCTTCTGTGAGGGTTTAATTGTTGATTTATTTATTATCTTTGCATTCGCTGCATTCTCAAATTGTGAATGCCAGGTTATGCCTGGAAATGCTGCTACTCCAGATAAAGTTGATGGGAGCTGTTTGCTTCTGTTTTCCCCTGCTTTGTCCACTTCAACTCAGCCTCAAGGTCTTATTTAGGGCTGTGTCTGAATGAGCCTTAGCTGTTGTTTAGGTTCACTGGTATTGAAGAAGTGTTAGAACATAGATAACCCAACACATCTTTTCTTCCAACAACTTTCTCTGCAAAGCTGGCTTGGCTTGATTTTATTCTGCTGTTCCTTCTCAAATTTGCATCTAATATTTAATGCATCCATCATTTGTCACAGGATCATAGGAATGGCTGGAAACTCTAAAGGTCAGCCATTCCAGTATGTCACCTGGCCTGGCCTTTCACTAATACAAGATCACATCAGCACTGCCTATGTATAGATAAGTGTTGAAAACTTCCCTGGATGGAGATTCTACATCCTCTTTGGGTGACCTGTTGCAATATTGTGTTGTCCTTCTAGGGAAGAAGTGTTTCTAATGTTCAGTATGAACCTCCCAAAACAGAAGTTGTGACTGTTGACTTTGTTGTGTAATTTGCTGCTGCTTGGTACTCACCTTCACATAGCTGTGCACTGTTATGGCAGAAAGTTTGTGTCTTCATTTTGGAAACCTCGGTAGACAGATGACTTTCTTCCTTCTAGAATAGCAGATGAAAAATATTCCTCAGATTCAACAATCTTAGTACCTGTGACATTGTGCCGTATGCCAGACCTTTGCCAAGAGTGGCTGCTTCACAGGCGGTACAAATCTAGTAAAGCAAGAAGAAAGATGTTTTGAAGCGAATATTCTGCTCTATATTTCCAGACACCAGGTATCTATTAAAAAGATTTGATACTGAATAGTTATGATAACTTTTTGTTTCCTATTACACACATGCATCCAAAATATCTTTTTCGTGTATGGGCTGCTCTCAGTTATGTGACTTTACAGACTTTAAAGAAGCAATAAGGCATTGTGATATGTTAGTATATCAGTGTTGCATGGTAGCACAGTATTTGGAGTTGCAAATAGTTTTCTCTCAGATGCAGATTTTAGTTGTTCCCACTCAGGGCAATGGAACAAAATCACATCAGTTTCCATCCCACAGAGTGTAAATACATTGAACTTCAACTAAAACTGCAGAGTATATAATTTTTCCTAATACTTTTTGGAAAGAGTGCTTGTTATAATAATGGGTGATGAGAGGATCCCAGTTTGAGGTGAAAGGTTCCATGTTTTGGCCATTGTTCCAGCTGTGTATATGTTGTTTATGTGTGCACGTTTTCAGATGAGTGATTTTTGAGAAAACATACTAAGGGCTGTGAGACATTACTGCAGTAGGGGCCATATCTTGAACAGCCTCAATGTATACTCCAGAGAACTGTCATCTCTTCTTTACAAATCCATTAGAGAATGTCCATCTGCGAACACTGGCTGCTCAAAGCGTAAATGAATAGTTGACTACTTGGAAGAGCTATTCAACAAACCCCGAGTTAACTACACTGTCTAGAGCAGACATCCTTCCGGGGCTAACTGTAAACTCTGTGTCTTCTGGGCTGTAATATTTGAATTCTGTTTTTTCTCCTACTCCCTTTGCCAATCTCACATCTGCCCTTCACCGAACATCACCCTCCCCCAAAACAGTCATCTTGTGAAGAAAAAAAAAACATAATGAGAATTCATTCACATCAAGCTTTCTATGAGGATAATGAAGGCACAGGACTAAAAAGACTTTTCCTACCTCAGCTTTAAAACATTTTTCCAATTTTAATGGGAGAGAATTCAGCAACCATCAGGAGAAGCAGACAGAATCCCCAGTGCCAAAGTGAAGTGCCTGTGTTCTCAAGCTCTTAGCACTCCTAAAGGGGGATGTGGAATAAGTCTTCTGGAGATGTCAGCAAGACCACAAATAGCTTGAGGAGAATTAAGTAAATCTTAAAATAATACTCTACAGGCAGCCTGTGGGAAGACCCCCAGTATACAAGCAATATGTGTTTGGCTTATACCAAGAAGCCTTGCAGCTGTGTTTTTAATACAAGCTGAAGTCTGGGACATAACAAGATTTAGTTAGATGGCATGTAAATTGGAATGATAGCACTTATAGCAAATAATTATATGATTAATTCAGTAAAACTAGTTGCATTAGAGACTACTTTCTTTTTTCACTACACTCTTACTGCTCTGTAAGTAAACTATATCTAAACTCATATTGTGTATTACATTATAGGAAAAGGCTGATCTGATACAGGGGCGAAATCGGATCCCCAAATAAAGTAAAAAAAGAGATTGGTTCAATACCCAGTTTCTGATTTTTAAAAATTGAGCAAATTTGATACAGCATTACAAGTCAGCATATTTAGTACAAACTGTCATATCTGATTCCTGCCTTTAGGAACAACTAACATGAGTAAGGATTTCAAGTCTGGCACTAGGTACCCTGTATTTATACCCCTAGGCCCCAGGAGAATAATTCTTAAACCTACAAACTGTCTCGTGCAGCCTTTTTCTCTCTCTTTTTTCTTTTCTTTTTTTTTTTTTAAATTCTCCTGAAAGAATATCCAATTACTTAATGCTGTGCTGGGAGTACCTGGGGAAATAGTAAAAGGAAATACAACTGAGAGCCACTGTGGTTTGACTCCTCTCCAGATACTTTGAAAATATTTTGGCAAAAACAAGATTTTAAGTAAAACTGTTTCCTTTGGTAACATACCCAGAACTGCAGGTTTTACATTTTTGTACTAAGTATGAAGGGCAAAAAAAAAAAAAAAAGTTCTTGTGTGAGAAGGTTGTACATGTGGTAGTAATATTAGTGGGGAAGAAAGGGAGAGCAAAGGGGGAAATCTGAACAAAATGCAGAAAGAAGACAAGGAGAAAACATATTTAAAATATCTATTTTTCTGCTGAGAAAATTAACTACACAGTGCTGTAAGAAAGAAAATCCCTTAAGCGCCTTAGACTCTAAGCAGTGACAGAAGCAGCATGACTAGCATCAAAGAATGACTATAATAAAAGAGGAGAAATAAATCATGATTTCTTTTCTGCTACTATGTTGTCAGGTAGTGTCAATGAGGGAGCTCTTGAACTGACTATCATAAGTAGGATTTCTTTTAATTAAAGGAGATTCCCTAGAGAATCTCTGATTAATTTTTCGCTCTGAAGCCTTTAGTGAGAAGAGAAGAAAGTGTCATGGAAAACTTTCTAAATGAATTGTTCATGCTCTGTTCTCTAGGCATTGAGGTAATTGGATCCCTATGAATTTTTTAAATGAGTGAGATGAAACTTTAATGACTTTACCTTTCAGGAGATCTGTCTTTTTTATGGGATGTCAGTGTTTGGCTGCCACCAGTTACAAGCTGAATGGCTGCATGTATAATGTCTCTCTGTCTCACCTTTGCAATTTCAAACTAGAGAAGGTTAACACAAACTCTCCTCCTCAGTTGCGTGTTTCCAAATACGTTATAGATAAGTATATTTAAAAGATTGGCTGTCCATTGTCACCGCATATATATTTCTCCTCTATTGTTTTTATGTTGCTTTTTTGTTCAGCTTGTAAGAGACTGTTCTCAATTTTTGATTACAGTTTTTCCACTTGATGTGCTCATTTGTCATAGCCCCCAAATAAGACTAAAATTCTATTCCTGTTCACCACAAAGCATCTGAAGAGCTACATATACTTTTGTGAAAGAAGCAGGAAAATTGTGTTCATAGGGGAAATTGCAAGGAAAATCCTCCTGCTTTTATGTTTGCCTTGAGAAAATAGTAAGCAATCACTGGGATTTACTTTATGGCATCAGGAACTGTTCATGATCTGGCAAGAGGAGAAAACAAATGAGAAAAACCTCTTTCAAGTTTTCTAGAAGAGCTGTATGAAGGCAAGAGAAGTCTCTCCTGTGAAAATTCACCCTGCTGCAGAGTGAATTTAGGGAGGCTCCTTAATGGTTTCCTCATCCAGAGCACGAAACAGAAGATCAGTCAACTTCTTTCTGTTTTGGATGGAAATATGATGGGTTAGTCCATTTTCACGTCACAACCCTCCTTCAGCAGGTTGTTTTTTCTACATTAAAGCAAAACGCTCCTAGCAAGAATTCAGAGGCCATTCTTTAGAAAGAACAGCTTCTGAGTTAAATTTTTGCAGTCGGGCGTGATGTGGATATATTAGAAGTTACTGAGCATGAGGAATACAAATTCAAAGCTAGTCTGAGGGCGGGGTTGCAAATCAAGAAGGAAAAGGAAGGAAAGAGGGCATGGAGAAGCTGGAGGGGAGTTGAGGATACTTGGGAAGTAAGCCTTTGGAAGCATTGTGTTAAGTATTAGGCAGGAGGAACTCACTGACGGTAAGATCTGAAGCATAGTGATGGAGCTAACTTGGCATTTGACAAGAAAGGTGAATGGATATATTTCTTTAATGAATATACTTGAACTCATAGGTTCGATTTTCATTTCAAAAGAATTGTGCTGAACCCGTCAGAACTGATATGAAGCATAAGAGACACTATTCAGGGGAAGAAAAAACTATTAATATGAAAAAATGTGTAATGTCCAGTAGCTGGCAACTTGCCTGTTTCCTGTGACGTTAGATCTTTTTTATCTCAGAAGCTGAGTTTCGTTGTTCCTTGTACCTTGTTGAATTCCTTAGTTATTATGAGCTAAAACCTAGTCTGTTTAATTATATTTGTGTAGCCCATATACAACAATGTTTAAAAGCAATACTTTCTGCTATTTGACACTCTTTAACCTTAGACCCAATTGCTTTCTTCTTCTCTTTACATTTTGTTTACACAGGAAAGTTGAATATGTTGTCAGGCATAAACACTTTTGGAGGAGACAAATTCACACTAATAAAAGTACACTAACATGTAACTGAGCCATCCCAATTAAGACTCCTCTCTTGGTAGAAGGAAGGAGGTTTCTAATGTATTTGCTCTTGTTCTGTGAACCCTACCTTAAGTTAAACAGCATGAACATCTTACTTGGTGTATCGAATTGAAATTCTCTTGTAAGTGGCTTTCTCTTAGAAGCAGAACATGAAATAGCCTGCAACTTAGAACTCCACTTCTGTTTTCCATTTCTCATCTTTTTTGGTAGGGAGAGAGGGATCTGTCAGTCCTATAGCTGAAGTCCTACATCTCCTGCCATGAAATTCAGCTGCTTCGACTGGCCTGCTGAAGACATGTCAAATAGCAGCCTATCAGGAGTATATCCCCTTGCTAGAAACAGAAACATCCAGCACAAGGAAGTTGATCAATATCTGATCTTTCTTCTCAGCCCCTTATACTAGCATATAGTGATATAATGCAGGTGTGCATTTTGGAGTCCTGCAGTAAGAAAAAAGATGTTTCTTAAAGGAAGATCTCATGTGCTAACAGATGGCTGAGGCACTTAGGGAGTAATTGATAGAAGTAGCTTTTCCTTAGGAGTGTTTGGGAGAAGAAAAACAGGACAATACAAGGAAGAGCCTTAATTCCAACAGCAAAGAGTTAATCGTGTGAGAAATGTGAGAAAACAGTGTTTTTACATATCCAGTGCATCAGGGCCAGTTGTTCCATAAAAGTTGAGTATGTTCCATTAACGTATTATGCCAGGAAGCTTTAATTTCTACACCTAATTCTTTCATGATTTGAAGCCAAATTTTTTAATGCTCGTATACTGTCTTCAAAAGCAAAAGCTGTGATGGAGAAATTCCTTGGATTATTTCTGCAGAGGTCTGTTCTAGTGGTTTGCAGCATGCCATGGAAAACTGAATGGATTCTTCATGGAATCCTTTGAAGATCTATTTTTTTAGTTGTTTGTGTAACTGCTCTGAAACTAACAGAGACTAGAAGCTGCTATATAGCTTATCGTTTTGGAGATGCTATGCAGGTACTTAGGTACGTATAGTTATCACCTAGACTAATAGTGTGCCCATTCATATTTTGGGCTGCGCTTTAGACTAGATTCCTTTTTCATAATAGCCTTTCAAAGTGTGGTTCATGTGCTCACTGATGTCAGTAAGTGTTTACAGAGGCCACAGCACACAGTATGTTCCTCTCAGTTCCTTACCAGATAGAGCATTCACTAGATCTCTATTCTTCTCCAAACCTCCACTCTTTTTTCTTCATGATTTTCCTATTTCTTTGCTTTTTTTTTTTTTTTTACCTAAAAAAGGTAAGATAAAATTGTAGTTCACTAACTGATCCCTGGAGCTGTTGGACCCATAATGTGCCTCTATGTAGGCTTGTCTATGTATTGCAAAGCTTTCGATTTACTTTCCAAAAGAATGGCACATTCTGACAAATGATCGCAACTGGTACTAATCTCTCAATCAAGAGAGATTTGAACACTCGTCCTGTTGAATCTATTCAGACAATTTCTCAAAAGTAGTGGCCTTGCACTTCCACAGGACTGCAGGGTATTCTGCTGCAAGGAAACACTGAACTCGCATTCACCCTCACACATCTTTCTTATCCCATGGAATGAGGAAACATAGCAACATGTTTGGACCTCTGTTTTCCTCTTTTCTCTGCTTATTTTATCTGCCTACTCCTCTTGCTTGTCTGCATCATTTCTGTCTTCTTAGACTTCCTTGCCCTTGCCTCCCTTATGAATGCTTTGATCTTTTCTTCTTTCCCTTTACTTTGAGAAATTCTCTTGTAGTGCCTAATTCCATTAATGAGGAATGATGGATTTACACGTAGATCATCAGAAATGATGCAAGTTAGACAATGCCAGGTTCCTTTCATTAATTATGGCATTTTCCATTGGAGTCTAAACCATCTTCATAGCCTTCCTATGTCATATGTATATCTCTGAAACTGCTAACAACCTAGTTTTTGTGCAGCACTGACACCAGCGACAAGGTGATTCTGCGTGTGTTGCTTGCCACTGCTCACAATGGAACAGAACATGAGCATATTGCCTGAAGATAAAAAAGGAGATATCTTACATATCTAGAGTTCTTGAAGATCTATAGTTCATATGCATCTTTGCTTCCTGACCCCATCCATTTCTATACTGCTATTCTCTAATTCTCTGATTGGGGTCATAAGTGGAGAGAAACTGAATGCGTGAGATACCACTTCTGCATAGGTGTGGTCTAGGGATGCAGAATTAGTGCACTCTGTCAAGGGTTAATAAGATTAAATTTCCAGTAGGAGAAATAATTCTCTGCTTTTTGTGTGTTTTTTTTTGTACACGTGATAACACCACATCCTAAAGAATCCCTAGTTTTGGTCCATAGTATTTTATTTCAGTTAGTTTTGTTACAGATAAATAACTTTCTGAGAAAGATACTTGCATTCTGATGTCACTTCTGCCTTTCTTTTTCTGTTTTGACATAAAAATGAATTGTATTAATGTTGAAATTCACAGACATTCTTAATGCAGTTTTCTTCTTTTGATTAAACTAATTTTTTTCCTTATTTAGATGGTTTTGTTGTGATATACTTCTGCCGCATTACCATTAAGTCTGTTAGATTAGTTCATAAATAACATCAAGGTGAAGATACCCTTACTGATGTTGATACAACTGTTGGTGGTATAATGATAACAAAATGCTTGTTTAACCTTTTTAAAAGAACCTGGGCAAACTTGATTCTTTGAATGTTTTTCAAAATCCCTTGGATATAGGCAAAGATTAGTGGATGCAGTGGAAATGCTAGGAAGCCTTTTGCAGCAGAGGCTTCAAATGCAGATTTTTATCTGAAGCAAGATAGAGGGAGAAGCTGACACAGAGACATCTACTGGTAAACCAAGACAGTATTATTGGATACAAGGACTCGTTTAGCCTTCCTGGGAGGCTTCTTGTGTAGGACTGAGCATTTACGGCTGGCTAAAGGTATTCATTTGGTTCATGGTGCTCTTATACACCTGTGCTAAAAGCGTAGGTCTGAAATTACTAAAAAGACATACAAAAACTGAACCTGTCTTCACTCCACCATATCATCTTGGGATAACTTACGCGCTGTCCTTTTATTTAAAATAAAATAAAAAAAAATGGATTTTCCACAAGTATTTGATGTAGAGTTACTCGGTAATGTCAGACTGAAAGGAACAGTCCTAAAGCCAAGGAATCACTTTTTCATGTGGAAGCAGATGAACAGTTAGTTCAAGTGCCTTGGTGAAGTCAAGTGGAAAAGTTGATTTTCCCAATAATCCATATAAAAAGGGGGTTTCCAGAGGGTTTCCAGAGGGTGGGGCCAAAATCTTTTCAGTGGTGGCCAGCAACAGGACAAGAGGCAATGGTCACAAACTGGAAGGTGTGCCTGAATTTGAGGAAAAATATCTTGACTGTGAGGATAACAGAACACTGAAACAGGTTGCCCTAGGAGGCTGTGGAGTGCCTATCTCTAGAGATATTCAAAACTCGGTTAGACACCATCTTGTGCAATGTGGTCCGGGTGTCTTTGCTTGTGCAGGGGATTAGACTAGGTGATCTCCAAAGGTCCCTCCCAATCTTAATCATTCTGTGATTCTGTGAATTACACCAAGAAACAAGCTGCAAGCTCATACTATATTTAGACTTCATAGCTAAGACTTTTACATGTCATAGCTAAGACCAGTTTTATGAAAAAATTGAATGTTATTTACGAACAACCTGAAGTGAATAAGTAGCAGAACACAGAGGCTGATAAATGAGTTAAGAGGCTTCAAAGATATGAAACAGGAATTCTGTCATAGTTTGAAACTTGTTTGCTCTGACTTAGGCTGAAAAGGAAATTCTTCAGACTAGGTACAGATTTGTTTTATGGGGTGTAATTTTGGTTAATCTGAGTTATACATTGTGTTTGTGCAGAGTCCTTCTTGTTATAAAAAAAAATCTGATTTTTCTATTGATGCAATAATGTAAATATGAATTTCCCATTTTTACATCGGGTAACACAGTTTAAACTCGCAGCTGTGACAGACTCTCTGGGACCTTAACAGGCCTTCAGTGCCATCAGCATATGCCAGAAGACACTTCTGCTCCTGCCCTCACTCCCGATGCTATGCTACCAGCTGTCCGTTTTACCCATCAAAGACCACAGTGGCCATGCACTGTGTTATCCTTTGGATGTGCTGTGGAACTAGGAAACTTAATTAATAAGTCCCAGGTCCATGACTTATAGATTCATCACATCTCCAGCTACCTTAAATCATACTTAACTTAAGCCAACTCAAGACAAAACGCAAATCTGAGCATTCACCCATGGCATTCAAAAGATACAGCACAGTTGAAATGCTTTTTTAAAGGTGAAGAAATGAAAGAACTTTGACAGTTAACCTGCAAAATTTATTGCTGAGAAAGGGCTCAGCACCTGGCTGGCTGGTTCCCTCCTGATCAGCTGGCTTTTAGTGTTACAGGCTGTGCGCATACCTTCCTCCATATGGACCATGCCAAGTTGTTCTAGCCAGTCTGCCTTTGCATTGGGTTAATTGTCCAGACATTTTAAACTGCAGAACTGTCCTCAACTGGATGAGTTCTAGAGCTGTTTTAAATGACATTTTCTGGGGCTTAGTAATTTAAACCATGCTTAACTCATTCAGTAATGGATGAGAGATGCAGTCTTTTTGTAACTGTGCTTTACATAAATTCTACATAAAGATAAAAAGTTTCTTTTCATGAAAAATATAGAGAGTCAATTATTCCTTTTTTTTTTTTTTTTTTTTTTTTTTTTTTTTTTTTTTAATTTAGAGTTAGAATTGCTCAGCTGCATTTCCTATCAATGTAATAGTTGAATTCCAGGAAACTTCTCCTATAGGCATCAGACTGTCAGTATTAACCTCAAATTATGAGTTTTCAGGTTATGAGTTTTATTAACCAAACATCATAGTATCTGAACAGCCGCACAGACACCTCAGCCTCACAGCACTTAGGTGTAGGCTTATGCCAACATAAGATCTACACTTCACATCTTCACTTCCTATATGAGAGAACTTCTATTCACTACTACAAAATTCCAAAAGTTCCTAGAGCCTGAAACACAACTTAAAGATATGTGTGCACAGACTGGTACTTGTACTTTACCAACTGGATTCTGTCTAAAGTAAGGTCTTTGAGGAAACATTTTTAAAATGTTAATTTAATTAATATGTGAATGTTGCTCTTGCAAGAATAGTGATTGTTGTACTGGATGAGCACAGTAGAAAAATCAGGGTTTTTTTTTCTTTTTTTTTCTTCTGAAGAGTTATGTTATCTTTCAAAGCTAAATTCTGTTGCCAAAATTTGAAAGAAAATGTTTTAACCCTCCTCATTTTGCAAACTCAGTATACCAAAGTCCAGTCTCTGATGTGTTACTGCTTTAGTTTTAGACACACTTTATTTATTTTTATCCCGTATCGTTATCTGTTTATCTTTATGCCATATTATTTTTCAATAAGCAATAACTCATAGCTTTAGCTGAATAGCCAGTTTTCTGCTACAGCTGAGCGATGCCTTGATTTTGGACTCTGTGAGTTACCAGGCAATTCACAGAATCACTGGAGCCTTTCAAGAAGTTGCTGCTGCTTAGCTGACACCGTACACAACCATGTGAACACTCCTAACAGACCTGAAGCTGGTGTCGTTTGTAATCAGGCAGACAAACTGTGTTCATTGCGCCTCCTGTAAGCAGGCACAGTCATGGGAGAGCAACAACTCAAGGCTGCAGTCTTCTTCCACAGGTGAAAGATGTAACACCCACTCCTGAGTCCTGACTCTTTCAGGATATCATGTAAAAAAGCTTATTTCATAAGTTTTTGCAGAATATTTTAAAACAGAGAGTGACTGTAAATGTTCCCTCTTTACCTACAAGCGTCACTGAGAAGGAAAAAAAATTGACTAAAAAAGGAGGTATAAACTGAAGAAATCAGAGCTTAGCGGGGGTTCTGTAGAGGTGGAGAGTTTCTACTGACCTATCAACATTTTTCCACTGAGTGGCTTTTTTACAGATTGATTACAGCAGCATAGTGGGGATCTTCTCAGAAGATCTGTGATCTCTGAGCAAAATTTGCCCTTCTGATGCTAATTTGTGGCAGGGGGTAAATTATAGTCTTCTTGAGCAATCACATGATATTGTTATTTTGGCCTTCTTTTCTTTTTTGTTCAACAGCTGCTGACTGTTTTCTGTTTTCGTATTGATTGTAACATTTCTGATGTGACGGTCCAGTCTTGCTCACAGATGTACATGAGGAGGGTCATCCTAGATTCTAAGAAAGAATTATTTGTGAGAAAACAAACTCTCATTTTAATGTGTGTTCTCTACCTATGACTTCTACAGGTGTTCTGGAGCAATATTTAAGAACAGATGTTTTGAAAAGCCACTGGAAACTGGTCTGCAGCATTATTTTTAATGAAATTGGTTGCAATTTTTCAAGAAAAGGATTAAAGCTGTGTTAAAGCATGAATCTAGCAAAAAGGAAATTCAGATAAAAGGGAACTGCCTTTCAAGACTACTTAGATTTGCAAAACAAGCTGATCCAGTTTAAGAATCTAAATTGAGATAGACATACTTTGGCCTTATTTCTTCTCAGTGCTTTCCACCTCCCTCTTCTTGTCTTCCTCTTTCTCCCTGTATCCCTGCATCCTATCTCCCATGGCAGTTGAGCAATACAAGACTGGACACGGGGGCTCTCTGGGAGCTCAAGTTTCTCCTTTAGTGACATATGATGTTGGGTATATTTTTGGTTATGTACTGAAGAAGTAGTCCAACATCCATGTAAGACTCTGCAAGGCCTGTCTGTACAGAAGTTCAGATTATCACGCCTTGTTTTCCCAATTTCTCAGTTTTCCTGAAGATTTGAGAGGCGCTACGCTATTTCACTGTATTATATCAACTTAAATAAAATCATTCCTGTTACTGTTACCATTTAATTGTTAGTGAACTTTTCTGTGTACTTATGGGACAGGATTGATTTACTCATGTTAATGTAAAAGTAAACCATGATCCATTCCATTTGCAGCACGGTCAAATGTGATATTCACGGCAGCTCCTGTGAATATTTTTGGTGAAGTCTTTAAGTATGTGTAATACCGAAAACACATTCCCCCATTCAGCAGGATTCATATAAGACATTAAGCCCAACATGGCAAATAGCTCCTAGAAAAATTCCATAAACATTAAGCATATTTATGTCATAGCATTAAGCTTGGTCAATTTGAATCCTACTGTATTGTGGTATAAGAGGCATCTTGTTTGCTTATATTTACCTTCTCAGTAGTAGATATATTTTGGTTAACCACAATGGCAAACTTAGGCAAGACATTCGTGTCAACAGATCCTTCTTCTCAACAAAGTAACATTCTTAGTTTCTAGGGCAGCAGACTGGATTCTGAGTAATAAGGTGTTTATAAGTCTTGTTGTAAATCTGAAACCATAAACATGTCTACTTTTCTATTAAACCTGCTGCTGTGTTTGAGGCACAATAAGTTCTCTTTTAAATTTGATGGTAGCAAGTATGTTGGTTTTCCAGTTTTGATTGCTGTTGATTTAACAGTTGCCAACACCTCCTGCTAAGCTTTTGACCTAAGTCACGCTCCCTGGTGATGTCATTAACAGTGCCTAGAATTTACTAGTTGGTGATACCTGCTGAGAGGCAGTAAACTGTTTCATACTTCCTTTGTTTTGTTATAGACACATTTGGGAACAGTGTTAAGAAACTGGTTCTTTTCCACAGCTGACCTCTAACTAGTCATTCTTTGATAATAGGCTCAACAAAGATTCAAGCCTGGTGAAGTTTTAATTGGGACACTTATTAGCATTTTATAATACCGTCTTTCAAATACACCTCAACAACTAGTGAGGATGAAATAACTTCTGGAACATTTCTTCCATTCTTTGACCTCTGAGCAGCGCTGCCCTCCCAGTGCGGACCCTGGAGCCGTTGCCAGCCCAGTCTCATGGGTAAGAACAGAAAGCCCAGGGCCCTTGGTATTTTCTTTTCCTTTTGAATAGGTAGAGAGTTGTATGCTAGATTATTTCAGTTTTCTTCAGAATGCTTCAAATAGCCATGTCTCATTTATCATGCTATTACGAACGATACGAGATGATGCCCTTGTCTGATGATACATGCACAAGTGGGTGTACATGTCTGTGGACTTCTTGAGGATGCAGGAATCTGCACAGCTGAGAGTATTTAGGATCAAGGTTACATATTGAAATAAAAGTCATATATGCACTTTCATACTCAAAGTTTACCATAGCTTAGTTTAATAAAATAAGAAACAGGAAGGAAGCGTGAAAATGCTGATCTTGCTCTACATTTTTATCCTCATCTCTTCACCGGCAGCTCTAACACACAGATTCATGCATTTCATTAAAGGCATGACCGTGTGACACAGCAAATAGAATTTTGTTATTTCAACATGTGTAAATGAAGGCTGGAACTGACTCAAGTCCCTTAATCTCAGTGGACAGCTGCAATTGAAAAAACAAAAATTAGTGTGTCCTGGAAATGCCCCAAATTTTCCTGAGTGTTTTTTTAAGAGAAAATCAAGGAACAACTTACTTGAGTAATACATTCCATCTAAAATATGGTTAAGGGCTTCTATGGTGCTTGGAAAAAACGCCTACACTCCCAAACTCCCGAATACATTTCTAGTTTCTCTGTAATCAGTTTGCATCCTATTTCTCATGCATCAGGTTTCACAGTTCCTCTAGACAGTCCGACTATTGTCATCTGGCAGTTTTAAGCTCTCATTTTCACAAGAGACATCTTACTAAAAACACTTGCTGAAAGCTGTAGAAAGCAGAATTGGAGAAGTTATGTTCAGAAATAAGCAGAGCAAGACATTAGGAAAGAATCCCAGCTGAATATCACGGCTTCTTAATTTTTTTAAACTCTCCACTCTTCTGGTAAATTAAACACTCAAGGAGTTTAATATGTGTATATTTATATATATATATGTATATGTAAAGATAAAATATACGTGTGCATCGCACCTCCCATTCTTTGAAGTGTTCCTGAATCTCAGTCTGACTGTGAACAGGCCGTGGAGATGATGGAATAAGAAAGGGATGCTTCCATTAGCTAGCTTTCACCAAGGCTATCTTCTCTACAAAAGGCAAGAGAGGAACATATTCCACATGAATTTTGCCTACTTTAGGCTCTTCTTTAGAGATGGCAGCGACTGGTCTTTTTGGAAGGGTTTGGAAAGGTGTCCTGTTTGCAGGATAAACGTGAATTTTAAGCCTTTGACCTGATGTGCTTTTGTAGGAATCAGAAGACTCTGTACCGCTGCACCAGCCTCTCAGCCTCATTTTCTCATTCATCAGCATGAGTATTTTTGCTAAAATGAAATGCTTTAGGACTATGCAGGGCTTTCCTGCCAGAGCCTATGTTAAAACTTTTCCAGCAGAGGACATTTGTACACCGAGGATTTATATTAGCTGTATCTCAGCTGTTCCTGCAGGACGAATGCGGTCAGAGATGCTTTCTTATCTGGGTGACTCTTCCTGTCTTACAAGCAAAGGACAGAGGGGTGCTCACCTGCCACAGAACCGACAGGTATCCTTGCAGGATCTTGCTTGCCTTCTGATTCAGAAAGACAGCATTTCAAAGCTAGGAAGCAAAGACTGCTGATACTAAAGTACCATCATAAGGAGTTTGTAAAAAAATAAATAAAAAGCAGGAAGAAAAAGGCCTTGCAGCCTTTTCTCCATCTTCTTTAGAGATTTTGCATGCTCTATCAGCATCGTATCAATTCAGCTTTCCTGTAAATGCCTGGCCCTAAAAGTGCCAAGGTGAAGAGTAGAAAAAATTCTTCCCTCCAGGGGCAGGGAAATGCTCCTGCTTTTGTAAATGCTCCTGCTTTCAGGGGCAGGAGGGGCCATTAGGTGTTAACGGTGTGATAAGCTGAGGGAGGCACAGTCTGTGTGTGTTAGCAGAAGTTAGGATATTAAAATGCCATGGCTTCCCAGGACATGGATTGAAACTGAAAGGCTGAACTTGAGTTCAATCCAATTAGCTCATTCTGAATTATAAATGCTCTGCTTTCATCTGAATTTTCAAAGGTACTGGGTTCAGGTCTATGATTTAATGTCATTTGTTTAAGGCCCTGCTTGCAGAAAGCTACATGGTGGACAGCATGTTGCAGAAAAATAGACAAGTGGGTGTCTTGAAATGGAAGACGGGGGACTCCAAGAAGAAATGTGTGGGAAGGAAAAACAGGGAAATGCATGAAGAGAGACTGAATGGCAGAAAAATAAAATATGTCCTAATGAAATAAATGTAATGAGGGAAAAGACATGCTAAAGCATGAAGCTGAATGAAGACAACAGAATGCAAGCATGAGACACAGCAAAAACAAAGAAAACAAGTTATTTTACAAAATTTGGACTAAATAGAAGGGTCTCTGCTAAAGCATTTTATTAAAGTACATTGTCAAACATGACAAAGGACTGAACAGGTATTTAGACTTGGATTTCACTTCAGGAAGCAAAATGCTAGGGGCAACTCTGACTCATGCATTTACAAGTCAAATCTTCATCAGATAGCTGCAAGAACAAGCACAGTTTCACGTGAAACTGTACTTTTGTGCTGGTCTAAACAAATTGGAAACATTTTCATTTTTTTTTCATGAGCAACACAGATGTTGTTTGGCAAAAACCTAAGGCAACTTCCATACAAAGCACCATAGATAAAAACCGTAACAGCACAGCGGAAATAGATGAAGTCTATTTTTTTAGCAGAACCAAAGGTCTCCAAACTTTTCTGCACTGTTTGCCAGGGAATGAGGGGAGATTAAATAAGGTTGGGGTCTTTGTGTTTGTGCAGTTTCATCCCTCTCACATGGAAACAAAAGCAAAATCTCTGGAGATTTCTTTCTCGTACCGGAAACTTCAGTAAGCAGGAAAGTACATTCTTTTAAATCCTGAACATTTACAGTTTATTCAGTTGTACTACATATATACTTTCTGCAGATGTAAATCAATAATAGAAAGACTAATACCATAGTTTACAGTGAGCATGAAGCCTGCATGCGGCTTGTGGCATAGAAACTCTCAATTTATGATGGTGAATGTTGTAGTCCTTACACTAAGCACTTTGTTTCCACAAGGATTTGGAGAGTCATAAAGGAAGCCATCAGTTCATCCAAAACAGAAATTGCACCTTATTCATCATAGATTAATTTTGGAGTAAAATTGTCTCTTCTGCCTTCCTTTCTGCTCCCTCGCCTACACACATATACTCTTGATAAATGTACACACTGCTAACATAGAAGTTAAACTAAAGATTATAATCATATATTGAGTTATTCAGGCCAGTCCTTTCTCAGACATTATCATTAGAGACTATTCAATTTCATTAGCCTTAACTACATCCTCTTAACTTCTCACTAAATAATTCATGTAATTTTTTAGCCTCCTTGGTGTTTTAAGCCTTTGAATATTGCATTAACAGACAAGTATTGTCTTCCTTTTAGATATGGCTTAGCCAAGCTATGTATATATTTAGCTGTTTTATCTTTCCTCATAAATTCATCCCTTTAATAATTGTTTTGCTGTTCTCTGAACCCATTCCAATTTGGCACAAATCGTATAGTGAGTTGCTCAGAACTGAATGTATTATTCTAGGTATGGCCTCATCAGAACCCTTCTTCTCCATGACCTGGTGCCCCACCACCTGTAATGGTATTTTCTTGCTACTGTATCACAAGGAAAAGTCACACTGAATGTCATGTCTAACAGTAGCCTGTCCTTTTCAGAGTTATTTTCTGTATTTCTTCCTTCCTCTCTCCTTCATGCACCTCCTTTTGTCCCCAGGTGGCAATAATTTATTTCCCAGAAGTGTAAAGTGTGTCTGTTCCCAATTAGAAGAGAAAAAATATGGTTTAAGGTACCAGTCTAAGATTTGAGAGGTCTGGACTTACTTACCTGCTGTTTTTAAAAGGGAGGAAACAGGGCTACCTATCACTAGGAAAGAGTGCTGTGAGGTTAAGTGCATTTCAACACTGCATGATGCCTAGATGTGCTCATAGTGGGACTATTTAAGTGCCCTAGTCACTTTTTTCTTCCCATGTTTTGGATTTAATTAAATATTTGTTTATATTTTCTATTCTTCACAGTGTTTACCCATGCAATTTATCTGGCATTTCATGAAATCTATCCTACGCACCTGCCAAATATTTGCACAGGTTTAGCATAACTGTGGTTAGGGTGATACATAAAACAAAGGCATGTTGACAAAAGAAAAGAAATTCCCAAATGTTTATATAGGATCTGGACATCTGAATAACTCTTTCTCTAATAGAACATTTCTGAGAAACACAGAGACACCAGCAACCGTTCCTTGTCTTGTGCTAGACAGCAATATTGTTCAAATGATCTCATAGCTCACTGATACAGACAATTGTATATGTTAGTATTTGAAATGGCTACAGTGATGGGCTGGTTATTACCACAAAATGTTTTCTGATATTTTTAGGGGGGTACTCCCTTGCTCAGACATTCAAGCCCATCTGCAGGCAGCAGATTAGTAATACAGGTGTCTTTAAATAGAAGCTCAGAGTGCCATAGTCCAAGAGTGGTCCCATAAGAAAAAAATAATATATTATAGAACTTGTAATAAATCACACAAAAAGATGGGATAGATTTCTGAAAAGTCATTCTTTTTCAATACTACATGCTATTACTTACTAAGAGAGTTTTTGCTACTGCTACAAATGAAACATGTATGTTAACACTGATGTTCTTAGAAAAGAACACAACGTGGTTCTCTGTACCTAGGAAGGACCATGCTGTTTCGTGTGTTACACCCACCAGCCTGCTCACTGCTGAAAATCAGGCATCCATGCCTTCTGTAAATAACTCTTACTCCACAAGTTGTTTGCAAATGTTTCTTCACCAGTGTCTGAAATCTCGAGTGCCTGCTACAATGGTTAGTCGCAGAGTGGTGAGGTATTCTTCTTAATGTCAAAAAGGACAGGTCAGGCACAACCAAGCTGCTAAGTCCCAAGAGGCATATTTGAACATGAAATATCAGTGTCTTTGTTTATATTGTCCCAAGTCAGCTTCAGTTAATGCTGGTACAGCTGAGCTTAAATGCTTGTTTTTTTTTCTGTGTTTATGCTAGTAGCATAATTTGCAAAAGTACAGTGATTTAAGTGCTTTTTAATATTCTCCCAGCCAGCAGGCACTGGGGAGCTGCTGGTAGCAAAGTGCATAAAGCTTGAGTTGAGCCTAGGTTTGAAGTATATGAGCATAGATGCAGCTAACTGTACTTTTGGGTCCATAAGATGGCACACCACTGATTCCAGCTTTTGAGATCCTGAAAATGAGTGTTGTCATATGACTTTCATGATGGTTGTTCCAAAATGCTGGACTTAAAATGAGTCTCACTTTCAACAGCCATAAACGAGGCTTCACTAGACTTTGCAGGATGTTGTGATATTTGACTTCTACTGGTGTGTGTGTTAAAGGAATGCCTTGAGTACTCACATGAATAGTTTCAAAATTCTGCCACTGTATTGAAATTTAAGGAAAGATCTCTCTATATGCTTAGCAAATATTTCTTTTATTATCTGTGGGTTTGCCCTGAGAATGTCTCTGCAAGGTCTTCTTTCAAACCGTGATTCACTGGCACAATGGAGCAAGGTTTTCATTTGCTCAGAAATTAAGTTGGCAACTGTCATATAAAAAGACTCTTACCTGTCAGAAGCAATTCCAGTTTTTGGCACATGGCACTGGCTGCTGCTTGATTTGGAAACATCACAGTCTTATGTTGTGTACCTGGTGGCCTAATTACTGTCTACTGATTAGAGTTTGGCTTAATTTGCTGTCTTTTGGATTGCTTTTGTTATTAATGATTTGCATGAACATTTCATAACTTAGGATCATAAAATGGCAAGCTAAATTAATTCACAGGCATGAATGGACCTGAAAACTTTAAACCTGACCACATTTTTCCAGCTGGCTATCCATTCCCAGTTGCAGCACATGCACATATTTTCAGAAAGGAAAGTTATATCACCAATACCCTTAAAATATAAATGTCTGTGCACACAGTGCATGAGAGGTTTTATGGAGGAAGAAGCCTCCTCCTCCTCCACCACGCCATTGGCCTTAAAAATGCTTTTTTGTTTCAAATTGTATAACTCTTTCAGCAGTTACGGATGTGCCAAGAGTCCAGCTTTGGCCGGCACAGGTTTTCTTTGTATCGGTTACAGAGGCCCGTGCCAACGTCTCAGCGCCGCTGGCTGCGGAGGGCTGCTGTTCTCCGAGTGCAGCAGCACCTCTCTTGGCTGCTCATTGCCCCCGTTGTTGGGCCTTACTCGTGTTCTCAAACTCATCAGCCTGCTGCCTCTAGCTACTCTGGCATCGCCGTGCTGCTGTACACGTAGGTGTAGTAGATGCCTATAGAGGAGGAAAGCCAGCAAGGGTAGCACAGTCAAGTAGTGACTGTCAAAAAAGAAGATAGAGGTGGCTGCATGTGTGAATGGGCGTTGGTAGAGGCCATGAAAGGTCCAGAGCTGAGAGAAAAGCCAAGGGGGACCCAGACGAAAGAGGAAGGATGTAAATCCCCTGGATTGCCAAGACTAGAGAAGCATCCTGTGATGTTTTTGCCCGGCATGACTGATTTTGTCACCAGGAACAATGAACTTTGGTATGGTGGGAATCTGGGGAAGCTCCATGTTAGATGAAATCACTTTGCAGCCAGCAGTTCAATCCCAATATTCAACCACAAAATATTTTATTTCTGGGTTTTCTCCTCCAAATCAGTATGTTGTTCAGGACATCCTATAAACTCTAGATAGATCAAAATCAGGAGGAAAAACATGATTGTTCATGTCTGCTCATGTAGAATAACACCATATAACTACTTCTGGTCTGCTCTGTAGCGCGGAAGAGAAGGCGAGGAGTTTTCCTTGCTTTCCAGAAATTTTTCTTCCTAATGCAAATCTGTCCTGGTGAACATTAGTTTTCAGATGTTGCTACACTAATCACATGCTGTTGGATAAATCCCTTAAAACACCACTGTAATACCAATAGACTAAAACATCATCACTGGCCCAGGGGATATTATTAAACTACCTAATTAATATCTGTATTAAAAGGGCTGGACAGACTTATTCCATGGACCCAAAGAGTAATTTGCAGCTGTGTAACCATGATCCACATCAACCATGTATATTTGGCAGGCGGTGTTTGCCTGATGATGACAGCTGACCCTACCTGGTGGACAAGCCTGGAGGTGGGTCACTGGTTTTGCAAGAAGCTCTGTGTGTGTGTGCAAACCCATGTCTTTTTCAAATTGTTGTCATTGGAGTTACAAAAAAGACCTGCCAGCTTCTAATGACAGAAACCATCTCTCCATGACTTTCTGCCACAAGAATTCAAGTTTGGGGAAATGGTTCTGCCCTCCTGAAAAATGATAAAGGAATCATTTTGCCTTGTTGCTGCAGGAATTGGCCCTTCTTTCACACAGCTCTAAGGATGTACAGGCCCAAGCATTCCCAGCAGATGAAAGGAGAGGAGTGAAAAGGTAGAGAGACTTTTCCTTTCTGCTGTGTTTTCTTCTTTTCAAATGTTGTATAATAGATGCCTCAGCAACTGAGTATTAGGACCTGAACCTTTAGCCTAGTTTTCTTAGGCTGAACCATTCTGACACTGGTCCCTAGGGAGTGTTTATGTGTGGTGTAAAAATGATCTAGGCTGCCAATGCATCCAAAAGCAAACAGAAGAATAAAGATTGGGTTATTTTTGTTTGTTTTGTTCAGCATGTTCCACAAAGAGAGAGCTAGCTGGGGAACAAAGTGATATAAACCTATGAGGTGAATCCGTACAAAAACACAAAATCCAAGCTCAGTTTTCAATATGACTGGTAAGGAATTGCAGCTTTAGTAAATCGTGATTGTTTGGACAACTTTCCACTGTTCCTGAGAATGCTAAAAAATCTTAGATTTGTTAAAAAATTTGTTAAAATCGTGGATTTTACTACAAATGATTAGTGAGGGCAGGAATGTGTTCTGTCTTCTTCAGCATTAATATGGTTCAACTTTTAATCAGGGAACAAGGTCCCTGATGCAAAGTATCCTGTGCAAAGTATCACTGGTCCTTCATATCTTCTGATTCACCATGGACAATAATTTGGGCCACGTTACTCGGGCCACTAAAGCTGTGAGGGATTCAGAGCGCGCTGACATGTGGGGTGGGCCTGTCAGGGTAGGGAACCAAGTGATGAACTGGTGTAGGCAAAGAACAGATCACTTGCCCAACACATGCAAAGAGGGAGTAGGAAATCATAAGATTTTCCCTGAGGCATCGCCATAGGAATGAAATTGTGCTTTGCCTCTCTTTGCAAGCTAAAGATCCTTCTCGTTTGGCATCAGAAGTTTTAGGCAACCAGCCAGGCAACTAAAAGGAAAGATCTAAAGACAGTGGTTCAAGAAGATGCACTAAAAATTGTTTAGCATAGCCCTTGGAAATCAGTTGAAAAATAAAGGACGGATTCAAAAGAAATTAGGATGTTCTCATGATAGGTCACACAGAGGCATATTCGTAATGTTTGTTGACAAGCAACAGTACTGCTAGCACTAATATGGAACACTGTTAGATCTCACTCCATTACAGCTTATTTCCCTCACTTTCCGTACCAATGAATAGTTCATCATCAATATCAGTGTTGCTTTTTTAGCAAGAATCATAACACAGACACCATTATTTGTCTTTTAGCCTCAACAAGAATCATTCCAATCTGTTCTTTTCACATATGACGTATTTTTTCCACATAATTTTACTTTCGGTATGGGTGCAAGAGAGACCTTAACATCCACCTTAAAGGTAAAGAAAATGTAATCATTCTTGAAATAGTTCATTTCACCTAGATGTTTTTAAGATTGGTAGCTGTATGCCCACACATTTCAATATTTACTGCTACAGCTAGCTGATGGGGCAGCCAGAGGACCTGAAACTTTCCAAAGATGGATTTGTTTTTTGGCCTACATTATTTAGAGCTGCAAAGACTAACAACAGAAGAAAGTAGATGTGTGAAATCTCACTTGAATACATTCCTGGGACATAGAGACTACACAAAGATGGGTCAGTGGTTTTTCAAATAAACCGACCAATGCAGACATTAAATAAGTCTTGCTCAATATCAAAGCGGTCCTAAGGGAGGCTACTTAGTCAAAGTACTTCAGAGCTGCTGGAAACTAGCCAGTACCTCTTTCCTAAAAAGATGGATATTTCTCTTCTCTTCTGTATGTCTAGATACCATGATGATCACACACTGGCTAGATGCATTGGGTAGATGCACTCATTAAACACAGTCCTCCTGTCGATCCTTCATGGTTTGGTGATTGGAAGGGAAAGGCTCCACATTTCAGGCTGCTGGTACAGCTTGCATTGGCAGAAGAGCTGTGTAAATCCACTCAGTGATTCGTGCAAAATGAATCAGTCTCTGTCTTGTTCCTAGAGGACAAAAATGTGCTGCACTGTAAAACGCTAGACTGCTAATAGCACTAATTGCCAGCTTTGTTGGCAACTTGAGTTAAAACATCAAGAATTAAAGCAACAGCCAGGGCTAGATTCTGAGCTCAGTTACACAAGTGTAAATTGCAGTAAAGCATAACTCTGTGGTTACAGCAAAGCTTAAAACTAGTTCGCTTGGTCAATGTAACCATCATATATATAGGTCTCTTATCACCATGGCCTTTAATCACTGAAGCATCTGGGCTGCACTGATTTGAGGAAACCTGCACTCTTGCTGTAGTTGTTATGTAGGTAAATATTGTGGTTTAAGTGCTAAAATGCACATAGTTGAAAAATAATTATCCATAGTGTTAGCCAAGAAAAACTTGGCAAGCACTCTAATGCCATAGAGTTGGAAAGTTATAAAGCACCTTTATTTTTTTTTTCAATAAGCAGGATTAGATAAAATATGTCAGTCAAAGACACGTTTTCAATTAGAATGAGGGAAAACTATCTTTTTTTTTTTAAACAAAAAAAGGAACATTTGTGGCAATTTTTGAACAGAATCAAATAGTACTGCTTTTATTCCTTTGGCTTTCCTTCTGTGAATTTGCTAGAAAAACAGCATGCTTTCAGGAACAGTGACTAAGACAGCATATTTAAAGCAAATATTGCAAAATATATAGGGAAATTTAATTCTGAATGCAGGATAAATCAAGAACTGGAGCTTAAATTAGAATAAAGTTAATTTAAACAGAAGCAAGCACAATGATTTAATGTGTGCTTAAATAAACATTTATGAGAGATATTTATAGATAGATATATGCGACAGATATTTGAACACCCAAATGTTAATATTGAATACTTCCCATATTGCCTTCACTGAAAAAAAAAATCACTCATATTGAAAAATTCCTCGAATTAGAATAAATGGATAGTTTTGGCATGTGTTTCAATGTTCTGTTTCCTGAAAATGGCAGCTGGTTGACTAACTATAAAAAAATAAAATGCACAATTTATTTTATGGGTTGTTCACTGCAGTCCTGTCTCCTTTGTTTTATTAACAGCAAAAATTCAAACATTTTTCTATAAATATTAAACTACCACTTGTTTTAAAATGCAACAGTATTTTCTTAAGATACAAAGCATAAAATTATACTTTTTTTACAAGGAAAGCATTCAATATTTACCATTCTATCTTGATAACATTTCAAGAGATTCAGAGAGTTCATGATATCACATGTAAAACTTTTTATACAGATCTTTTTTTCTTGTAGTTTAATGAAGTTTATTTTTCATTGTACTGCAGGATAAATAGTCTTAATCTTCTTGGCAACCTTAGCTAAAATAAATATGTTTTGTACTTTGTGGAAGAAAGGGGTTCCTTTATCACTATCAAATGCAAAGTGCCTTGAGTTTGTTATCAGAGTACAGGGGATGTTTGACTTAAGATGAACTTAATATCAGTAACCTTATAAATGAGCAAATAGAAAACATGCCCTGATAAAAATGTGCAGAAAGTTTTCCTTCTGTCAAAAGCAGTTAAAATGCACCATTCTTAGTGCTCTGCTCTGCTCTGCTCTGCTCTGCTCTGCTCTGGGGTTAGTCAGGCTTACTCCATTTGCAGTCCACTCTGTGTCCACTTACTAAGATTTTCTTGACCGAGATGAAGAGGATAGACTGGCAAATAGGATAAAACTCAAACTTCAGAGTTACCAGACCAACAAGAAAAATTGAGAAGCATTCAGCTAAGATAATTTGCATCCAGGAAAGCATTAGGGAACTGAAATGTTTTAAATAATGTCAATTGGCTTACTGGTGTATGAGAGAAAATCCTCCAGCGGAGATGCAGCATTAAGCAGCGGAGGCCTGGGAAGACTCAGGAGTTCTCGTGACAGATATTGCAGATCTGTTTTGCTTAAATGAAGTGTCTGTGGGCCATTCTAACCTGGATCTGTGTATTCGGGTCTGTTGGCTAAGTGTAGAGAAGATCCAGCTGTTGTTCTGGCAGCACAAACCTCATCTTGCCTCCTCCACGTGCTCCAGTTCTGGCTTAGATAGTGCACCTGTAGGATTGAGAGGGAATTTCCCCCACCCCGATGCACTCATTTGCTTTCAAGCTTGAGCTATCTTGTTCTGCTGGGATTGCCAACAAAGATATAAGTCATGGTAGTAGCATGTTTTATCTTCATGCAACTGAGAATTAAACCAAAGTTACTAATTCATTCTATATGCAGCCTGGAACAACCACTAAATCTTGACATTCTCTGCCCCTTTCCAGCACAAATCAGTGATCTAAAGCCAAACAGTTCTGTTTCTCAATTCTTATTCCACCATTTCAGAATAATCAGTTTTCTCCAGCTGTCTTACTGGGAAATGATAAAAGAACACAGTGGAGAAGAAAGCAATTTTTTTTTTTTATCCAATTAAACTGAGACAGTGCTTTGAAAGAGTTAAACCAAAATGTGTCACAAGAATTCGTTCAGTAGACTCCTCAGCTCTATAGGGCTGGTCTGGAAATTTCATGGATTTCTGCAGCTCAGCAGCTGCAGAGACTGAATGAATAACACATGATGTCTGGAGCTTGGTTCCTTCCTTTGGTGCCTTCTGTAGGCTACAAAGACATGTTGTCTCCTCCATGCCCCTAAATGCTGACCACTTTCCCCTATTTTAACAAAACTGAAACATCATCACCATGAACCTCCTTTCAAGAGATGTCCAAACAGGGAAGACAGTTTAAGTTTTTAAAAACTGTTTTCAGATTTATGCAGAATTTAGGACTGTTCACGATGGAAAACTTCAAATCAAAATTTTAAATTTCATTAAAATGAAATTCCCTAAGAAGCAGTCTTTCTCATGAAAAGCAGTATTGCATGATCCTAATTCAGATCACGTATAAATCAATGTGGATCATCAACAAAACGTGAAACTGGTGCAAAAAAGGAGTAAATAAGACCTGTGTCATCATATCTCTTATTGCCACCAAGTGCTTTGACCCTCAGATTGTTGGATGGTTACTGTTCTTGTCTCTTCTTAAAGCTATTCCAATATTTAGGAATATGTATGTGTTCATTGAACAAGAAGAGGACTGATCTTCCACAATTCTGGGAAGGGCCCTGACCCTGAGCAATTTGCTGCACTGCTTTTTGCTGTTTTCTGTAAATTCTTCTCAAAGGCTGCAAGACCTTGATGTTTTTTCCTCTGAATAATATTTTTGGAGAAAATATTAAAAATTCTTCAGCATAGAAACATAGGCAAGGACACTGCAGACGGCAGAGTGCTATACAGAGTCACCAGGCTGGCAGGGTACCAGCAGAGGAACCTAGAGCCAGTGCTCAGGGGAGATAAATTCCCTGGGGCTCCCCACAAGACTTTGATTTTTTTTTTTCATGGGGCATCTTAAATCCCCAGGAGCCTTTTTAGCCATAAAATCCATCAAAATCCTAATAGATACAGACTGTGTAATTAACATCTATGTATCCTATTTTACGATGGAGAAATGCCACCCGTGTGCTCCAGTGCCTATCATATGAGGTGACCCTACATCTACTTCTGTCATTTGATGCAGTCAGGGAGAATGGGGTCATTCAGCAGGTTGCTTCCCTGTGGCTGAGTTTCCAGCTTTCAAAATAAACATCACAGATTTTCCTTGACATTTCATTTTGATAGTGACTTGAATACACTCCGGCATTTGTCTAGCAACAGGCCGTAAATGCACCAGGGTGAGATCGTCTCAGGGAGCCCTTCTATCAAACTTATGGAATTCTTGCTGGGTTTGCTCACTACCTCGCAATCTTCTTTGAGTTCAAATGGCTCCGAATGATCTGTCATTCTGTGAAATACCATGCAGCACAGCAGACCCAAACAATTCACATTCTTTGAAGACTTCAATTAGAATAATCTCTTCTTTTTGCTTTTTGTTCTATCTATCTATAAATCTTTTCCATGGAAGTTAAAAAAGAAAAAGTAAACCTAAATGTGACACTTTAATCACCTATTTATATATTTGTCTCAAATTACACACCCTACTGCTGCAATTTGGAAATTAAACTTTAAAAGCACATCAGACCAAGTTTTACTACGTGCACTTGAAGCCTTCTTGGACCCTCAGATGTTGCTTAGAGGTTCTGAACAAAATGCTGCCATTCCTATCCAACATACTGTCAGTGAGAATGGCAGCCTTACCAAATTTATATTTCTTTACAGGCTGGATTGCTGCCCTATCACTCAGCTGCTATCCTGTAGTCATTTTTTTGTCTAGATTTTGCTCTTTAATCTGTCCAGCTATGTGAATTTCCAGGAATTTAAACCCTCACCAGTCTAAGTCTTAATGGGTTTTATAACTTGCCTCCTATTCCAACACACTAAGAAAGAGTCTCCAGGGAAAATACCATGTTTATGTAGCACTGTACTTCCTCTCAAAGAGTGCAGCATGTTCCCTATATGATTTTATAGTAATGACCTTCATTGTCCCTGTTTGGACACTCCATATGTGAATGGTAGGAGAGAAGAGGACTGAATCTACCTCAGATTGTGGCCAGTCCTGCAGCAGGCGACAGGTGACAAATCTGCCAGGTTTTGTTCTTTTTCTTTTCTTTCTGCATGATTCCAGCTACTATCCTTAGAGTGCTATTTTTACCGCAAATAAAAACAACAAAGAAGCACAAGATATTTAGGGCTGAAGTACAAGTCATGGCTCCTTAAACAAAACTGTAATATACATTCTTATGTAGGAGCCCATAATGCTCCATTGAAAATGTGATATTTATTAATGGTTTGCTATCTGGTTTAATATAGCAAGTGTGCAATGTGAAGCAGACGTGTTCGCAGCATTGCTAGGTGGGTTGGCACCGCTTTTTTGGAGCCTGTAGGAGGTAATGAGGTGCAAAACTCAGGAGGTTTTATATTTAGGATGGGTTTCCATATAGATTGAAAATGAATTCAAACATCTTGAATAAATCGGGGTCGGCGGGGAAGGCAACAGCCTTCCTCAGGACATTTGGCACTTCTAGATGCAATCAAAACCCAAAAGTAGAAAAGACTTATTGAAGTGGTTATAAACCTCAAAAAAAAAAAGCAATTTGGAGGTAGTTGTAGAAATGGGGAAGGTTCAAGGAGCATAGGAAAGACAGGAACCAGCTCACAAGTGACCATCCAAGTCAAACCTCTCTATCACCATATTCATTCACTACTTGGTCATCTTGGTTAGCTTCGCTCATGCTGAACATTCAGAGCAGTTAGAACACCAAACATTATTCATTTCATCTGTGCTTAATGTCAACATCAGGTTTTGGTATAAAGATGAATCAAGTGACTTTCACCTGCCAAGAATTCAGTCCAGAGTCCTGGTTTTCTTCTATAGCAGCAGATAACTTTGCTCACACCTAAAGCACAGTACAAAGAATGAAATTCCTTACTCTGCTTTATGTTTCTAATGCAGTAGAAATCCAGAGGCATGCAATTACGTCCTAGCAATAAAAACAGACATGCTAATTTGCAGCCACGACATTTTAAAATAAATTTATTAGAAATGTGTCAATATCTCAGCATCCTGAATGCAGCTGCTTCCTATTTTTCTTCTTTTCAAGCATAAGATTGCTGATTTGAACCCCTTATGTTTTGGAAAGTGCTGATGTGCATTTAAATTTTGTATTTCCAGTCTGTTCCTGGAGTTAAATTGAATGTAATGTCCATCCATATTGGACTGAATCTGATATCGCATTGACGCAAGTCAGAGGTAATTGTGCTGAAGTCAATGGAACTGAGTCTAACCTTATAACTTTTGTATCAGTTGAACTTCACATGCCTCAGTGGAGTTGATTTTGATTTATACTGATTGAATGAGAACAGAGTCAGACTTCTTGTTAAAGACATTATTTTGTTGTTAATTTTAGAACAAATACCACTACATCAACATAGAAAATAGCATGAGACCTTTCTGTTAAAAGTGCTAGCTATTTTTCTTCAAAGCAAGCACATGAAAGTTTTTGTATTCTATCTATATAGAAATGCTTGCTGTCAGCTGAGAGAGAAGAGAGGTTTTCTTCAGCATTAAATAGTATTTTACAGTTTAATCATCTGGAAGATTTCCATTTGTCATATTTACATTTGCTTCCTATTTAATGCAATACAGATTTTTACACAAATTGACCTTAAAATAAAATAACATATGGAGGAGCATATGTAGTTATTTTGTTTAATGAAATGGTATGCTTTTGTTTTACAGAAGAATTTTAATGGGGAGAGTGCAAGACCCCAAAACATGACAGTGTTTCTTTAAATCAACTTTTTTTTTTTTTTCCATTTTCATTGCCCAGCTCAAGCTGTGAAATAGTCCCAGAAAATGTTAAGGTTTCATGTATTCCATCCAGGTCAATGATTTATCAAATCCAGTAATCACAATGAATGAGCATAAAATTGTACTTGAATACTTGATAGTGATCATCTTGAAGTGCCCTTTTATAGTTCCTGTGCTGGTCTTAAAATTTTAAGCCATTTAAATTTCGTTCAGAAATGCTGCCTGATAACCAGCTGTCACAGCTGCTATTGTAACTTAGGGTGATATATAAGGACCGGGTTTTTGAGCATATTCCATTCTCCTTCATGGATGGTTAAAATGTTCAGTAGCACTTTTTTTTTTTTTCTATTTAAAAAAAGGGAGATTATTTTAAGGAATGCAGGAGGTGACAAGATAAAGACCGAATACTTGAGCTCCTCCTTAAAAAATGTGTGAGCCATAGTTTGCCCCCAGTAACAACTATAAAATTTTACTAGGTTTTATAAATCAGGAGTTAGCCCAAAGAGTATTGCTCAAAGAGTATTGTTAACCAGTCAGAAAACAAGAGAATCCTGGCACTTTTCCTGCCTTCCCAAGGAAAACTTGCATGTCTTGACCCACAATGCCTTGATTCCCTGAACTTTCATGGAGTAGGTTTGGAGATACACCAGCACTCTATCAGGATGATGTTGTTCCTTCCCAATTACTTATTTTATTAAGAAGAAATCTAAACAATAGCAGTCAAATTTTTGTTTACGGGTATGTGTGTGTATGTGTGTTCAAGATGCCTGTCTCTCATTCATATTAATCACTGCACCCTCCAGGACTGCCCCATTAATTTGCTGCTAAGTGCTTTGGGCAAAAGGACTGCAAGAAGATTGTAAATGAGCATGTTTCACAAGAACACCACCCATGCCCAGTTTTACAGAGGAACAAGATTACTCTGCAGTCAAAATGTGCTGAAGGTAAGAATGGGTAATAATGTAGGAAGACCACCCTGCCATCAGATTTTGGGGAGTGACTTACTGTTAGATTTGCCATCATGGGCAAAGGGAGGACTACTGGAGACAGAAGTAAACTTCACACACACTAGTGTATTTTGTGCAGCAAAGTAAAGCAAAGGCACTTGAATTCCACTTACTATATGAGAACTGTTTGATGTTCTTGGATGCCTAGTTAGTACCTAAAATTGCGCAGACACTGAGCAATTTCTGCTTTACCAGTACTGTGAGCACATGTAACTTCTGGTTCAGAGACATGCTGGTGGCTCTGTCCCCATGAACCTCAGGACTTGCCCAAGACAGAGATGCCCATGCTGGCTTTGGGGAGGCCAGCTGTGGTCTGAAAGTGCCAAATGGTTTGTCCTTGGTACCATACATACGGCAAGGATTGGAAGGGGTAGCAGGTTGGATATCACTACATTAATGTGGTTAGAACCAAGCTGATCTGTATGTGCCATGTGTTCACCTGGGTTTGCACTGTGTCAAGATGCATTTTGCAGATTTATAATCTCACCTTTCTCATGATTCTATGTGCTATAGTTCCCTGAACTTCCCTTTAATGAATGGTGCAAATAGGGCCTATGCACAGCCCGAATCTTTTCTTACCTTCATGGCATACGTACTGAAGTATTTCTTTTCCATTTTGAAAGGACCTTCCCAAATGCTTCATTTTGAAGGTCTGTTTCAGACAAAAATCTTCAAAATCATTGGTTTTACTGTGGTCTTGCGTCAAAATGTGGTTTTCAGCTAAGTTATTAAGGTAGGGACTGTAAATCAGTTTAAGTTGAGTGGAAACTTTTAGAAGAATAGTTCATGACCTGAATAAACCTGGCTTCGGTTTAAAACTTGCAACAAAGTCCAAGGTAATTTGCTACTGAATGTTTTGTGTGACGCTTTCCATAGCCATCTCCTTAACAACCAAGTCATCATTATTTATTGTTTGTATCGCTGTACCAGCAAGAGGTCACATTGCAACACAGGCACAAGCTTAAAAAGTTCAGCTTTATCTGGACACTGCTGTCTGCTACCTTTACCGATATCACTGTAGATTATAAGCATTCACTTGGCACTGCCTGCTACTGTTGATACGATGTGGTCTTTACTCCCTTCCCTATATTCTGCAGACAAGCAGCTAATCAGTCTGACCATTTGCTGAGTGAGTTGACAACTGCAAGAACCAGATGTTAAGTTCTAGAATTTATTTTTCCAGTGGGGTCATGTAGGTCTCTGATTTGTTTCCTAGCTAGCCTCTTCTAAAGTCTTTTATCTGCCTTCTTGGCTGATTTCCATCAAAACAATAAAGCATTTATAAGTCTTAGTTTCCCCATAATCATCATCTCCAACTGCAGTTCCAAGAAGTCCCCTGTGTAAGGATGTGAGAGTTTTATTTTCCTTGTGCAAGCTGTGAGCGAGGTACAGATTTTGTTATGTCAGATACAATATTCCTATCTTGTTTATAACTGCCCAAAAGAACATACTGTGAAGTTTCATTCACAGAATCAGTGCTTCAGAATTTATCAGAACAGGATTTACACTATGAAGTTTGTACAGTTACAAAAGTTATCTCTGATGGGTGGAGAAACAAGTTTGTTTTGGGTGGAGTGAATCCATCCAAATCTCAATGGGGAGCAAAGAAAGGACATGAAAAACTGGGATAGCCTTTGCAATTATATGGATAAAAAAGTCACCCTGAAAACACAG
>VZSV01000003.1:2589715-2685449 GCA_013398735.1 Nothocercus julius
TTTTTTTTTTTTCAGTTTTGATATTGAATAGTATCTGATTTTACCAAATGTTCAAACTCCTTATCATTCCTTGATACTCTCTGTGTTTTCAGGCATTACTTTCAATCTTCTTTCCACTTCAGCTTGAAATTGCTGTTGTTTATTGTTCATTTTTGAAGGTGTTTAGATTTTAATTGAGGGTTGGAATGCCTAGAATAAACTGTTTTCTATAAGCACCTTTTTCTTGAAGAGAATTCATCTAAACTGGATGAATCACAGTACAACTGGAAAGATGCGTAAAGGAGACTGAATATATAACATGATCAGTATACCTTTCCATATACTAATATGAATACACTAATATGATGATAGTATCTTAATATATAAGCAATTTCCAAAAATATACAAATAGTTCCAAATAACAGAGATGAGACAAATTCAGTATTTGAGAAAGTCCATGAACTCCCAATTGCCAGCAGCAGAAAAGGTGTATTATGGAAGAATCATTTTAGCACTTAACTTTCTTATTATACTCTTCCCATTAGCTGTGTATGCTGGTTGCTGTCAGAGATGAGATGCTGGGTAGAGGGCTTTTTGGTCGGAACCAATCCAGTCATGCTTATGTTAAACTTCTCTGCTTGTGACTGTAGCTCTGTTATCATTATTTACCCCATTTGTACTGCCAAACTCTGATTTGGGAACAGCTGGTATGACTATATGAAAAACGCTATAACATTTACCAGCTTAGTAAATTGAACTTCAAATAATAAGCTAAATTCTCAGCTCACAAGAATGGTCTAAAATTAATATTTATGTCATCATAAAGCAGTCAAATATGTGCCCATTGCTGTACAAAGCTCAGAAGAAAGTGTAGGTACTGCCCCAGAGAGCATGAAACCCAAGGAGCTGAGTTCTTTTGATTGTACTCATGATAAGTAGAATTTCTTCTCTACAATATCTGAGAATTTATCTACCACTCCACTTGAGTAAATACAGCAAAATCTGGCCTTGTACTGTGGTGCTGGCAGTGACAACTGAAATGCAGTATTATGTTCTCTATAGGACATGGCAAAAATGCATCTCCTCTATGAATAACATAACCTGCTCTGTTGGCACCGTAGCATATGCATCACGAGTTTTCTGGCCTTGTTAGAGCTTGTTATTTTTCCACATTTCTCACTAATGGACTTCTGCTGGTAAAACTCATCTGCTGCTCTTGGAGCAGTATTTCTGGTAGGGCTGGCGAATGTGCTTGAAGTGGCTCTCCTTTCATTAGGAATGAAAATGTGAAAACAGTTTTGAAGTGAGAGAGAAAATAACAGTGCTGAAAACTTGACTAAAAGGGTGCCAACCCCCAAATTATAATTTCAACCAACTTATTTTTAAATGTATAGCAACAATTAATTAGAAGAATATGAAACAGCATTATTTCATGAAAGATGGTGCTGTGAAGACAAGCACAAAAAAGACTCACAAAGATTTTAGGCAGATTTCATTCCTTTGTTTCTCTCTGCTTACTCCCTTTGGAGAGAAAAGTAGTTGCTACAGTTGAAACATTTGGTTTTACCTAATCAGCTTTTCTAGGGTCCTAGCATTTCAGATGACCGCCTGATCACATGTATAAGCCTTTAGGTAACTTTCCTTGCAGTGTAGATCTCAAATCTCCTCTTTCACCATTTCCAGGAACTTGCTATGCCCAGTGCATCAACCGAGAGAAAGAGGCTTTCCCTCCATCCTCCTCTGACACGAGGGGTTGAAAGGCAGCTCCTCAGTCCTCTTTACGCTTGTGCATTCAGATGCTGTGTTGGTCCAGCAGCATAAGGAGGCAGCACTCCCCTATTGCTTGCCCTTTCCAAGTAAGCAGTGTCTTTTGGATACCATCATCGCTCTTTGAGAGGAAGATTACAGGCATCTGTCTTCACCAGTGGGTGGAGGTACCTCCATCATCCATTCTGGAAATCATACAGAGAAAATGCAGACAGAGCCTTGTTTCCTATAGGCTGTCCATAGCCAGCTGGAATGCAAGCGTGCCAACCTAAGGCAGTTCCTCTTCCAGTCCGTTTGCCATTTCCGGATCCTGTTTAAATCATTGCATGTAGGCTAGAGAATGCCTAGCTCAGTGTTTTGGATTGCACTCCAGAAGTAAGCAGGTGTGCCCCTGCTTGGTCGAGGCCTAAAACCCTCAGCCTTAGAGGGTTTTGATGTCACAGCCCCTCCGTCACTAGAACTGTCTGGAGAGATTCCTCTAGCAGGGGTACAGGCTGCTGGCAGATTTCCAGCATGGTAGCTCTACTGTCCGTGTGAAACACTATGCTGCAAGCTGCTAAACCTTGCTTTATGATGTAGCTGCATCTCTGCTTGGGGGTTTGCTGACATATTTTTCTGTCTCCTTGCTATGGTTGTGTTACTCTCAAGTCAACTTGATATGCCAGTAAAATTTTGTAGTCTAGACCATGCATTAGCTTTACTATAGGTCCTTTGATATCAGAAATATGAAACCATCAGCTAGTCCTTAAAAATTCTTCCTTTTGTTTATTCAGTCATGGGGGTCAAACCTGCTGCAGATTGTACTCTAACTAAACACAACATCAGGGAATTTTGTTGATTTGGCAGTTTTCATGAGAGAACCCTAAACAATTTCCCACAGCTAAAGAACTGTACTTGTAGTAGCTAATAGTAAAAGTACTATGGCAATATTACTAAATAATATGTGTTGCAACTGCATGCTGAATGTCTACTCCATAAACTTACTTTTGGGTACAGAAATGCTCAGTTTAGTAAGTAAATAATTTAACTAAGATAAGTGAAGGCTTGACCCAAAGTCCTGATGCTAGGAACAAAAGCTCTTAACTTCACTGAGGATAAGATGAAACTATTAAACTAAGGTTTAGTAACATTTCAAAATATATATATATTCTTACAAAAGTTTAGTTAAAAATTATTTGTCAATGTTAAGTGGCATCATACAGTACCAGCATGTACATATATCTCAAAATCATTTTCTCTCCTCCGTATTATTTTTATCTATCATTTTATTTTATGTATTTGTAGAAACAGGTGAAAAGAAGCCATAATTCAATTTGGCTAGTTTGGCCTCAGTAACAGTGCTTGAAGTATTTCCTAATTTTTTTCCGAGAAAGAAAGGAGAATGCAATTTAACCTTATTTCAGAGTTACAGCTCTTGTATAGTTCTAGACATTATGGTAAAAAATTATATATCTGTTTTTAATTGGTTTGTGGATCTTTTTTACCCTTTGTTGTCTCTGAGGGATCTTGATGGTATGTATGAGCTGTCTTCAAGGGGCTGTGACGGTATGTGTAAGCAGGCCTGGGATTACTATGTTTCTGTGACTAACTGATGCCCCTCTTGGCCAATATGACTTTGTAGAAGCAAGAGGAGAGCAAGTTGTTTGGGGGGCTTCTCTTCTGCTCCAAGATGCTGGCAAACGCACGCTCTCTTCTGCTTCTTGTTTTCCATGGTAATGAATGAGGAAGGACAGAGTCTGCACAACCAGTGTGACGGATCAGTATTCTGCAATTTAATTCAGCTATTGGGGGTAACTTCAGAAAACCCAGGTTCAAATTCAGTTCTGAGTTCATTAGAAATTTCAGATGATTTTCCAAAGTAGGAGAAAGAACAAAATCTTGTAAGTCTGCAAAACTGAGCCAAAAATCTTATAAGAAAGAGCTTTTTTTAACAGTAAGGTATATAGTAATTATTTTATTTTATTTTATTTTAGATTAGAACAACAAAATAAGGAACAAGGCAAAGTGTCCATGAAAGACCACATGTATACATCTTCTTTGTCCTCAGTGAATAGTGCATGCCTCTATCTTTATGTAAATAGGAAAAATAATAAGAACGTTTCAGAAGCTTACATATGATTGATTTTGAGATTGGTACTTAAGTGAGAGGAATTTTCAGGTTGCCGCCATCCATCTTCCTGAAGTGATCCACTCTACATTACTAGAAATCCACAATGAAAAGGTAAGATCCTTAAAATAAAAATAGAAAACAGATTAGTTTTCTAAGAGCTGTGATATCCATTCCTTGCTTTCTGATGGCCAAGGACCTACGACAAATTTGAAATAGTACCCTTTGTATCTTTGTCAAAATATTGGCAGGGATTTATATGCTCCCTTCTGCTTAAATGGAAATGATTAAAATTATACCCAGAGTGTTTTCACTTTGTGCCTATTCCAGATGTGTATGTCAGAGGAAGAAAATCATACTAGAGAAGTGTTATTTTATGCATTGAGTATACCGCTTTTGATGGTTTCTAGAAAACTATACTATCCTTGTGAGTGAGAAAAAATAGCTACAGGAACCAATTACAGGATAAAACAACTTCCTTAAAATCTAACAGAAACTTAACAGAATCTAGGAAAATATGACAGTTTATAAGGACATGAGCAGTTGTTATTTGACATGCTTAAATCATCACAACTTTCTAGTTCTGTTATGACCTTCTTCCTAATTAAAATGTATGATCATATGATCCATTAGGATATAATCTTAGTTATTTATGACTGAGCCAGACTGGTAATCCTTTAGTTAGAAAGCTGCTCTTCTTGTGATAATAGTAACCATAAAAAATACGTAAGTCCTATTTGAGGGACTGAAGGATTGTGCATCTATTTGAGATCATTGCTGTATCATCCTGGGTTTCATTTTATAAAGAATTGCATTACTCAACTTCCAGAACAAAACTGTAGCTCTGAATTATAACAGCGCGTTTTAACAATGCAAACAACATACAACCACTGTTCAGAAAATCTGGTAACAGCTTGTAAGGTTTGTGTCTTGCTCTCTGGATTTGCCATAGTACACAGCTGATTGCAGCCTTATTTTTAGAGGGAGATAATATCTCTTTCAACTGATATGACTGCAAGGAACAGAGCTGTTTTGGGCATGCAAATTCTTACACTGAAGCAATTTTTAAGCAATGAAAACAAAAAACAATTTTTAAGCAGCAGTAGATGTTGAGTACAATGGGTCTGACTTTTAACTTGGTTGTGTTAAATATATAATTTGAAAGTAACAGTGGCTAGTAGCAGTGGAGGAGTGGGAAATGTTAGTGTTTGGGGCGGTGATTATATAGTTATTTTCAAGAGGACCCAAGAGTGATACAGGAAATTACTTGCCACTGAGTACTGAGGGGGTGACTAGAGATACTGCAGTGTATCTTGTGTCATAAAATCAGCATCACCGATCGGTTTGTGCCTATGTAAGATCCACTGTTAATATCCTCCCTGTTCTACAGACACTCATTTTCTCCCAAATCATCTCATTTATATTATCAAGTATTTACTTTGCTGCTTCCATCCCAGACTTGAGAAAAGGCTTGGGCATCTGGAAGCTAAGCTGTTTTTTCTTTCCAAAATTATTAACTAGTTTGATAAAAGAAGAATGCTTCTTCCTTTGAGCTTTACCTCATTAGACATGTTGATATTCTTATGCCCTAAGAGGATCTGGGATTAAACCCTCTGAACTTAAAGGAAACCATTTACATCAAAGTAAAGATTGAGATCTGGATTAAGCTTTCAGTGAAATAAAATACATCCAGCATTTTTGCAAATAACATCATTCTTACTCATAAATATTATAGTTACCTATGTACTTACTTCCTAAGCAGGAAAGAAACTGATTTTGCCTTTGCAATCTGTTTTACCATCTTAGACATTTTCATTCATCAGTGTGTATTTAAACTTGATACGATCACACTCAGTTTAGCCAACAACCGTGCAACTTATGCTTTCTTTTGTTATTTTTATTGCATTATAAGCATACCATATTCCATATTTTAAAATTCACTGTTAAAGTTAAAAAGCTTCCTTTATCCGCTTACTCAATTATTGGAGTGTCTATTAAGAGCAATAAAACTAATACTGCAGACCTTGAGTCTCTGACTTGATTATTCTGGTGTCTGCATTTTCACTATATAGGAGTTCATGTTTCTCACAAACATTCTTTAAAAATTGTAGCTTTTAGTATTGAGTTACATTCACTGAACTCAGCGGAAATGAGTTCTTATTAGTGAAGGTGGGAGAAATTGCCCTTACAATTTTTTATTCAAACTTAGATAACTCCAGAACTTTCTCAAAGCTAAAAACTGATCCATACTCTTAAGAACAGCTACTGTTTACGACCAGAAAATTATATAAATGGAAGGACCAAAATCCAAGTATATAGAGTGAGAAGACATGTCCTGGCAAAAAATTTCCCCATGGTCTTTCTCAGAAACACCTAGAAAGTGAGGCAGCAAGTGATAAAATTGCACCGACTCCAAGCTTTGAGCACATCTATATATCTGCAGACTCCAAACTCTAAACTTTAGTCAGCAAGAAATAGCGGGGATATCAAGATTAGGAGACTGAGCAACAGAAGAGGTGAATCTGATTGCATAGTGTTTTGAAAAGAAGGCTTCCGATATTCAAATTCAATCCTATGTGGGGAAAGCAATTTTCGTAGTGTTATTATAAGCAGAAATAGTAGTTGGGATGTGTTATGGACACACAGGAAATCTATGACAAATCATAACCGACTGAGTTACCAAATGAAATGGTTTAAGACTGTAGATTGATTTAGCAGTGTAGAAAGTTAGTTGGTACTATGGTAAAGACAGTCTCGGAATTTGATTAAAATCTGGTTCTTACTGAGAACCAAGTGCTACTTCAGTCTTTAGCCTTCTCACATAAAAGAAAATGCCTTAGCGTGCACAGTAAATAATAACTACAGCGCCGTCTATCATGCTAAGCTGTTTATTCTCCTGTGACAGTGACATACTGTTGATTCACTTTCTTTTCTGTATCTGCTGCTTAAGATACTTCAGACTTGCATATTTCAATCTTACTAACATCCTTTGAAGATAAAATGAAGCCACTTGTAACAGGAGTTTTTAAATAAATCTGCCCTCACATATCAGGCATAATGTGGCTGGAATTAAAAAGAAAATACTCAATCAGAAAATTAATATCAAAGATACAGACTTGTGGAAGCAATGGGAAAAAACAACTCGAGTGGGACACATTTTGGCAGAAAGGCCTTTTGTTTTTATGCATTTTATACATTTCATATGCTCAAGCACATTATGCAAAGATGTCCTTAAATCAGTTTCTCTCCTTCATTTTAGTTAAAAACGAATTGAGTTCTGAGGTCCCTTTGTTCTTCAGTATATATAAGTGACAGTCCATGCAATGCCTTTTTGCCTTTGTCATGGAAGTGCCAAGATAATTATTCTTTGAAAGTAGGAAAAGGATACAAGAAACAAGAAATGGTAATTTCATCTACTAACTGTTGTTTCTAAATGATATGTCTTTTCTGTATCACAAAACCACATTAATAGATAAGGAAACAGAGGGAAGACTCTCTTGTTAAATGATGCTTAAAACATTGCTTTGAAGGCAGATTACTAAGAACTGGCATTTCTTTCAAGCTATATTATTTATTTTGTGTGTGTGTGCACGCTATAGAATCAATGACCTCAAACACCAGTCAGACTTTGTGATGGGAATGTTTGTGGTGCCACCTGGTTTTGAGAACTTTCTTTAGAGTAGCACAGGCTCAGAGCAAACGTGCTGTCCTTACACAGCCACGAGTGGCAGCCATCTCCTGGTAGACTGCACTGTAGAGTGGTTGGCCCTTTCCAAACCTAAACCATTCAAGTCACAGTTGCACAACCACAATTCTGCCTCTTCCCCTTACACCATATGGAGCTTGGCCTAAACCTCCATCTGTAAGCAATACAGTTAGGAGACAACCTAAGCTTAACAGACTGTGCAAGCGTGCTTGGGGTCCTGATCACACTGCGGGAGCTTTCCAGGTGAAAAATTCACGTTATTGAGAGTTTCAGTCTTTCAAGATAAAAAAAGACCATAGGTTCTTTATCTTAATTCTTGTAACAATCATAACAACCATGCTGTACCTGTCACCCATTGGTGGTAGCCCTGTCATAAGGGCAGGAAGAGGCAAGGACTTGTGTATAGGATATGAAGTTACAGTTTTTATTTTTTAAATAAAAATATCATATAAACGGGATTGGGGGGGCTGAATGCCTACTATCTGAGATTGCTGATACGCCCTTTGATATATTTCCTGAAAAAAATTGCTCACAAATTCATAATGAATATTTATCCAAATACCACATATGCATATGTCTATGAAAATGCTTCCCTGGGACAAAGAGAAAAAGGACGTACAATCTGTAATTAACTATCACATATCTCATTAGGCTAGCTAAGGTAGCTGGAACAGAAAGCCAGGCTTTGGGGTATAAAAGCCATTATTCAGCTCTTTTCAGAGAAAGAGGAGTATTTGTATTTATTTTAGCTCTCCTTTCTGTGACCATGATTTCACCTTCCATTTTCTTTACATATCATGAGTAAATCTGATGTTTATGAAGATATAAGCACTCTGAACCACTTTGACATTCTCCGTTTCCATCAACTAAAGCAGCAGCATTATCTAAAACAAACGCGCTGTCTTGTTAAGGAAGGAGGCGGAAGGAGTGTTTTCGCAAGCCCGCCCGCGTTTCTGTGCGGCGACCCCACGGCGTGGAAGGAAACGGGAGGAGAGCCTGGGGCTGACACAGCTGGAACAGCCCATGTCCAGTCACATCCAGCTGTGTAAATGTGACAAACGCAGCGGAGATACGAAGGGGTGAAGGCGAAAGTGTGTTTGTGCCAACAGAGAGAAAAAAAGAATTGCTTGGCGTTCCTTGCATTGAGACTGTGGGTTACAGCCCAGTGCTGAAGGAGCATGTACGTTCTCACATGCTTTTTGTACTCTGTTGACCTACACAGTGACTGCACTTAAAAATAAGTACGCTTTGTACTCTGTGTGTTGTCCTTTTCACATGACAAATGTTCATGTTCTCCTCAAAGGACCCAGTCCTAGTCAAGTAATCACAGATTCTTCCATAACATTAAACTCTTGATTAATAGGTGCACTATGAGATTTCCATTAACGCTGAGTTTGGAAATTCAATCATCCTCTGGCATAATCCTTCCTACTTATCTGTCTTTCTTTAGAGTCTCCCAGTAGTTTGTTGCTATGATTATTTACCCATCAGCATTCCTGTGAGGAAGAGCCATAATAACATCTCCTTGTAAAAAGAAAAAGGGGAAACGAGGCACTAATTATTGATTATAGATTTCCCTGCTCTGAAACTTTTGGCCTTATGCTAATGCATCTCTCTCTCTCGCTGTTACAATTCCTTACTCCCTGAGAAAAGGGCAAAGACCTTGTTGTTTTTTTTCTGAAACCTGATGATTTTGCTTGAAAGAGCAATTGGAGGTGTACTTAATGCTAGTTTTGCTTTCATGCTGGTTTTCCTCATATTAGCTACAGGAACGGGTACAGTGATATCCCTGGGAGAACAGGGCTGTTATAGCCCATTGCAGGACACCTACCATGCAGTCATCCAGGACACCTAATAACAACAGGTTAATCTCTATCTATGGGCACACAGGAGCATTATGAAAACCTCTGTTCTTACCTCTTCCTTCTTTTTTTCCCTCATTAGCACTATTAGCCATGGAAGCACAAAAGGTGGCATCTTTGGGCCTTCCTTCGATGTTGTTATTACAGCTTTTCTCAGTAAGAATTCAATTTTCCCTCTTTTCTTCAAGCTTACAATAAAAGCACCTCACCTCCAGCCTGGGCATGTGCTACCTGTCTTAACAATAGGGAATCCATTATACAGACAAGCTTCCCAGCCTTCCTCCAGAAACCTCAGCTCATGCCAGTCATTTCAGCAGTTGCTTTGTAGAAAAGAAAAAAGAACAGGAAAATGCAAAGCAATTATACCTCTAGGGTGCCCCTCATGAGCCCACTTCTTTGTTCTTCCTGCTGCTTGTCCAGTAATTCTCCTCAGCCATATTCAGGTTCCCTTTAAAGTACATACTGAAGACCAGGTAAGTGGCTGGTGTTTTTATGGTAAAATGAGATACTCTAGAAAAAGGATTTATAAGACCAATGCACAGCAATCCCAAATTCTTCTCTTCAGTCCTAAAAAGCAGAATAACAGTTGGCCCAAGTAAAATGGGTATCTAGCTTACTTCCTTTCCTGTGCTGCTATCCAGCTGCAAAGCTGGAGCTAAGATGCTTTAGGATCAAACAACAAAGATTTATGTCCTTGCATGCACATTCTCCTATACAATAGAGCACACTTTGGTGTTGAATGTTAATTTTCCTCAGTTGTTTTTCTGCTCCTTTTAGCAGGTTAATTTTGACAACTGGAAGGAACAAACATGTTGGCCAAGCATAACAAATACCGTTATTGTTTAATTATTTTCCACCTCGAATGCACACTTTTCATATTAGGGTGATATCAGGCAATACACTGATCTCTTTGGTTTGGATTTACTCCTTGAAGATAATTTGCATGGGTATAAGGAGAGAAAATTTCAAAGAGAAAGTACTGAGATTAGCCATCATCCATCAGAAAGGCAGGTAAATTGCTGAATACAAATATTTGAGCTGCGAAACTAGTATTAGTGCAGGATCAAGGTGGAATATAATAACCATACAAAAATTCTAATGCCACCATTTACCAAACAGAAAAAAAAAGAAATAGGCTATACAACAACCTATTAAACTGCAAAAGGCAAGAACAAGCAATAATTGTGGAAACTACACTCCTCTTTATCTGCCTCTTGTATTTCTTTGAATCCCTCTACCCCAACCAGTGAACTTATGCTTGGCTCTCTTGCAAGTGGCCCCGTGTCTTCTTCAAGCTTGCGTTCAGGCACTCCTGCACAAACTGATATGCAAGACATTTACATACATCCCTCCTCTACCATGATAGCTACAGAAATCAAAAGGACACTAAAAACTGAATAAACACCAACAGGACAAGCTGTTAATGCTGCAAATGAATGATCTGAGGTCCAGAAATACCTCTCTGAACACCTCATTGCCTCATGTGCATGTGTGTGGGGGGGAGGAGATTCTCAGTGCTGTTCCTTCATCTCCTAATGTGTTACAGCCTTGTTTCAACTCTTCTTCCTAGGATGAGGAACACATCTTCCTCTGGTAATGGTACATTGGTACTGAGTCCTACTTTCTTTCTCCCTTTCTCCCTTTCTCCTGGGGACTAAAGATGGAAAGATATTACGCAATGCTACGCCAGCACTAACTTGACTTTGAATGGGTTTTGTTATTAGCAAACAAGCACCAAAACTAAAGGCTAACATCAAACAAGTGAATTGTCTGGATTCCACTGACACAAGTACACACCTCAGTTCTGGAGAACAGAAAACTTAGGTTACTGGAAGAAAGGTATGGTATATGATTCGCTGGATAAATTATTTCTGCTGAGCAGTGCTCCTTGCAGCTACAGCGCTCCTGCTGTCTCTATACTACATTGCAAACAAGTAGAGACATCCAATCTCCCGAAAAGCAGAGGCCATAGAATGATAATATGTTTTAGGTCAGAAGATTGGACAAGACTTTGGGAGATCATCTGGTCCAACGCCCTGCTTGCAGCAGCGCCAATCTAGATTAGGTTGCTCTGGGCTTCATGAATTAATTTTCGTTTGAATTAGGCCCAATTTTGACTTTAATAATTTGAGAAATGGAGACTCCACTATGATTCTTATTAAATTCTATTTTTAACTCATTATAACCTTCAGTAAAAAAATGCTCATCTTAACTCTGTCTTCCCCTCTTCTTTTCACATTCTGATTTCTTGTTGAGATAGCGATTGGCAGCTGATGTCACCAAATGACATTTTCTGATAAAAACAAACCAAATGGAGCTCCATGAATCTGTCACTGTATTATGTTTCCATATTCTTTTGTAATCCTGTTCTGAGTTCTGTCTAATTTATCAACACATAGATAACAACAACTATCCAGTTCTGGACAAAAGAGCTGGACAGAATATCCCTAGCTGCAGTGCCAAGTATAGAGATAATATATGTCTTTGATAACCACAGTCAAGATTCCCCTATTTTTTTATCCAAGGATTATATTAGCACTTTTGGAAACGGCAACTTAATGGGAGCTCATGTCCAAATTATCCATCTTCTATGAACTCCAGTTTGTTATTTCTCAGGAAAATCACCTATGTCCCATGAGAGCAGTCCCAGGTGTATGACTGCACATCTAACCATGTTGATTCTGTGACTCTCTGACTGCATTTTGATGAATTTGCTTGTGACTTTCTTATCAAATGACTCGATTACCCTAGGCAGCCTTTTCACTGCTTAAATTACTCATAATATGGTCTTTGTGTCATCTGCAAACTTGGTCAGCGGGGATATGTTCAATGACAATTGTCTCTGACCCAAGGACAAATCTTTCAGGCTCCCACTAAAAAGAAACACCAGACCATTGATGATTCTCTTCTTAACTTTTGAGACTTATCTGTTTTCTAGCTATTATTCTATTATGCATGTTCAATATTTATATTTTATTTCTTCTGCTTCCTTAATTAAATTGTCAGAGGGTACCTAAGTACCTAATCAACTGCATTACAAAAGTCCAACCATATTATGTTAATATTAACATTTTTGGTGACCAGATGTAAGTGTAGGAGCTGATGCAACATATGTGGGAGAATTGGCTCTGGGCACACTACCAGCATGTGCCGTTTGGATTGCGATTTGAAAACCTCCGATTATAGTAGATTTCTGTCCCTGGGAGTTTTTCAGTTGTTCAGGGTCAGAGCCTCTATAATGACATGTAAGATTATTCTCCAATTATGAAATTCCACATGGATTGTTGTATTACACAGATATAAAAAGCTGCCCAAAGTTGAACTGCACTGTAGCATTTCACTGCTTATAAAGAAGGAGAGAAGATTAATTTCTTTTTCTGTTTGTTTCATGTTTTCCTTAAAAGTTTATCTTAAATGAAGGAAGAGAAATATTTACAACCACAAGGGAACAATGGCCTGGAACTAAGGAAGGGAAAGTTTAGGTTAGGCTGTAGTAAAAGTTTGTAACTCAAGTAGCCTTGGACTCCTAAAGAACTGGTTTGAGACGGCATCGCTGAAGATTTTCATAAACCGCAGGTGGGACACTCCTGAGAACTACCTTACAAGAATGTGATTTTGAAAAGGTTTAATACCAGCCAACCTTCACCTTTTTATTTAAGGTTCCTTTCTCTAGCACTTTACCAGCAAGACAAAGAGGAATTTAAAAAAAAATGGAGCACACTACATATATAGAAAGAGATTTCCATTATATTACAGCTCCTATTGAGATTGATACTCCAGCCAAGAAAACACAGGTCTGTTTTTGTATGCCCAAGCAGAAGCACTTGGGTGTTGAACTCCTGAAATTTTAGCACACACAATACAGCCTTTTGAGACTGTCCTAGGGAAATGTTACCTTTTGAGTTGGCAGCATAACAAGGATTATACACAAAGAAAGGGAAAATGAAGCTGAGATAGTCAGTGATTTCTCAAAAGACACAGCAGAGACAGTACCAAAGGCAGAATTAGAAGTCAGGAGTTCTTGGCTTTATTCTTATCTGCTGAACATAAAATATTTAAATTAAAAGAAGTTAATTCCCTCTGATCCTGAATTGTATAAATCAATAAGCACTTAATAAACCCACTAACTTTTCTAGTTAGGACAAAATTTAAGCATGGTTTGTGGCATAAAACTCAGTTTTTCTAATTCTGCGTACAAAATGAGCCAGATGCTGCATGTCCCTCGTTCTGAGGCAGGTCCATCGCACAGAGGGAAAAATCTGCAGATTTACTCTGGCAGAAATAGACTTAGTCTGGTCTACTTAATGATAACTGGAGTTATCAGTTTTCATATTATGAGGATTTCATTTTTCTTTCCTGCCATTTGTTAAATATATTTTACAATAATTTACAATACAATAATTTTAAAATTACCATTTGTTAAATGTATTTAACAAATACATTTTCCTGTCAGGCAAAAGTATTTCTGAATAGAAGGAAAAAAAATTTGCAGGGTCAGACAACTTGTATTTGTTACTTATTTTGCTGATTTCAGAGGAGTTACAGTAATGACACTTGGCCTGCTATGTGCAGGGTCTACTATTAGCAGTGCCAAAATCACCAATTCCCTGAAGCTGCACTTTCTTTTGTGACTGTGACATACATCCAGGAATGAAGAAAGAGTAAAACTAGTCCCCCTAGTGTACTAATGCTGTAAGAGATTTAAGTCCCTGATCTGCTAAAGTTAGTCTCTGGGCTAACTGGTTGGTCTTTTCTACCTTTTCTGCATATTTTTACTATATTGAGTGTACTTAGTAAAGGATACTTATTCTTCATCATTACTGTTAGGAGTAAATGTTTGTGAGGCTGAAAAAAATCCATCTGATACTACAACAATATTTACAGAATGAAAGATGAAAACTAGATAATATTTTGCTCCTGTATACCAGAGCTTTTAAGATCTGTATTTTTATATTCCAAAACATGTAAAAATACATCTGTGTGTATCCATCAGTTTTCATTAGATATTTTCTGACAGCATTTCCTTTGCTCTAGAAAAAGTGTTTTTTAAAAGAGTCTAAAAAGAGTTTACAAATATCAGGTCAGATAGGCAATATTTAGTGGAAAGCTTAATTAACCAAAGGTTTCCTCTGGGAGGTTCCTTGAAAATAGGGTATATTCAATACCACTCTGGTATTTTACAGTGTTTGAAAATCATTGTCAAATTGCATTTATAATAAATACTGTGCTGCACTCAGGGTGTCAAAGACAATGGAGGTGTTTCTGCCACCACATTGCCGTACAATGCCGTAAAACACCCATGGCCCTTCACGAGAGGGTCACTCTGTGTCTTAGGAGGAGACTGCGAGGGAAATGTAAAGGAACCAGTACCAAATCCAAGCAAATTTCTACATGGAATTTTACAAAAGGACATTGAGCAAAAGAGGTTTGTGCTAGAGAAGCAACACACAGTATTGCTATTTCAGAAGAGAATATTTAGCCTTTAACTGGAATGTAGCTACCGCAGGAATCTACTAAGATGAGGAGAAAAAGATACTTATGAATCTAACCAAAAAAAAAGGCACATGCAGTCTGGGAAAAAGATTGAGTTTGGCTTAGGAAGAAGCCTGTGAGGGGAACTTTATTTTTCATGAGGCATCCACACAGTGATTTGCGCTTGCAGTGCAGCATGCCGATCTGACAGCCAGCTTCTCACCTCTGCTAGAAGTCACACCAGGTATTAATAAAGGGATAAAAGCCTCGCTGGTGTTCAAGGCTCATAGTGACTGCTGGGGTGATACAAGCCAGCTGGGGTCTGGCATGCCAGCAGTACAGGTCATGTCTGGCTACATGCACAGGACCAAAGGGCCAGGTCAGCGACAGCTTTGGATGTGCTAACCACAGCTCTCACCAAGACTTTCTCACCTCAGACCCATATTTAGCATGAGGGAAAAGCTGGACTTGTCACAGCAGGAACTATCAGCAGGCAGGTGCTGAGGGGGCAAATGGAGGACAAGACCTCAAATCTTGCCCTCTCCAGGCTTTTACAGTCAGTGGGTCACGAAAGTGCTGGTGAGCACCTGACTCTGCCGTTTAGAAAGGAGGGAGTTTCGCAGAGGGGGCAGAGATGCATTCCAGTCCCTGCTCCTAGCAAGGGCTGTGTGTTCTGCAATACAGAGCCATTAGGTTAATTTTACGTGCAAACTATCATTACAGAAGGAACCACAGGAGAGTACTATGAGGTTTGGATCATTTTTAATATTGTTTTCTGGGTCTGTACAATCATTTGTAATTCTTCTCTGCAAGGTAGAATTGGTCCAGCCAGAATCAACAAGAGTTCCCTGCTTCATGCTGGGTCATCTGTGGCTGGTAGCCTATGGACTGGTTATAAGGTAGTTTTTTTAAAAATCCTTAGATGTAGGAAGAAGAGGATCTTTCATATGATCCTGTCATATGATTCTCTCATACGAAGAAGTGTCAGTAGGTCTCTCACATAGCAAGTCCTCCATCCAGTGAGCACATGTATAAAAGGGCTGAGGAAACATCACCTTCACCTGTGTTTTGAAAACAAACAAACAAATAAACAAAAACCAGGCTTTTGCTGCTGTATTTTGAGTGCTAACTGACTTGATAGGCTCCCTCAGATAGGCTCCCTTAGGACCAAGCTCCTGATGGAAACAGAAGGAGGTTGGAGAATGGTAGATCCCAACAGGTTGTGGCATGAGTGAAGCAGGAGCTATTCACACTTGCCATGCCCTGAAGTACATACCTCTATGGATTTCTTTTAAAAACCTGATGTGCCTACAGATACCAGAGTATTCCACCAGCTGTGCAGAGTGGGGTTTGTGGATCTAAGTTTTCGGTTTAGGCATTTAAATCCCCGTTTAAACATCTGCGTATTCCTATAGATCTAGCCAATAACTCATTAAGTAGTCCCTAATGTAAAAGAAATTAAAAGATTTAGCTGGAAAACTTTCCCTCTACCTGGAAAAAAACAGGAATGGAACTATGTAGCTTGTATAATCGGTGCTTATCAATGAATGTATAATTACTTTTAAGATATACCTCCTAAAACAGAGAAAGATGAGCAGATGCTTCTGGAGTGATTACTACACTATCATAAACCGCATTTGGGGGAAAATTTGCAAAGAACTTCTGCTGTTGCAGTGAAGAAGAGCCTCCAGTGAGGGTCATATAGTTGTCAGTGGTGTAAATCCTCCTTTTCATGAGGAGCAGATGATGGAATTCAAGAAGTGTCTGTTTAGAATAGAGAACATGATGGAGCGGGAGAGTCATGCCCGCTGTCTAGGCAGAGGATCTGCAGGGACAGTTTGAAATTAGGATATCTGTCACCACTTGCTATCTGCTAAATGCCACTCACTATTTTGATATGGAGACTGCTTCATTCAGGTGTTTAACAAGACAGGTATTTTAATATTTACATAAACTGGCCACTTTCAGGATGTTTCCAGTGCATTTAGCACACTGGCAGGTGCAAAACTCTATATACACAGCATTTGAAAATTGTGGCATACGGAAAGAGTTATTTTTCTCTGGGAAGCAGTTGTAGAAAGATAAAAATAAGCAGATAGAAACACCCTAATTCTATTTTTATTTGTTCTCTTAAGATTCATTTGTGAAGGTTAAAGGGCAATTTATTCCCACATGTCCCACGAATTAATTTCTAGAAATACCATGTCATCTGTGGAAGATAAGATTTAGATTTACATCTTACAGCATCTCTTCCTGCCTGACCATCTGTCTTATATTATAAATAGGAATTCTGACCACCATAAATTGCTGTTAGAATGATATTTGTCTTCAAACTCTGTCAAGTATGCTTTTGGCATGTACCATTTCTTCCAGACGTATCTAAAACCCAAAACCACAAAAAATGGTACTGAAGTTTTCGACATAGCCACTCACAAGATGGAAGCTGTCTACTAATTTTGCCCTCTAAGCCCACCCTAGCACAATTCAATATACAATGAGTATAATCAGACTCTGGGTTCTGCTTTGGATGTGTTGCAGATGAACTCCCATGGAATCCCAAGCAATCTTTTTGGCAGAAGATTTTCCAGTGAAAAATCAAATTCATCATATTAGGGAAGAACACTTCAAAAATGAAGGCTACCTGTCAACACATAAGATGGTCAGCCTTGCCCTCAAGCTTCAACCCTGTTTTTTCAGCCCAGCTACAGGGTATTTAATTTAGAAGAAACACTGCCTGACACTGTCTGACAACCCCTGGGAGATCAAGAACTGAAGTTTCCTAGTTGGCGTGTTACATAACAGCTTTTTGCATCAGATTGTGCTGCACTCTCTGTTTTGATATCCTGGGCCAGATCCATGACTCTTATAAATCACTGTAGTTTTATCAGTTTTTGCCATCTGAGGTTCTGACCTGCTGACTTCTGCTGTCCTCTTTCTTAAGGTTAAGAAAATAATTCTCCAAGTTGTAGAGCCAAAACTCCTGTCTTTGAAAACAAAGCTGATAAACTAAAGGGACAAGCTAGTAAATGAAAAAAAAAAAAAAAAAAAGAATTTACAGAATAATTTACAGAATTATTAAATTATTAAACACAACCTAGGATACACAATTTGCAAACTTTCTTCTCAAACTAGTGGTCAGATTTCATATGGATTATAGCTTATTTACACTTCTCAGAGACAAAAAAGTAAAACTAAAGAAACATTCAACAGGTTGCACATAACCCTGTTAAAGGGACAGAGATTTAATCTGGTTCTTAATCCCTTAACTATCTATATGTAATTTCAGGCCAATCAGAAAAATAGCAATTTATCCTTAGCACAGTTGAAGAGGACAACTCAAAAAAGAAATGAACCAGGAACATATTTTGGAACAAGGGGTATCTCTGGCCCCCATTTTGCAGCAGCTGCGTGCAGTTCTAGGTGATAGCAGTACTCAAAAAGAGACGCCCTCCCACATCACACATTTCCCTTCTGTGCCAAGGCAATCACAGATATAGCCCATAACAATGGAAACACGAGTTTCACTTTCTTGAGAACCAAGAAACTTTTTGTGCCGACTCAACAGGGAGCCTTGGTCGCTGATTTATCAATTGTTGAAGCCCTTTTGCTGGGAAACTGGTTCTGCTGTAAAGGAGCAACTGGTACAAAGACAGGAACTGCTGATTCCTGGCATGTCCTTCTGGATATACCATGAAGAATTGCTAAATAATTTTGAGCTCATCTGCTATGTGCTGCACTTACTTGGTCAGTAGATAGGTACAGGGAAAAGAGATTTTTATTGCTTAACAAAAAAGAAGTAAGAGCACTGCTGCCACAGCCATGAAGGTCCAATGATAAAAGGTAAGATTTGAAAGGAGAAGCACTATCTTTTACGACACCAACACAGTTAAAAAAAGCAAAAAAAGAAAGCCTTTTTTCAGCTTTGAAATGAAAGCTGCTCTTCGCTTTCTCATCTGAAAAAGACTTCGTATACCCCAAACATTATCTGCTCTATCAAATTGTATTAGTTGGCCTATTAAAGGACAGTGTCTTTCCCTGAAACTTTTCTTGATGAATGCAATATCTAATTGAAGCAAAAATCAAAGCATTTTCTATAGCTATAGAAACTGTGAAACTTCCATGCATGAGAATTAAAGTCCAGATACTCCAGTCTCCTGTTCCAGCAAGAACTCAAGAGGAAAACTCCACCACAGTCTGCAAAATAACTTTACACAGAGAGTTTTCTTATAAACTGCTAATAATTTAGGAATTGCATCCCAAAGATCATTCTTGCCCAGGTGTTTTGTTATTGCTCTTCATTGGCACTGGCAATGGGAATACAGATTGAACTATGGTTTTGAAAGGCACTGCAAACATGTGCCCTACTGTATCAAATATTAGCAGCAACTTCAGATTGACTAAACCAAACAGGAGTTAAGCAGAAATATGCTCTTCCATGCCCTCCTATACTATTTTATAAACTTTTTTTTTTTTTTTTTTTTTTACAACAGTTCCTTGTGTAAACCTACAGGTTAATAAAACTACACCACAGTTTATGTCTGCCGATCAGACTTAATGAAGCTCAGGAAAAATTCTTTGTTTATGAAACCTAGAGTGTCACAGATCAGTAATCAGTAAAATTTGTATCAGCCTCTGATGCAAGTAGTGTAACAGGGTTTCATTATGTTAGACACAGTCCCATGGCATTGCCTCTCTTGTACACCAATTCAATGCTGCAGACAGCACCAAGAGCAGCATGCAAAAAATGTAAAATTTCTTTTCATTTATACATGTTTTCTCTCTGTCTTTGATTTTTTTTTCTTTCTTTTTTTTTCTTTTTGTTACATAGTAAATAATTTGGGTTTTATTAGGGTCTTTTATAATTGCTAAACTCTATGAGCTGAGAAAAGAAAATGTATACATTGTAAGAGGGAGCTTATGCAATCCTTATAGATGACCCAGTGAGTATATTACTATAAACCCCATGAGAGGTTTATAGGCCTCATGAATTTACATACTTGCCAAAGATAATACAGAAAGGCCACATCATGACAAGGAATTAAAAGCTGATTTTCAAAGTCTGTGCCTCCTCAGAAAACTGTGTTTTTCTGCTTTTGTTCTTTGTCTATAGTATGTTCAATTTAAGTATGGTTTGTTATTACTAACTTAAAATCTTTGCACCAGCTTGTGCAATTACAGGAGGCTAGGCTATGATACATATCAGCTGGCCAGTTCAGATCTGTTGATGTCAATCTTTATTTGTACAGAGCTTTTAAAACTGCAAAGGAAAAATTAGCAAAATAAGTAGGGTAAAATGCATTATGGGTTTATAGAGAACAATTACTCGTCTAAAATTGCTCTGAAAACTTACATAGTTTTTTTTCCTTAATACATCAGAATTTTGCTTTGCAGTTCTATTTTCATGTTTCTAAAAATCAGAATAGTTGTGGAATATGATGCATTTCATATATTTTTCTATTTACTCAATTAATACTAATAAATGCACAAGCTTTCTGTAGCTTTTCTTTGTGTATCAATAACATTTAATTCTATCGTACCAGATATATTACCAGGTATCGTTATTATTAAGCCTTTATTAATAAATCTATGTTTTGGCTGTTGATTTTTTTAAATAAATTAGTATCTTTTTCACTACAGTGACTTTTGATTTCACTTAAGAGAAACCATTAGTTCTGTTTATTACCCTATGGCCCCTGCTGCCTTTTCTCCATGAAAGAATCGTTCCTGAAAAAAACAAAATCTCTGCTCTTCCATTCATAGTTGATATCAGCATTTTTCCCTCTAATGATACTGAGTTCCATTTCTTTCTCTAACCAGCCTTTCTCGTTTCTTTTTCATAATTTTTTCTTTTGACTGCAATTCTCCGCATCTGTTTTAGACACCCCCATCTTAGTAGAACAGGTAGGTAGGAAGGTATGATGCTGGTGTTCCTTTCTGTATAAAGAATAGTGACTATCCTATGCATGAAAAGATAATACTTTTCCAATAAAAGGTTGCCCTCTGATATAATCAATAAGATTTCTATGGCCCATTTGTTAGGCCCAGTCTAGCCAAACAGAGAGATGGAAACCCTCCTCTTAAGGTACATTGGAGACAGTTTAATACACAAGTCTCAACAGCCTCATGTTGGCTTTAAACTATGCTGGCTTACAAAGGGCTTTTAGAACGATCTTTTAATAATTTTAATAATTTTATTAATAATCTTTAAAATATTTTTTACATCCAGGGATCCCTGGATTTCTTGTTTTCCATCTTATTCTAAGGCAGCAAATTTAATAAAATCAGCAACTGATTGCTGGCCTTAATTTCTGGCAATATTTGTAGGCATAAAGACAGGAGTCTACTCAGTGTGAAACTGCATAACGCCATGTTCATTCTATAGATTCACCAGCTTTTCTTGTGTGGTTCTCTGTCCCAAAGTTCACCTTGCTGAACCTTGGGGACAGAAATGACAGTGACTACATGCACAAGCTGACCAAGTGTTTCAAGCAGAGATGAAGTCTGTTCAACTTGGGTTCAGATTTTTTTTCCCCCATTTTTTAGTAGAAGCCCAGTAATTCCCTAAGTCCTCAGTTTGGAAAGAATTGCTAATTCTTTGGAAGAAACAGATGAAATATGTCATATGTAAGTTTTAATTCAATCCAGTGGAAATAAATCAATTTCAAAATGTCAGTGTTGGATTTCTTTCCACATTTTTGCTCATAAAATAGAGCAGTTCCAAAATGGTGATTCCTTGAAAGATGGGGTTGTTTTGCTAGGGAAAAAATAATTGAAAATGAATGGAAGGATCCAAGTCCTAACAGGACTTGAAATATATTTTATGGATAGTGTAGAATTGTGCTTGTGGCTTTTTGTTTTTCTTTTTTTTGAGTGTGTGTGTGTGAATTTTTTCTCTCTTTCTTTTTTTCTTTTAATGGAATGATGTTTGATGAGCAGGATTTGACCAGGAATCAAAGCACAAACGCAGAATGTGACACCACATCCACTTGTGTCTCCACAGATACTAATATAATATTGCACATTTCTGTTCAATTCCTGCAGAAATAACAGAAGACAGTGGCTTAGAGAGAGAACTCAGGAGATTATTGGAAGAGGATAATCCACTTATTTGGTGTTTTCTGCTGCATTTTTTTTCTTCTCCAACTTTTGTTATCATAAAGAAGCTTGAGGAAAAAGTTTTTTTAGCAGGCAACTCAATTAAGGATGCAAAGTCTCAAAGTTAATATACAAATCTATTATACCACTTCATCTATTCCTAACACCTATTTCTTTGCTGTATGCATTTCTGTTGGAGAACAAAATCACAAAAGTTACTTGTTTTAGAATTGCTAGAGTTAAATTTCACTACGTATTCATCCAAACATTGCTTTTGTGTTTTCAGGGTCCTTTCAGGCAATGGCATTTAAACTGAAAGTTGCCATTTTCAACAAAATGTTCAAAATATGCGCACATTTATAAACAAATGTACAAACTATGTATGTAAATATTTCCTTATACAACTATGCATATTGGAATTTAGATCTGTCCAAGGTACATATGCAAATTTGACTTGTCTTTATAAACCACATTAATTGTACACACAGATGTTTAGGAAAAAGATGCAAAAGTCAACTTAAAATGGATTACTTCCACTTTTATACTCAGAGGCAAGTTTTCCCCAGTGTATTCCTAACTGTTGCAACAAGTTTCACTAATTCTTCTGATTTGGTTTATAAAGTACTAATGGATGAAACTTAAAGAGTTAATCAGGATTCTTCCATTCTGCCCCCTCTTCTATCACAAATCTTTGTGTAATCTGAGGCAAATCATTTCAAAAGGTGTTCTGCTCCTAAAAGTGCACTCTGTAAACACAGCTTTTATGATTTTCATAAAAAGGGGTCAAGCATGACAAATGCCAGGGCACATAGGTCAGCAAGTTCCCTCTTGCTCTTAGCTGTACTCCTAACAAACCACTCCTTCATCTCCATCCTGATTGCTTTATCTTAGTTCCCCCTCTGTTCTCTCTACATATAGTCCTACAACTCTTAGTATTTTAATTGATTTCAGATTAAAATTTGAAATTTCCTTTTCTCAGGCTGTGGCCCTTTGCACTATTTATTGCTCTGTAGATCTAATCTGCAGCTCTTGGAATCACTGAGAAGAGGCAGGTAGTGACCAAATGGCACTCTAAGCAGAACGGGAATGTTCATTAGCCAAAACATGATTTCAAGTGAAGGTCTATTTTCCATAGCATCTTTCCAACCCTTGCAGGAGAATGAGACATGCCTGGGTTATTCATATATTTCCAACAGCCCTCGTTATTTAAGATAATGTATACCTTGTGTGTTAATCTTGGGCTTGAGCCCTCGGCTTTTGGCCTAGTGACTAACTTGCCTCTCCCAGCTGTGACCACAGTCAGGTATGGATCTCATCTGGGAGGTGGTAGCTGACAGTGCCTGGAGACTAAACGAGCAGTAGTAAAGGAGGAAATATGCAGCCCAGTGTGCTCAGATGGGTAAAACCCATCCCTCGTGATCGCGCGGCTGGATATGTGAAAGGCTCCCTGAATTCTTCAGCTGGGTTTTTCTCATAGCAGTAGGACATGCTTTGAAATCAGCTGCAAACTAAAGAATCTGTCATCGACTGGAACATGATTTTTTTAGTGCAACTAAGCAAAATAGAAGATTTCTTTGCTACAGAGGGCCTCTGTTGAGAAGAAAAAAAAAAAACAAATCAGAGTCGAGGATGCAGTCCAAAGGCTCCCATTCTTTTGCTCCCCATCTGTGTAGTCAAAGACAGCAAAGACCTCCTTGCTATTGAATAATGCAAACTCGGGGACTTCCTTGACGTCACTGTACAGGGTGGGTGGTCTTTGTGAGAAAGCTGGCTGTGTGCCCATTGTCAAACACACTAGATGAATTTCAACAGTAAAGGAGAAAAGGTTCTTCACAAGCACACCAAAAAAATCTTTGAGCAAAGGTGCATTGCCCTTACCAAGCTATTATTTTTTTTTTAATTTTACAGAGATTTGCTACTTTTCTAAGAAGTGGAAAGACTCTTAGAAGCCAAACTTGCCATCTGTAGTGATGCACAAAAGAATCTTTAAAAGCCCACAAAGCATCCAGAGAATTAGAGCTAAAATTTCATTCTGATGGCCATAAAAAGAGCAGTTTGTACTTCAGAGTTTGAAGATCCCCATTTCTAAACTGACAGAGACAGAAAAGCTGGAATATCTCTAAATCTCTTCCTGCTTCAATTTCAGGAACAAATTCTGTAAAGATTCTGTAAGGAATTTTCTATACTGTAACCTGCCCCTTTTTCAAAAAAACTGCAAATAATTTGGAGCTTAAAATCTGGGAGGCTCCTGCAGCTCAAAGTAAACTCTGAGGATGAGTCTATAAAACTACCTTAGTTATTCTAAGTTGGTTACCAGGATGATATTGAATGTAAAAACAGCAAATAGTAGCTGAACAAGTGATCTTCATTTGGCATCTGATTCAGCATTTCCAGACATCAGAGGAAAGAGTCTTGACAACATGAGGGTTAGATGAGATTCTTCCATTGGGTTCATCTGCTGGCAGATTCTCCTTTCTTCACTTTGGTGCTGTATACTCCTAAATCAGTCCTCCTTATCACTAAAAATGGAAAATTCTCAGAATAGATTAATCCCTTCTCCTCCTTCAATAAGTTTTAGTTTTCATCTGATGGAAATAAGGAGATTAGGCAAAGGCGGACATGGACTGAAAGAGGGACTGATAGGAAGGAAGAAGAGAATGAGATCCCTGCAGTCCAGTCCTTTTCTTCACAGAAGATACCCACTGATGTTTGAAAAACAGTTTGCAGGGATCCAGAGCTTTTGGAGCGAACTTAGCAAAGTACTCTCACTAGGTGTACAACCTTTTCCCATAACCTTATCTTGAAGAAAGGTCAATATCGTAGTCTGGGGTGTTCTTAGACTGCAAGCTGGCAGGTTCCTCCTACCCAGCTTCCTGATGTTTTTAGGAGCACCATGAAGCAGCAGCTAGTCTTGGATGAACATGACAAATTAGCTCACAGTTTTTTGGGGAGTAATTAAGTAATTTGATAAGAAATGGAATATAGAATGAAATCTGACTTCAGCACAGAAAATGCAGTTATTTATAGTATTTACATATGTGCACAGAGTACATATATATAAATACTACATAGATATAAATATGTCCAGAAAGTTACAAAAGTAACAAATGAGGCAGAATGGCTATAGATAGGATTACCAGATAAACATAGGGAACATCTCAAGTACATACCATGGATGGTTTCTGGAAAGAAAGAATAAGATATTTGTATTTGGTACCAACATTAATTGTATTCATATACAGCTTGCCCTAGCCTTCATATGTAATCTTGATTGTCCCTGAAACCTAGTGGACATTTATATCCTGGTCATCCTTTTTTCTGGTCACCTCAAACTGATCAGAATGAGAATGCCTTGGCAACGTTAGGACATTGGCTGATCTCACAGTTAATGTTAGAGAGGGCCATTTTAAAAACAGCACTCAGTTTAGAAAAGATAAAAGCCCCCTTAAGGCATTCACGTGGACATTTTGTGATTTGCGACTGCTCATTTGAGAATTAGTAATCCTGTTCACCTTCCCTGGTATTTAGAAGATTTGTAGCTTGCAGTTGGGTCTTGAGTAGTTGGCATTACACTCCCATACACTGAGTTTTTGGAAATTATAGCACCCCTGATAAAAATCATGTGATAAAAAAAGTCAGACACAAACTGGATTTTAGAAGCAAGATGTGAAGATGGCTGAAGAAGTAGAAAGGAGACAAACGATTTTCCTTAAATAGTAAATTTTGGTTGAAATGAATGACTAGACTAAGCTACCGGCACCTTTACAGGAATGTGACATAATGCAATCCAAGTATCATTTCAAATAGTTAATGAAGTACAGAAATACGCTTTAAAAATAGCTTAAAAGCATACAGTTAAAAGATGCAGAATTACATTCTTTATTCAGTCCCATCTTACAGCCTCCTATTTCACAGCTAACTATCCTACTCTCTAGCTTCAAGTGACACAGAGTGTCACTGGAAAAGCCAGCATTCACCCTGCGTTTGCCTTGTCACACTTGCTGTGTTCACTAGCCTTAATGGAAGATGAGATGGAGAAAAAGGTTTTTATGCTTTAGCAGAAAACAAACTGACTTTCCAGGGACTGTTGTCAGAAATAAATCTCCACTGAGCTCATCCCTGTATTTATCAAAACAACAAAAAAATTTATTTCTGACTGTTGTCAGAAATAAATCTCCACTGAGCTCATCCCTGTATTTATCAAAACAACAAAAAATATAAATAGCAATGAAACAATATTTTATATCACTGTGGCACCATTGAGTCATTGAGAGTGTGAACACTTTGCAATTAGACAGTATTTGTAGTTCAAGAAGCTTTAAAAAATGAAGGCCATAGGTTTGATGTTTGATTTTCTCTGAGAGCCTTCCATTCTATACTGGCAATGTAAAGGGGTCATATGTTGGGTATAAATTGACATCTATTTTACACATCTGGTTTCACCTTACACTACCTAGTTTCACCAGAAGTAATCAGATGCTTGACTGACTCACTTCAGAAGACAAGATGTAATGCTGGATAGAAATGCAGACTGTCCTAAAAAAAAACAAATTATCAAGGGGAGACAGATTTTGCAGTGCAAGAACAGCTCAGAGACAGCTGTGCTATGCTCGTCATGAAGCTGAACATCTGAATTTCTAAGCTAAACCTGAACTCTGTCCAATACATGTCCAATACGTGCTGAGCTTAGGTATGGGATTTGCACTGAGCAATATTTTATCTAAGGTTTCAGCAGAGAATGTTAATTTTAATGTGAAATCTGTATTTTAACTTTGCTCTCAGCAATGACAAGAGCATTGTGACAATGTTTTTTCAGGCTCACAAATTTACCTGCTCAGGGACTTTAGCTGCATACTGCAGTGTGCTTTTCCTTTTATGAGGCCAAGATGCATCGTTTTTAGAAGTTAACCAGAAGTAATACACAAATACCATTTTTATAAAATATGTATTTGAAGCCATACCTGAAAAATGAACCCCATTCCTCAAGGCACGAAACCCTGCATTGGACGCAGTCCTGAGCCACGTGCTCTAGGTGACCCCGCCTGTGCAGGGGGTTTGGACTAGATGAGCTCTAACGGGCCCTTCCAACCTTAAGCATTCTATGAATTTAAAAGATTGTTCAGAGATGATTGTATTAATACTAGAAACTGCACATATCTTTCTAGGCACTTTTGTTTCTAGCTCATTGCTTTCCATAGGATATAAAGTTACCAGAGGCAAAAGCTAGTCGAGACATGGTGAAACAATATATGTTCTGATTTTTTTTGTCCCTCCTACAGAAGCATAAGCAGGTATGATTTTGCTCAGAAAGACTAAGAATGGGTCTGACTTGAATTTGTGTAAAACAACAGCCCTATTGAAGAAAGCAAGCATTGGCCCCTGAAAAAAGTGGTGTAATTCAGACTGTGATGTGCTTACCAGGGTGACCATGTGCAGAGGGTTAACTTCTAGGTAAGTAAAACAGTGTGCATGACTTCAGGTGCATTTTCTCTTCAGTGATTTTGTTCCGAGCAAATAACACTTTGCTTTAGCAAGACTGACTGTCTCTGACAGGGCAGAATTTCAAGTGCTGAAGTCAAAACTTCTGAGTAAATTTGCACATTTGCTGCAAAGTCCCAAGATCTCAAGAAATGTTAAGAAAGTCAAAGCTGCAGTTAGTGTGGGAGCTATGAAATTGTGCATACAAATAGGAAGAGAGAGCCTGAAAAAAAAGCCTATGGTATAAATAACCAATGATAGGAAAAAGATGGAAGAATGAAGGGGAAGAAGCTACATTATCTCTATTCCACAGATGGAGGATTAGAGAGATTAGGTCTTGCCCAAGGAACTGAACCATAGTTTCAGGCTTGTGCTTTAACCGCTCAACAGTTGAATGAACAATGTTTCCAGTGCTAGGCTCTGCTGCCTTGTTCCAGCAGAAGTGCAGTATTGTCGTTGATGTACCACCAGGAAATGGAGGAAAAAAAAAAATCATATGGAAATGGATAGGTCTGCAGCCTTGCCTTTTTTAAGAAAAAAATGTAGAAAGAAACTAGAAAACTGTAGAAGGTAAACCTCTCATCTTAGGTCATACAGCAGACTGGCAGAAATTCTGAGAACTTAGGCAGCCTGATCACTAGTGTCCTGCACTAATTATGAGTCCTCAGGACTGTGTGCTTGGCTGGTGCTGGGTCAGGATGGTGAAAATTCCATAGAAATCAGAGGGTTAAAGAATGCAATTCATCATCTGATAAAAGACAGAATATTAAAATAATGCAAATATTAAAGCATCTATATAAGTGAAAAATGATCCTGATATGAAATAGAAATTTTACATACACCAAATACCAGGTGAAACTGTTCATTTCATATTTTAAATGCTTCCTGACATTTTCAATAATTTACTGCTGTCAAAAATGTCTGCTCTGCACAAGAAACAGAACAGGCTGTTTAGAACAATAACACTGTTGGTCATTTCATGACTTTACAATATCTCTTTTGCTGCCTTCTACCTACGATTGGACTTGATGATCTTGAAGGTCTTTTCTGACCATAACGATTCCGTGATTCTATGATTCTATGATTATCCAGCTCCCAGAGTAAGTGACTGTAGGTTGAGCTAAACCTTAGAGAAGCTAATGAATGCAAGAGATGTTTCCTTCAGGATGTGTGTAAAGATAAAAGATGCCCTTCTGTGGGGTGTAAAGAGTAACACAATAGAAGAACAAACTCAGAACAGAAACAAAGCAGAGACAAGGAGCAGCACAGTAGAGCTGAGCACAAACTGACTCAAGACTTGCCCTGGAAACTTCAAGGCCAAGTGTAAACCCCTGGGATGTATATGTACACCTGCCTGTATGCGAGTCGGAAAAAAGGACCAGGCTCAGCCACAGAAACACAAAAAGCCCTGCTCTGAGAAGAAGCAATAGAAGCTCTGGAGCCTGCAGCTGGCTGGACTGGGGTCTGCTGTACTGCATGGTAGTGAAGGATGGTCTCCTGCCTCACTCAGGAAAACACCCTCCTAAACAAAAACAACGCACTGAAGAAAACGCTTGATTCTTGCACTCACTTTTTCCTGCAGCCAGAATTGTTCACAGTACTCCGAAAACCAGCTCTCTGTCCAGGACAGAAAGCAGGAAACAAAGACCAAAGTTAAAATGCTTCTATTGGAAATGGGCGGGGAGAGAAGGGGAGAAAAGTTTGCACATGAGCTTAATGTTAACCGCAATGAGGAAATGCAGAGCACTAGTTTTTTCACTAGTGGCTTGACCTGAATAGCAGCTCTTATTCCAAAACCTGCTAGCCAGCAATAATGTTTCCATGCAGACCTAACAGTATAGCCTGAGCTAGTTAAAACTGTAAAGGAGTAGCTCCTTTAGGAAAATCATAGCAAAGTGGAAATCTGTACATTTAGAGTTGTCTTTGTGTTATCTAGAGTTGTCTATGGGTTGCCTTTTTTAAAAAACAGTTTGCACAGTAAGGCTAACTTTAGCTAAATACTCAGCATTTTAATGTATATTAAGCACTTTAATTGCATTATATTACATATACATTTACAAAATAATTACATTAATTTGCACAGATACTATGGAGTTTTGATAATTTTATCAATGATTTATCCAAGAATTATATTATTTTAGAGCATACTCAAGAGGTCTGGAATCCTGAATTTACAGCAAAGTAATACAGAGCAAATCAAATTTTACTTTGTTCATTCTATTCAGTCTGAAGTTTCAGAGCAGCTCCTGTGTCTAGCAGGTAAGGTTCAATATTGCATAGGAAATTTTTAGTGCTATTTAAACTGGAATAATATTTATCACACAGAATTAAATATTACAAGCTCTTAAATATATAAACATGGTTTCAGGTTTTTAGTGAGAGATTTCCTAAAAAATTTGTGATTTCTGAATAATATGTTTACTCTAATCATTTCTGTCGCAGTAACATGAAAAGAAAGAAAGGAGAAGAATCATAAATCAACTTGATTTCTTTTTTTGACATGAATAAGTATTTTTTCCTGTTGTTATTTCCTTGTAAGTTTTTAAAGGAAGGAAGCTTGCCAAAACATGGGATGAATGCCACTGACTTCAGCGAAGCTATCCCCTTCATACACCATGGCGAAGTCGATTCCATAAATAATTTTCACTAATGAATGGGAATGCATTTCTGAAAACAGTGGTCTCCAGCCCTTGCAATCAGGCAGGCAGAGTTTGAATGCCACTGTCCTTTCCTTGGCAAATGACTAGACCTGCTGAACAGGCACAGATTCGGTTTATAACATGTGCGCCTAGAACCCCGGCTAGCTGACTATACTACAGAATACATGCACATTCCCAAACCTCCTGAAGGACCCACAGGAAATACAGCCATTACAAATGGGTCACAGGCTAAATGAATTGCTCTAATGGACCAGATTCTGCACATATTGATTTGATTGGCTCAGCATCCATTTATAGCTTATGCACTCCTTCAGGGAATCTTTGCCTTTGGAGACAGAACAATTTATGAAATCCTTGAATTGAAAATATTTGGAGACCTTGAAGAAATGTTTGCTATGCTTCTGCTGCTCTCCAGACATCCACTTATAATGACAGTTGGCTTGGACTGAGCTCAGACAAATCTGTTTTTTTGTCATCTGATGGTGCAATAGCACTACAACTTAATTAATATAAATCAGCTATAACTGAATGCTGTTCTGGTTGGATATCTTTGAACATAATTTCACTTCTCCAGTCTTACATCATTTGGGCTATTAGGAAAGTTAAATATTAAGTACAACAAAATGCTAAAAATAAACTTTGATTTGGATATATGTGGGGTCCTGGCCTGAACCAATTACTGGTGAGCAAAACCCAGCATATTATGAGAAAAAGATCCTAGCCATTTCTCTGGGAGTTCTTTGGTATAGACTGAGGTGAAACCTCGGCTCCATTGAACTAAGTGGAAGTTTTGTTGTTCATTCTATGAATCTGACTTTTACCCGTGTTCTTTTTTTGTGATCTTTTAATAGTTGCTCTTATAACAAAGCTCACAACAAAGTGGGGAATGTAGCTAAAAAGATATGTTTAAATAGACATAGTGTGCTAAATGCCCATCATTTTCACAGGATATGTTTGTTCATTCTTGAGTAGGTGCTATAGCAAAACCAGGGAACATCTACATCTTTCAAAATACCTTGGGTAAATTGCTTAGATAACTAGTTTGAGCTTGAGCAGTAAGATTCATCGCTTCACAAATACAACATCAACTGGCTGATACTACTTGGCATTTTTGTAACATGAACAAACATTTTCAAAGAGGATATGGCCTCAGTTTTTGAAAGAGACTAGATTGACCATTTAGATACTTAAACAAAGAGGTTTTTCAATATGACATGCAGTCTCAGAAAAAAATAGTTGTAGATGTTACAATGGAAGCCTAAAAAACTTGGATTTGGACATAAAGTTCTTTGGAAAATGAAGCTCTAAAATCCCAGTTGAGCTCTATTTAAAGGAGCTCTATTCAAATTGCCTTAAACTGCATGCTACCTAGAGAACTTAAGAGCAGGTAAAAGCTACGAGCTCCTGAGACAATTAATAGTTGTTTATATCCTACTGTGGGCAGAGTGGCAAAGCCATTACACAGGTTTTCCAAGCCAAATGATAACACAACCTTCCCATGCCTGTTCTGAGGCTAAAGATACGTCAGTCTGGAATCACTGAGGTCACTTCTCTCCTTTGTTATTCTCCTTTTTGGCCCTCTTTTAAATTCAAAAATTGTTTCAGAGCTAACAGGATTTGCAATCATGTAAATAAAGGACATTATATTAGCTTGCATATCAGATATGCTTGTTTATTCTGTCCAAGGAAGAGCTAGTAATAGCATTTTCATGACATCAGAGGCGAAGGAAAGGAAGCCATTCCAACTAATTAATCTCAGTACTGTTTATAAAGAAACATAAGCCACTGATCTCTGTAATTGTTCCAAGGAGTCACAGTTTGCACAGTACGTTTAAACAATATATGACTATTAAAGGCAAATCTGAGGATGGGGTTTTAATTTATCAGTGTGAGGTACTTTTCAGAATTTGTCAGAAGTGTGTGGCCCTTAATGGTGGAGATACTGAAAACATTCAGGCTTGTCTCTACTTAGAGCCCAGCTTGATTTGTGAGGGCAATGATGACTAACTCCCAGGCATTTATGGGCTGCGTAGGAGAGAGTTAACGGCAGGCATTGCTGATTAGTGGAATATATCAGATTTCCACTGATGTATACCTGTTTTCTAAAACTCTTTACAAGCGAGAGTAATCTTAAATAATAATTCTAATATATCCTTTTAATTCTTTTCTAACCAATTCTGATCTGAATATTTGCAATGTCTGTTCAGAGACTTGTTGAAGCTGCAGTAAATTTTAGGTATATAAACACCAGCTAAGAGGGGAGTTAAATGTGGGGATTAGATTAAATAACATTATGCCATGTAAAGAATGCATAATGTCTTTCCAAAATCCACCTTTTCTGTAAGTAAAGATTGAATTTTATGAGGGTTTGGGAGCAGATCATTTAAGTTAAAATTAATTTAACCAGACTTCTAAGAAATCGTATTTCTAAGTTTCACTTTGTTTACTTAACAAATATTTTTACTAAGCTTTCATACTTCACATTTTACTAAGCCTCATTAAGAACTTTAGGGGAAAACGGCTTATAAATAAGCTGAGCTAATAAGAGCTCATGCCATTAAAAAGAGTGCAAGCATAATGGCGACTGACTTTTCACAGCCTGCAGGAGATCACAGAATCCCAGAATGGTTGAGGTTGGAAGGGACCTCTGGAGACCACCTAGTCCAACCCCCTGCTCAAGCAGGGCCGCCCAGAGCCCATGGCACAGCGCAAGCCCTCGCTGTGCTTTTTCTCTAGCTGGCCTTCCATCCATGTACATGTGTGAGAGATTTTTACAAGGCCATCATTTGCTGCTTCCCTATCTCCATCCCGAGATCTTCCACCCGCTTTCCATCTTTATGAACCCATCGTCTTGCTTGGGGTCCTTGGCCCCCTCGGCTCTTCCGCCATCATCTTGTCACTGTCCTGTGGGGAGAGAGACAAGGTGCTTGAGGCATCTCCTTCACCAGAAATCAGAACAAAACTGGGTGTTCACTTTTTCTTTCCCTTCAAAGACATTTTTTGAGTTTTTCTTGTGACATTGAAGCCCAACAACAAATAATTGGACAAAAGCCCGCTTTGCCAGTGGGCAGGGTTGGAAATGGCACAGCTCATGGCTGCCAACCTCTCAAGTCTCCATCTAGGCTTCTAGCCAGCTCAAGGTCAAAGGCAAAATCATGTCCCAGGCCAAACTAATGTATTTTGAGAGCTTTTTTGTTCCCTGCTGACAGTTCAACTGACAGCGAATCATACACATCCCGCACGTGTCCAGGAGCTGCACAACTGCAGGGGTTACTTTGGCCATACGCTCCCATTCACTGGAAAAGAGAAGTCGGCTTACAGAGACTCCCTGCTCCACAGGCCCACACAGCAAAGGGCAGCGGCGACCATTTCGCAGGCCTCCCTCCCGCTGGGAGAGAGCGGCCATTTTGTATGCAGGGAAGATTCACGTGTTTGCAACCTTCCGTTTCACTGAAACTTTAAAGGTATTCTCCAGACCTGCAGCAAAACAGCACGTTCTGCAAATGCCAGATGTGTTGTGACTTTTCAAAGCACGTGCACTGGCAGAACGATGTTAAGGTCAGTGAGAGAATTCAGGTGCTACCTTCAAAGATCGGTCCTTGCGCCGACCCCTTTCTCCCGCACCCAGAGCTGCAGTCTCCAGTGTCCGCTCCTGCTCTCCCAGCGCTGACAAAGTGTCCCCATGCCTGGACAGGCAGCAGGAGGAAGAGGCAGCCAGCCAAACGAGGTAGGAGACCTGCGTGCCGTGACCTGCGGTCAGCACGTAGCCACCGGACCTGTCCCGCGGCCAGTGCACCCTTGCAAAATCTGAAGAGGGAAGGGAGCGGGGATGGAGCAGTGGAATTCCTGTGTTTATATGGGAGCTATTTAATGAAGGAAAGTTTTGCTGTCATACCTTCCTGTTCTCAGAAGTTATCCAGCCTTTAGCTTCCTAATCAAAAGAGCCGTGGCAGCATGCCACAGAAACCGGGCCTCTCTTCCAAGCATGTAGCCCGAAGTGTTTTCCAGCCCCAGATTGCGCCTGGAAGCACGTCTTGGACAAAAAAGTTCACTTTCACAAAACATTCTCAAGAGATATCTTCGTGTGAAAATATCATGCACACAGGCTGACATACCACTTTGTGGAAAACCCCGACAAGAAGAAATATCAGCCAATAGCTTCCTGAAAGGGCCAAGATTGTTCCAGATAAATGCAGTTCCTCAAGGGAAATAGCTCACAAAATGCCTCTGTAGGATCCTCATATATTACCATCAACCGCTGTATTTTTCTTAGAGCACACAGCTGAGGCAGTGTATTTATAGCATAATAATTCTCTGGTTTAGTGCATGCAGTGCACAGGGGAAGAAAGTTGCTAACGAGGAGCCCTGAGTCCTTTGGGTGGTGATGTGAGCGCTTCTCGTGCTTTCAGGCTTAACCTAAGGGCTATAGGAAACAAAACTGACATACCAAGCATCCTGGAAAACTAACTGCCTGGCTTTATGTCCTGGGGATTAAAAACAATGAGCTAATTTTCCTCTAGATTTTAGTTTGGGATTGTTAGCAATTATTGTTAGTATATATTATATTAGTGAATTCATTATATTATAGAGCATAGTGGTTTCTGTCAGCAATCTAGCTACTCATTTGAAGACACTCAAGGAGCTGAGGGTGCCTGGCTCAGAGGCTGCACCCCTGGCAGCAGCGGCTCACAACAGCTCCATGGCACGGGGATGCTCACGGGGATGCTGAACGTGGCCATACCTGTTTTGTCACTCCACCAATCTGCTGTCTTGGGTATTAGCTGACTGCTAGGGCTGTCCCCATCCAGCTTTCAGCAAAGCCACATTTGGCTAGTGATTCGTGATGTTCAAGAGCTCATCATCAGAGTGAGTTTTCCATAACCTAAGAAGATAATTTGACAGAGAAAAATAATCCACTATATTCACTAAAAGGGCACCAGCTCACCCTACAAGCCTTTTTGTATTAATACTCGTGTGAATTAGAGTGAATTAGAGAAATACTCGTGTGTGAAGCATCACAACCTGATCATCCTGTGTCATCCAGGATATCAGGTCTGAGTTTCACAGGGATCCTTTCTGGCTTTTACTTCTATTAATCTAAAACAATTCAATTCAACTCAGTATCTGTTATAATTAAATGTCATGTTCTTGTGGATTTGGCTTGATCTCAGGGAGCAGTTCTAGATAGTCAGGGGGTTTGATTGTGTGTGTGAGCTTCATCCCATTCATGTAAAACCTCGGTTCAACCGAGGTTGTATGCCCAGGGCACATGCTGGCAAACACTTTAATCCCCCCCTGCCTTGCACCCTATGTGATTTCTGGAGGCCCCCCCTGCATACAGCAAAGGTCAGCCGAACACGATGGGTTCCTAGCAAATTTCAGGCCGCAAAATTCCAGCACTGCAGTCTATCTACAGAGCTCATTTCAAAACCCTTTTGAACAATACTCTACAGATTTCTACAGATTTCTACAGATGCAAACTTTCTACAGATTTCTACAGATTTCTACAAATTCTACAGATTTCTACAGATGCAAACTGAAACTGAGTGAATTATTCATATGAAAAAAGACATCAGGCCACCAAGAATGTATTTTATTTAAAGGTGACCATGATTGTGTTCTCAAAAGTCAGCATATTAACTTTTGATTGGATCATATCCGAGAGTGAATGTCACCTTATGGATAAAAACACTTTCCTCATAACTAGTAGCAGACAATGTGCTTCATATCCTGGTGCACATCCAGACATTTACATCTTTCCAGACTAGTGGGAAGTTTTATTTTAATCATGGGACAAGTAATTTTTGTGTATTTTCACTCTTTTATTGGGTGGTAACAAATGCGCATGACAGGCTGCTGGCTTTTTACTGAAGCGAAATCAGTTATCTGGATTCTGTCTGTGTATTTTGTATTGCTGCAATTCTTTATCTCTTTAAGTGGTCTTTTCCGTGAACACAAATGCAATACACATTTTCAATGCAATACTACCAACCATAATTGAAAAAATCTTAGGAAAATTCTGGAAAAACAGGATTACTAAAGCAAAGAGTACAAGCCTTTGCTGTCCATCACATCTCTACCTAGATAATTTTAATTAGAAATAAACAACATAACATTTTTTTCCAAAACTACTATCGTAGCTTTAAATTTAAAAATAAAAATAGAGAAACCAAACAGCATATTTAACCTCACCTCCTGCTCTGAATGTATCAAGATGTAGATCTACTCCTGTTTATTCATGTTCAAGAATCCTAGAGGTATGAAAGTTCTAAGAAATGTTTCTTTTTAAACTGCTAGTGAGAATGTTTCTTTTTTAAACTGCTTGTGCAGACAAGTGAAATCAAACGGAAATGCTGAGCCAACCACCTGAAAAATCAATTATTTGCACAGTGCTGTATGCAGATATCGAGGATCATTTTTTTCAAACTGATTAGTGATCTTAATTGTGTTCACTTTTGAAAGCATGGCTTGTGACACTTTAGAAACTGAATTTTTAAGGCGCTTTAAGAGAAGTGCTTCAAATAAGTCACCTAAATAAGCACTCGTTTATGAAACCTGAGCTCCAGTTTGTGTAGCATTTATGCATTGAAATTAGACAAATGGTTTTATAGCTAATGCTGAGAGAAATTTTTACATGCTTCATGGATCTTGAACCTTGGAAACTATTTCACTGTCTGTGAGCATATCTGCATCAAACTGTTTGTCCACAGTTACTCTTTCTGTGCTACTTGATATATTTTTCTTCATGAATTTAATTCTCAGTTCATGTGACGTTTTTCTATCTGCCTAGAAAAGGATTCCAATTTGTTGTGTTTTCCTAACTAATGTTTGCATGGATGTACCTGTACATCCTCCAGACCTCACATCAGTCCTCCCAGAGCTATCCTATTCTCTGGTACCTTCCTGCATATTTACCTACACCCTGCATATTTCTCTATGTGTATCTTACGGGTTCCTCAACTTTTGCTTGTTTGGGATCATGTTTCAGAACCCAGGATTATGGAGGACAATACCAAAGAGATTGATGAGATATGACGTTGATGCCTACAAGGAGCTCCCCCTTGAAAGACAATGTTTCTTGCTGACACAATGACCCAGATGTTGAGGACAGCTCTATTGACACCCACAGAAGATGCAGTGATTCTTTTGACTTCTAAACAATCAAAGAGAAATTTTGCTTTGGTGCAGAGCACAGACAGCATGGCAAAACTGTAAAGCAATGAAGTATTGAGGCATTTCTAGTCCAGCAAGATTTTGGAAGAGTTCACCTGGTTCAGCATTATGGCACATCTCTTCAATCTGCATTTAGTCTTGCAAACAATCTCTTCTAATTCTCTTTAGCTGAAAATATTATATCTGACATTGTAAGAGCTGCCTATGGATATGTAGGTGTGATTATTGATCTGCTCCTATCTAATCACTCTCCCATTGCCTCTAACTGAAAAGACTGAACCTATGATCTATGGATGCTTCATTATTTGAATAATAAACATGTCCCACTGCACAGTGTAAAGACAGATACTGGGCATCCACTGGTCTGTACCATGACTTCACACAACTCCCTAACAGCATATGGATGATTACAGCGGGATTCATAATGTGGCACAAAGAAAGCACTCTTCATCACCTTCTGCTAAGTGACAGAGACTGAGCAAGGAAAAAATAACACCCACAGCTAAGTTTTTCATTTCCTGTAAGCACTATTTGACTAAAAAAAAAGTCGAGACATCCAAGGTAAGGTTTGTTCTTATCTGTTAAGCATTGGTCCAACAAGAATTAAGAAAAAATAACAGAGAAAAAAATGAGCCAGAAGCCTCCTATCGATGTCACAGGAGAAAGTAAAAACAACTAACACCTTGTCCAGAAAGAATACAAGAGAAAAAGAATGAGAGAAAGGAAGAAAGAGAGTTAAGAAACTGCCTTGCTGATTAAATTAAGCTGACTTACTTTCACTCTGGGAGAACTTTCCTGACATGAGAGAGCGTTTACCCTCTCTGGAATAGTACCCAAGATGCAGAGACAGACAGAAGCAACTCTTGGAGTTGATGTTGCAGGAGTGCAAGTTATTACTGTCAGTTCCTCGGAGACCACAGTAGCCCGAGGCACTTCCATGATCCAGTCACGTATGCAAGTCATTGAGAATACTATTTGGAGCAGAGATTCTCTGTACAGCACCTTCTTTTACACACCTGAACTGCCCTTCAGGGCAGACAGAGCTCCTGGGGAAGGGACGTGACCTTCAGCTCGAAATTTCCAAGCATACTACTCAACTCTACAAGAGCAACTGGTAAGAAAGAAAGCCCGATCTTCCTCAGATCTTTATCTTTTCAGTGGTTAAAAAGCTTACACATGTCAGATGATGGTAAGTGGATTTTTTTTTGTTTGTTTGATAAGAACTTTTCTGTTAACAAATGGTTTGTTTCTCATAAGAGAAAGTACCTCAGGCTGAGAACACAGTGAATGGCTCATAAAAGCATTGGCCTTCACATGCATCTACAGAACACAGTGCATGCACTGGCCTTTCCTGTCCAGCAATACATTTAAGATGTGCCATTCTGTGAAAAGTAATTCACTGTTTTATAAAACTATAATTCCCATGCTTAAAAGGCTTGATGTGGAAAATCAGTTTGTTTTCACATGCCGTGTAGGAACACAAGTCCCCTCTGAATTTGTTGTCCTTGCCAGTTGCCATCTGTGGAGGAATCTCTCTCATTCTCAAAGACTTTTCCCTTTGCTTCCATGAGAAAAGCTCTCTTTTCTGCTTATAAAGCAGATTTCATTTTAACTACAGCAAGCAAGCAAGCCCTCACAAGTCAGGTACTGTTCAATGTCATCCACTTAAGTACTCCTTCATCTCAGTTCAGTCTATTAAATGCATTCTCCACGGTCAACCTCCATGTTCTTAGGATAGACAAATACTTCCTACTATGCAGAACAGTTAAAGGCTTCAGGGGTCAGGGAAATGGCAGTAAGGTGCGCTTTCCAAAACAATGGCAAGGATTTGAACACTATGAGCATGCCCTGTCGCTCTTGAAGCAAATCTCCCAGCTTTTTTCATGTATACATGAGTAACTAGTGTCGGAGAGGCTGCTGTACTGTGCAGCAAGGCCTTCAAAAACTAGAGGTAAACATCTCTCTCACGACGTGTCTTTAAAACATTGAATTCTGGTGCAGCACGAAAAATGTAGGCACACGGGTTCCATTAATACATCAGTATCACTTGGGAACAAGTGTGTAAAGCCACAAAGAACATATAATGGCTTTCACATTTCACTGCCCAGGTGGTAAATTCATGCAAAGCTTATGCTTCAGTAATAGTAACCTTGGACAGCATTGTTCTATCCATGCCAAATCATTTTACTGCCATCTGTTAGTACCTAGAAGGAGGGACTGTTGGGCAGTCAGACATTTCCAAGTGATTTGGGAATCTCCCATGCTGTTGTTTTGCTGCTATAGGTTGGTTTGACAGAGATCTTTAGATGAGAGATCTTCAGAGCATTAACATTTTTTCAGCCTCCGCTAAGCATCTCGAATCTGCAGGATAGTGCTTTTCTGGCACTTTTTTTTCCCTCTACTCATAAAATGAAACTGTTTCAAAAAGAGTTCATTTCTGTTTAACATTCTCCTCTTTTTCCTGGTTCCATCACCCCATTTGAGCTGTTAAATGGTACATCAAAATGGTGTGTGCTTTCCATTGCTAAATGCATTCGGTGTGGAGATCTCGAAGTCTTTGCATGAGAGACTCCTAGAGCCATGGCAGATGGAGGGGTTCCCTCATGTTGGCCAACAGCAACCTGAAAATGCTTTGCTACACCAAAAGGAGATCATCCAGTGGAAATGTATATCTTGACCACAAGTCCTGCAATCCTAGCTGATTCCAGCTGGTTCTGCTATATAATCACAACACACCACAAGAAGGTATCCAGCATACAGACAGCAAGCTCACCATCTGGAAAAAGCACCAGAGGATTCCTGCCCAGAATGCTATGTGCTTGCTTTGAAAAAGGTCCCTGCTGTCTGTATGCCATTGTTACAGAAATGAAGTATGAAACAGCTGGCCATGTGGACACAGTTATTGCAGAACCTCTTTTCTGCAATAGGGTTAGAAAAAAGGTCACCGAGAAAGTCCATGCAAAATGTGCTCTCCATACGCACATGACTGTCAGCTTACAACATCCGTTTTGGAGCTCAATTGCTTTCACTATTGTCTTTTGCTTCCCCAACAAGTTAAACACCAGTTTAGTGTTAAGGAAATTCTCCCACTGACTACATGCATAATGAAGGAAGATAATAATAATGTGTTAAACTTTGACAATTGTGCATTTGGGATGGCATTAGCCTTGTCTAAGGAGAGAACTATTGCTCAGGGCAAACTAGTTTTTCATGTCTGAGCCCTCTAAGACATAGTAGTGAAAGCTAGCTAGCTAGCCAGGATAAAGTAAGCAATAAAAGTTATAAGAGAAAACATTTTTCTTTGGACATTTTAGGCTAGTTCGAAGAAGAGCTTTTGTCAGCTCTGTGTTCTGAAGGAAAAGTAAAAGTAGAGTAGGAAGGAGAAAATGCTGAACTCCTCCGAAGAGTGACTTAGCCCCAAAGAATGCTTAAGTATGAGGAAACTGAAGCAGGGAAATATATACAGATGGCTTATTGTTTGTCTGGATTTGGTTATCACTTATGCTACCAGAAGTAAAGATTAATAGAGTTGGATCTTTTTCAAGGCCTGTTTCTGTCTGCTTCCACCATCATGTGTCCCTGAAGACACGAACTGTAAGTCAGACTGCCCACAAAAGGGAACTCTGTGAAGGGTTATGCTAAGACACTGGGGAGTCTGTGGCTGCTGTACTAATCACAGTGTCTAAACTCATGGACCACAGGCTTTCAACTCCCAGAAAGGGGTGATTAGGTGCCCAAAATCAGAGGGAGGAACAGAATGATCATTTTACTATTCTCAGCAACCTCAAGAATGTCCAAGAGCAGGGGGGCTTCACCAATTCTGTGATGACACACATTTTGCATAAATCCTCTTTAAATTTAGAACCAGCCCCTTTAATTTTTTTTCTTCTGTTTTTTAATGACATAAAAGGGATGCTTACAAATGTACAAATGAGGAATCTGATTTGCAGCACCTGAGATAGGGATTTATGGTTGCAGAACAGGGTGGTACTCTTTGATCAATATTCAGCTTGAGGAGAAGAAACTGTTTTTCTACACAGCTTTAAGTTTGGTTCTGAGGTTGATTTAGAGCTGTGTTACTACAAACAGACAGGCCTGCTTAATTGCTACAGAATGTGCTTCAAATAGTGATTAATTATTTGACACAGCAGTTTTAAGAAATAGCTATACACTGATGTCCATGCTAAGTCCACTCTAAGTAATGCCCAGTTGCACACCCAGGAGATACAAAAATAGCTCATTATATGCTTAGACACTAATACTTGCATGTGGAAATATTCATTAAAAATAGCATTTCCTTACTCAACAGGTGTAAATATTTACTTTGTGCAGGCAATATATGTATCATATATCTAGCGTAGGGACTGTACAATGTGTAGTGAGTCCAGTCTCATTTTTTTTTAAGTCTGACTTCTTAGCAGTGGATAATCTTCGACTGCCGGTCCCTCTGCCATTCCACTAAGACCTTTTGAATCTGTTCGTTGATGACAACCATATATGATAGAGGGACAGAAATTACATCCCTGTATATTTCCTGAAAATCTGTGCATTAGTGCCACCACCAAGAGTGTGAGTTCATCACTCATTTGCTCTGCTTTGCCTCCCAGCTGATGAGTCAGCCTGGTTGCAGTGTCTGGCCAGTCTGTCTTGCCTTGAATGCCTTACAGCGGGCAGGAGTTTCTGCATAAGTAGGCAGTAGAGAAGGTGAGAAAGGGAGAAGGTACCCTGGAAGTGTGTAGGATATTTTAAGGCAAGTAGAGGTGAGAGGATCAGGATTATTTAAGAAATAGCATAACCTACTGCATACCGCAACCAGTATTTATTAGATTCATTGCTCATGGAACAAGATTTATTTATTTTTTTTTTTAACAATGAAAGCAAAATAGCCATTAACTTGCATTAATTTCTTTATTTTCTGCTTCCTGATAGTAAATATTCCAGGTTGCATGATATACAAAGCAGCCTCCTGGACAATCTGAGCTATTTCATTTAGAGCAATGAACCAGCCCTCTGTTAGCGCTCTGGGAATATCTCCAGCAGACAGGAAATAATTTCTGAGAGACATGGTTAGCACTTCAGTTTGATTATGGGTAGTGCAGTCAGGGGCAGCTTTCTGTTGCATTGCCTGCTCTCCTCACTTTCATTCTCCTTCTACTCATGTGGAAGTAGGAGGTGTTTTCTCACCGTAAAATTATGTGAGAAGTAATCACCTCCAAAATTCCTCCTGGTATGCCTATACAAGGACTTATGACATGAAGTGCTGGCAAAAAATCAAGCTGCATTGCTTCATGTCCACATACTCTTGTGAAAGCTCTAAATCTGTCTTAAAAACAGTTGTTTCTATCTGGATGTGGAAGGCCCTTGTCAGCTGGGTTTTGCACTCTGGTTGTGTTCTGGCCGTGTTAATGCAATAGCACGAGGTGTTCTACATACCCTTCATGCTGCAATAAGACAGTGAGAGGAATACGAAATTGCAGGAGGTTTTGCAGATCACATGGATATCCCAGTGGTGGAAATCCAGCCCAGCAGTAGTTTTACTCCCATCCCCAAATATAATTTTTCAGAACTGTACAGAGTCACAAATGAATTGGAGCAGTAGGAAGTTGACAGCGATCTGTCCCGGGACAGAGTTATGGCTGTGGACATTGCCAGGTTCATACTGTGGTTGTTACAGTGATGAAGCATCTGTCTCTGAAGACATTTGTACAGTGTATGTCATGCTACAGCCTGTAATTTTTGCTTTGTTGCACTTTGTGTAACATGTATTATGCACCAGGCAACCTTAGTTCCACTGTGGTAGAGGAAGCAAGTCCAGAGAGCCAATATTTTGCTGTAGGTAATAGGCTCTAATCTGCCTTTCAAAAATACTCAAGACATTGGAATATCTGACAAATACACTGAAAACCCATCACATAAAATACTATTTTTCATAGGTACATAGCTCTATGAATTCAAATAGGAATCTGTCATTAATAGAAGCATATAAAATATGGTTTATTTTTATATATGACTCCATTGCTTAAGGGCACAAAATAATCATTAACTAACATAGACTGGGCTTTCCGGTATGCTTTTTTTTTTTTTTTTTTCCTCAGCTCTCAATAAATTACCTGATTACTGCAAAATTCAAGGTAAATGCTCTGAACTGCACTCAGTTATTTTTCTTCTTTCTCTGTTTTATTATGAGTCCCCTAAGTAATGCATATATATCTCACTGGACATGACAAAAGTCACAATGTCTTTACTAGGAAGAATCAGTCTTCCTCCTTGCTTTTACTATCTACAGCTGTAGAGCTTCTTTAATACTAACCCCAAATCCACATCCAGTCTTAAAAATGAAACCTGTTTCAAGTCAACTGGGTAACATTATTGACTTCACTGCAATTACTCTTATTGGAGAGAAGCAGTAAAGCCCCAGACAAATAAATGTTCCTTAGTTTTGTCTTTGACACTGAATACCAGTGGTCAGACAGTTCACTGGTGATTTTTTTTTTTTTTTAATTGCAAGGAAGGAAACAATTGAATAAGGGTCTCTCAGTCCACTTGTCAGAAAGCATTAAACAAAACTCCCACCAGAGACCAGATCCAGCAACTGTCCAGGACAGCTGCAGAAAACTGAAGAAGCAACTGAATTTTAGAGGCCAGGTTATGCTGTCCACGTCAGCAACATAAATCATAAAAGTTGTATCAGCTGGCAGTATTTAGTGGTTTCATAAGCTCTATGCCTTCCAGAAGCAATGAGTCCTCTTAGCGAGAGCTCCCTGGGCCAGCAAAGTCCCTGGGGCACTTGCTGCCTTTCTGGTTGCAGCTGTCCTACCTCTGTAACTAAAGATTTGTGGTCACAAATCTCCTAAATGTGCAGGTGAGAACCTAGGTGTGCTCTGTGAAGTAAATCAAAATAAATGTGATAAATCCTGCTGCATGCCACTTTTACTCTCAGGCAGCTCTGTTGATTGCATGGAGTTCGTGGGGATAAAAATGCCACTGAGCACATTGTGCAAAAATTAGGTAATATAATAGATGATTTTTTCTTAATTCTTTTTGGTTAACAATATATCAAACATTTTGAAGCATCAAATTCTTTATGTCAACTCAATTTTTAAAACTTCTTTTAGAAAAATTGGCAGATTTTCTCGCAGAAAAATACCTCTTGTAAACAAGAAGTAGTTAAGTATTTAGCTTGGAGACAGAGTTCCTACGTCTTTGGAAACAATGTTACTTGAAACATTTGTTATCACTTCCTCTTTTAAACAGTTAAATAAAGAGAGCTTAAACCAAGGTTCACAACAGTATTAGCAAAAGGTTAAGATAATATTTTTAGATTTTTTTTTCATCAATGATTTCAAAGGGGAAAAGCAGCATAATTTAATTTTAATTGCTGGTCCCCCTTCCACAGAATGGTGCATATTGATTAAACAGATGTAATCACACCCTCTCTGAGCTCTCTTGTACACCGTAGTGTACAAGAGGGGCAAATGAACCAGAACAGAATAGGAGGAAGTATGAGTTACATGAAAACACTATCAAATGGTGTATAAATGCTTTATCAGAAATGTGCTTTTACGTAATGCTGTTTGAATCGTTTGGAGGTCAGTCCTCCAGAGACTTAGTTCAGTTGCTCCCAGGCCCTCTCTGGCACTTCAGGTGCCCTGCAGTTCTGCAAGGGAGTGAAGGGCTCGACATCAGCATCTCGTCTCACCGAGGGCTCGAGTGGCGGCATCCTGGGGGATCTCGCAGAAGGGAGTGGGGTTTGGCCTTCCAAAAATGGCTTTAATAAAGAAAAAGCTATGAAGGATGGAAAAAAAGAGGACACGAGAGTGAAAGAGTGAGAGTCTCTTAGAAGACTGGAAGACAGTGGTGAGAGAAAAACAATAAAAGATCTGAGCCAAGTAACCCATGCGGCCAAACAAATTATAATCCTGGGAAAAAGTGTGAAATAATTTACCAGGTTACATTTTTCGAGTACTGCAAGTTCCTAAATAATTTCTCATGTAAGAAGCTGTTTTTTTTTCACCTCTGAAAAAAAGTGGGAACTTTTTAGATGCTTAATGAAAGAATAGGATTAAATAATACTGTAAAATACAGACCAGCTCATGCTCTTATTTTATTAGTGGTTTTTAAATAAACTCAAAGCTCTGGAGAGATAGCAGACTGAAATAAAATGAAAACAGGTTTTTTTTGTTTTTTTTTTTTTTTTCCCAGCAAAAGATCAAAAACTCTAAAATGTTTCAGGTCATCCCAAAATGTACTGGTTAATACAAGATTAAATGTTTCATTTGACAATTATTTTGGTCATTTTTTCCCCACTTTTCAACTGGATAATGTTCTGTCCAGCTGCATAGCTGATACAGACATTTGACCTACAGGGCGAGTAGTGCATTTCAAAATAAATCCAAGGTAAAAGCCAGGAACAAATGCTGAAATACTTTCTGTCCCTTCCATTTATCCTCCCATCAGACAACAAAGCTGAAGCTTTAGGAATTCTACCTAGAAAGCTATCTAGTCCAAAGAACTAACCTGGCATGTTTTTCATTGTTTCAAGTCACTGCTAATGCAAGTGTGAGAAAGAAAACCAGGTATTTGAAAGTGCCTTTAAAACCGGCATAGTGAATCTGTTCTCACAAATGAATGAATTAGGACATAGAGCTGGTCTGAAAAATTCCTTATAGATTTACAAGTTACAGTAAGTCTCTGCGGAGCTAGATCTTGAGCTATAAACCTGTCCAAAGTACACAGATCTATGCAGTATAGACAACATTTGGGAGCTGACCGCTTTCCACAACAAAGACGCCTCTGATACTGAAAACCAGACCTCTCTGGCTTTCCATCTCCTGTGTTAAGTCACACTTAGCATAGGCTTAAATGTAAGTCTGTAATAATAATGTTAGGAAGAAGGAGAATTCCAGCTAAAAGTACAAAAACCAAAAATAAATGGAGTTGTTCTCAGCTTAACAAACTTAGGAGGGTTTCTTCCTTCTTTCCTTTGGTTTGGAAACTCCTGTAGAAATGATTTAATGTTCATTAGTGTTTAAGATATATTCTGCAAAAATATTTATCCTTCCCTTTCCTTGTCCTTTTTCCTATGTTTATTTCAATGCCAAACGAAAAATAATGACTCCAGCTTATACTGCCATTCAAAATTGTTATTATGAAATGGGCATAGGCAGCATGCCTGATCACCAGCTCAGTGCATGGGTTTATATTGTCCAAAAGAGCAGGTAAATGTTGAACACACCATTTTACCCCTTCCGTCGGTGACTGCGTCCTTCTCTCTTGCTCATTCTCTCTTGAGGACTCTCCTATTTAGCTATTCATTTGCAAGAATTTTCTGAGCCACAAATATCTTTCAGAACCCCTCCTTTCCTCTGCAAATGCTGTTGAAATTAGCCAGCTGGTTCAAGACTTGCCACAGATGAAGAAGCTATTGGAGTCATAATTCCATCCCTTCAGTAAATTGGGCAAACACTGGAGAGGGCATAAAGAGGGCCTTAATTACAGAAACCATCAGAAAGGCCTCCAAAATGATGCTTTTCACCCTCAAATGTATTTTGCTTTGATAATATCACATGCAAGTGTTTGTGAGAAATCTTGCACATATATTATAGCTTAATACATTCTAATACAATCTTATATCTCAACACATGCAATATATTGTGATGTATTTTATATCATTTGTATTATATCTTATAGGTATTATATCTGTATACAGTGATATAGCAGTGAAGGTAATTTTACTGAATTTGTGTTGGCAGATGATGTCTTGAATAATTTCTAAGGCTTTTCCTTCATTGCAGATGCTTTATTTTCCCTTTCTGAGTGCTACAAACCCTACAGGGGGTTCTGAAAAGAAGGGTGATCAGGGAAGAGGAGAGAAAAACGAGGCAGCACTTCTATTAAAAAATCTTTCTTCTCAACTATTAATTTTCTCTGCATACAGAGAAAATCTGGATAGGAGGCACGACTCTTGCGATAAGGAAAAACATTTAACAGTGACCCTTTTAAAATGATGCAGATACACAAACCTAACTCAGTTTCCACTTCATAGTTAATGCATGTCTTACATATTTCCTGTTATATGGTATAAGCTAAAAGAAGACAATGTGTGGAGCATAAGAATACATTGATAGAATTTAGCTAGGTCAGTTAAGTCATAGTTAATGCAGTATTTAGCTGGTATAACATTACCCCCTTGATTTTGACACTGTAACCTTGATAGCAAACTGTTGGCTCTGTTAGCAAAGTGCGGCTTCCTGCCTCCCATCTGCGAAACCAACCTTGCTTGGGAAGCTTGAATTAAGCCTGTTAGTCCTGAAACCACAGGGGAGCCTAAGCAACATGTGAAACCTGGAGCACTGCAGCAGTGTAAATGTAAAGTAAACGTGTGGGCATTTAAGTTTACCATAGCTGCAAACCTGAGAAGTGATGTTTTGAGCGAACACCCTGTCTCATTCCAATTGGTTTTGAATACAGGATTTAGTCAGATAATGACTTTGATTTCATTACCTCTGCAACAGGATTAGTGGGCTTTGGAACTCAAATTGCTTTCTGAATACAGGATTTAGTCGGATTATGTCTTCAAGTTCATTACCTCGGCAGTAGGGTCAGCGGACTTTGGAACTCCAAGATATCATTATAGCAGTACCTAAAAGCATAAAGGAAATGAATTCAGATTGTTCTTGACTTTTTAATGAAAGTTGTACTGGGTTTCTGTATTAGTACTGAATTTAGGTAAAAAATCATTTATCTATCTGCTTTCTTTTTTTCTTTTTTTTCCCTCAATATTTCAACCTTTCCTATACAGTTTCCTTCCTGTCTCCACCTCATTCCTTTTATGGAACTGATGTGCCCTCGTAGGATAACCAGCGAAAAGAAGCTGCTTATCAATAAGAGGAGGCAATAGTCCGAGCATTCCAAACTAGACACTGAGAGATTTAAAATCACAGGTCCCCATTCAAAGTCTTGACTGCAGTATCTGGAAGTATCTCAATCCAACAAGATCATGTCCATGTAAGTTATGGGGATTGTCCCATAGTCAGGTTCAGCATTTTGCCAGATGAACTGGAGAATGAAAGAGCTTTATCAGATATCTGATCTGTAGTGGGACATAGTCAGTTACAGAGTAGATACATTATGTTCTAGCCAAACACGGACTCCTAACAAGATTTGTTCTGCAGGCAATAAACTTTATTTTCAAAAGGGGGGTCTCTGCATGGTTGGAGGCCACACTATTACAATGCTGTGGATCTCAGTCGTTCTTCCAGGCTGGCAAGGTTAAGCTCTGAGAGTTCAAAGAGAAACCAGCTATTTCTACAAAAAATATGTTGCAAATGTCCTAATGAAAGTTGTGTTTCTTTTTATGAAAAAAAATAAATAAATAAAAGAAGACCTTGTGTGGAATTCACTGACTGATGGGTGGCACAAGGAATGTCCTCGGGAGAAATGCAGCTGATTTGTGGTTATTATTTGTGGTTATTATTTATTATCACCACTGCCAGCCGGCAATAAAACCAAGGCCTGGGGTACGGGGGGAGATGTTTCTCGCAGGCAACAGGCTCAGCCCCTCGGCGCAGTGACCCCCGAGCGGGCCGTGGCCGGGCGCTGGCGCGCGGCGCGGGGCCGCCTGCGGCCGTGTCTGCAGCGCTCGCCAAGCCGGGCCGACTCCTCAAAAATGAGACCGCACAGATTTAAAAAACGGCTTTCAAGAAAGCACATAGGAGAAGTGGCAGGCAGAAGGAAAGGAGGGTAGGTTTGGGGCAGAGGGTCTAGAGAGGAGTAAGGAGGCAATGGATGAAGAATTACCTCAGAGTGAAAATGGTGATGAAAGGAGGGCTATAGGAAGGACTGAATGTAAAGGGGTGAAATAAAACACGATCTCTTGTACAGACGTTCACGGTTGCGAAAGGTTACATCTCCTTCACTTTTATTTCCTTGGCAGAGAAAGGGCAGCTGCAGGGAAGAGGAAATTAGGTGTTTGTTGCCGATGGAAACTTTTATTTCAGCGGCAGCTCTGGCAGGGGAGGGATCTCAGACTGGTCAGGCCCAGGTGAGGGGCTGGAGCGCCGCCGTGGCTGCCTTGGAGGCAGGAGCCCTTCGTATCTGTGCTCATTTGTCAGGCTCCGACTAAGGAAAGCAAAGTTAATGAGGCCTTAACATACTTGCTGCTGCTCTGTGACAGGCATCTATAAATATTCAAGGAATGATGGGATCACTTCCCTCTTTCTTTGTTTCAACCTCAGTTCCCATCCCAAAGTGAACTGGAAAAATTTTTATAGACTTTGGCTTGTCTCCGTTAAGCTAACCCCCTCCGCCCCTCTCTCTATACCTCCTTTCCTGTCTACTTTTTCTGAATCACTCTGCCGAGCCGCGTCCAGGCTGCTTTTGGCTCTGGCGTTGAGCTGGGACTTGTCACTAACGGCATCCTGGCACCTACATTAAAGGGAGCCGGAGATGAAAATGACCATCGGCTCAGTCACCTCATCCTCGCTCCGGTCGGTGCGGCTTCGTTCCTGCAGCACCACCCCAAGGGCTTTAGCTTTTAATACCTCAAGCAAACCGAAATGCAGCCCCCACCCCTTTGGGACGGGAGTCTGAGAGCTAATAGATCACGCTCTTACGCAAATTTTCCTGATACAGAGCCTACATTTTCCTTTGTTTCATGTCTTCGCTCCGTTATCCCTATTTATAACTAGTGCTGGGTGACTCTCAGGAGGTGCTGAGGTCTCTTTCTGTTCAAGCAGGTCTGCAGAAGGGCAGGGTCTCGTCCACATTCATTAAACCTTTTGGTGCCTTCCTGACAGGCTGCACTGTTTCTTCCTTAACACTGCCCGAATCCCAGTAGGAAGCTTCGTTTGCCTAGGAGGAGGGGGGAGGTTCCATACTGGCCAGCACACTAATCTCCTCTCTCTATAATGCACTGCTTAGGATTCCCAATAAAATCCACAGTCCACAGCTGTCCAAGCAGTAGTTCAACGTAGTATATACAGCTATGCAAATTCAGGGACACAAAGTGCTGTCAGGACTCTCTCTAGCTGCTTCTTCATAGCGAGAGTCACTCGGCCATTCCGGGTTTCAGGCATCTAATTTGGCCAGTACATATAAATCACACTGAGAGGGCCTGTTCTCACTGATGTCCTTTTAATCAGTAGTACTTAGCAGGGTTGTAGGAAGCCTCAGATCAGATCTTTCTTCTGCTTGTTTTGAACAGCATTTTAAGTCCAGAAACCCACATTCCTGGCCAAAAAGCCCCTAGGCTATGGTATATTGTGTGTCTTCTCACTCTTTCCTTTTGAAAGCTAAATAATACAAAAAAAGCTGTGCTGCAGAAAGAGAAATAAGAAGTGAGACATCCCTGCTGTGGTCTTATAGTCTAGGCAGGCATTTAGATGATGGGAAAATTATTTTAAAATGCTTTTACTGAGGCTTTTTCATTTTTTATGTAACAGTCTCTTGAGTTCAGCAAGACATCAGTTCACAAATAGCACCGTTCATGTTGAGGGCATTCCCTTAGGAAGCAGAAGAACTTGATCCTAACCCTGATCCAACTCCAGTAGAAGGGAAAACTGACACTGGTTTGCTGTAGACATTGCACTACTAATCTAAAACTAAAAAGCAGGAGGAAGAGGGACCAGCACAGCTCTAGTGATGGAGGAATAACCTGTTGTGAAGCCTGTTGGCTTAGACAACATGGTAGCATGAGCTCTTCGATGCTTCACACAGCATGTGCTAGCAATAGAGCAGGCTGGGGGCACTGGCTGCTCTGGTACTGTGAGGATATAGGTGGGAGAAGAATAGGGCTTCCAAAGATATGTTTCCTATGTCTCCTTGTAAATCTAGCAGCTGAGTTGGGACAAACGTATACCCCGTGGAGATAGTTTTCACCATGAGCCAGCACCTAAACATATATAGATATTTATGTGTGTGTAATTTAAGAGTAGAGTCATATTGTATAAAATGAATGGCAGTGTCACAAAGCAGTGGAGAATGTAAATAAAGCTGTAAACACATAAAACAAATAGCTGTAGTAGACAGAATAATTACTTTTAGAAAGGATTTTTTTTTTCTTTTTGAGACAGATGACTGAAGGCCATCAAACCAACCCTAAGATGACTCAGGAAAATTTACCAAGAGTAGCATATGTACACAGGGAGACCCTTCTGGCATTACAGGCTGTAAATTATGGTTATTCCTAGGAGGTAACAAAAGAGGTTCTGTCAGCTGTACAATTACTTTTTATTGGCAGTGAGCTTTCAAGTCAAGAAAACATTGGCTGAAGTTCAAGACCAAGATTTGGCTCAACTGCCACCATAATTTTTGAGAAATGTGATGAATGTTCCTCAAGAAATAGTTTCCTCAGAAAGCCACAAAAATGTGTCCAGCCAGGTTACAGAATATCTAGAATGATATCCAGAGGTTACTTCCCTTGAAGACCAATTGCCATAGGGAATCTCAGCAAATGACATTTTTACCTGGCAGACTGGCTGACAATCACAGACAAAATCTTAACACATAGAAGTGAACTGTTGCATAAATAGTGATGTGTGTATATGCATACCCCCATTCATCACACAATTCTCAAGCATTCATTTGGAAGGATAAACTTTTAAATAAAATAAAAGAAATCACCGTTAAGAGTGGAAGAAAGTCCTTTCAGTAGAAGAAAGTCCTTTCAGCAGGGAGGTAATTAAATGTTGGGCATTTGGTACTAGCCTCAGGGTAGTGCTCCACTGGCCATGAATTCAGTCAATAGCCTCTCATGCAGTAAATTCAGCCCATAATGTCTCATTCTATACTTGCAAGCCTGAGTGAACATCTGATTTCATTGAAGAGGAGGTTTTTTTTTTTTTTTTTTTTTTTTCCTCATTGCTATCAGTGGAGACAAGATGTCAAAAGTTCAGCTTCTGCTGTCATCCCTAACAATGTATCCCTGGAATATAACAGCAGTAAAACATGTATGGTTTCTAATCTCAGTTCTAGTAAACTGTATTAGTAAACATTCATAAACTAACCTTTAGTTTACCCTTAAACTTAAATTAACTGCAGATGCCTCATGCAAAATGCACACTTTTAGCGGGATCACTAAAAATCTTTAACAGTTGTAATAGTTATTGGGAATATAAAAAGCACACTTCCATAATTATTTCTATAGTTCTTTATAAAGAACATTGGAAAATCTGTAGGTAGTTCCAGAAAATTCCTGCTTATAATAGGATAAAGATATTTGACCACTGAAAACAAAACAAAACAAAATCCAATAAAAACAGAAGAAATAGTAATATGTGTCTTTACAATATCCAAACAACTGGGAGTCTACCTCTGAGGATGCACATTTAAAATGAACTGAATTCTAACATTTAGCAGGAATGTTATACAAATTTAGGGAAGGTAATCTTTTTGCATCTTATGGTTGGATCAGCTCTACAAACTGGCAATATTCATGCACTTACTGGTATGGAGTTAATTTAGTGAAATATCTGGAGACTCAGAATTGAAAGAAACTGCAGCTAGAAAAGTAGTTCAACCCTCTCCTAACTGGACGGGCCTCTGCAAGCTCGTGTTCCTACCCTTTGCTTTATCCTTTCCTTGGCTGCAGAGAGTTTAAGGTTGGTGGATAAACCAGGGAATGTTTCCATCTCTTCATCAACTCCCCAGTGAGTTCTTGGTACTTCTAGTTTTGATATAAGTGTGATCAGATATTTCTTCCTCATACTTCCAAGTTGTTTAAGATTTTAAAGGCCTGGCATACACTCAAGCACAAATCTTAAATTTGGCAACATTGCTAGAGCAGACACATGCTTAAAAAAAGCAGAAGGCTAGACAAAACAGGATAATGAAAGCTGTATTTAAAAGAGCAGGAAAGAAACAAAATGAAATGTCCCCAATTTGATAAGATTGCTGCAAAGAAACGAACTTGTAGCTTGGTGAGTTTTTCATCTGTAAAGGCTGTAAGAATTAATGCCTACTAGTTAAGGCTCCAGTGTATTTAAATAATTCTGATCCTATTTAATGGTATTTCTGGAGAACTGTGAAGAGATACACAAATTATCTATATGTGCTTATATTGAATACAACCTTTCTGAGGCCCTGAAACATTAGGAGGATTTTTCTTCCCAAAAGAAAGTTAGGTGAATTCCTGATTTAATTAATTGTTGGTCATCATTAAAATCAGGGTTTTATAGGATGTTAGACCCAGATGTAGCCTCCTATTACTAACCCCTTACAATCCGATACTACCTTCTGTACAACACACATCACAGACCAAGACAGCTGACAAAAGGCACGAGGAGAACAGGAGATACCAGATTCCTATTTCTTTAATGGAAACATTTTGTTACAAGTTGGGTATGTGATCTTTTTTAAATGTTTAAAAGAAAATGTACATAATAAAAAGTCAAAAGTCAAAGGACACCAATGAATGTAGCTATTTTAAATGACCAAGTCATAAAAGAAATAAAATACATTACACAAATAAACAAAGGTTATATCCACAGTCATGAATACTCACTCTCCTCTACACAAAAACAACAATAAATAAAATCACATTATATGCAGATAGTTCTACTTACATCAGTACAATATACTGTGCAGCTTTCCATTCATTTTCTACTAGACTGATATTCGGTCTTCCTGTTGTCCAGTATTTTTACACAAATAATGGACAGTATCACCCAAAAAAGGGGACAGAGTTAATGTCCACAGTGTCTATCCTGAGTCCTTTTAGTTTTGTGATAACTACAGCCTATGCATAAGACACACGGCAAATTCTACCCATCGCCTTCATCCTGCCGCTTTTCCCAAGCACTTTTAGATCCATGCAGTCAAGGAGATGCTGCTGCTAGATAATACCACAGCTTTTGGTCTACTGCACCCTGGCCAGGTCCTATGCACCACTTAAATCCCATTGAAACTTTTCGTAAGGGGACTATGGTGGATTTAAAAGATGAATAGGCTTTTGACGAGCCTTTAAGAAACTGGGTATGGAACAATAAAGACAGTGTACTGTATAGAAAGAGTTTGATCCCACCCTCACCACAGTCAACAGTATGTTCATGGGTGTGTAATCAGTTCCTGAGTATTTTCCCTCTTCCTTCTCCCCAGCTCAACTGCACAGATACTTGTCCTGTGTTTTCATCAGGTCTTTTCATTTCTTGCATGCTTTTCTGCAGAAGTCATTACAACACCTGCCACAAAGCTACAATAGGGAGGTACTAAATATGAGAAGAACTATTAATCATCTCATATGGCACCAAAATAACTGTCCACAGATTAGTAATTGTGATACTGGCTTTTCCAGTGACTCCTACATCACACTGCATATACAGTTCACAGAGAAAGCAGCGTCCATTATCATCAGCTAGGACGAATCAGCATAGCTGTGCCCATCATAGCAGCTGAAGGCTTAGGGTAGCATTGACAAAACCTCTGATCAGAGTCTGGGGAGAGAACTGTGCGTTCCTTGTGCATACCAGTTAAAATTACAAAAGAAACCCTAAAATGATGATTTAAAAAAAAAAAAACAACACTTTTTGGTATGTTTCCTTTGCTTGCTCAAGTGTCTTCTAGAAACATTCACAAGACAAAAACACCAGGCAACAGTTCACAAAGAGTGGATTTTAACCTTTCAAAGATTTAACACCTAATGAATCCACGTAAGATTTCAGAAGCACTATAGCTTAATATACAAACTTTAACAGTGTCAGATTATTTAGAATATTTTGGCTTTGATGTAGAATATTAACTTAGTGGCTAGTGAGAGATTTTGAATGAACTCTAGGCCTCACCTTTTGAAAGCCAGTTTTGTATGCTGTAAATCTGGTGTACATCAGTTAAGAGGCACTCAGAAAAGTATATTCTGTAAGAAGTAATAGCATAATAATAAAAAAAAAACTATGTAATTATATACTGGGCATAATTCAACACTAGTCCAAGAAAGCCTCAAAGATGGCAACATTATCTTCTTGATCAAAAAACAGCAATAGCCTTGTAAAAAGAGCAGCCATAACCATCACCCTTTCTTTCTCTATGGGTGAGAAAAAGGGAGAGCTGCATGTAGAAGGGGTTTAAGGTTCCAGTGGGTCAAACCAAAGTGCTTTAGGCTTCCTGTCATTCTCTAGAGGAAAAAAGACACTATCAAAGTCTGCTACACAGCTTGTTGCCCTCATAGACAGCCAGCTCTGAGGTCTCACAAGTAGCTATTTGTTTTAATTTCAACAATCATTTTCCATCAGTCTCAGAGTTAAAATGTTAAAAGGAATCTGAGAATGGAAAAACAAGCAAACAAACAGGCCTTTTGCCATCTGAACTCATTTCTGCCTCTAAGCAGGGGTATGCACAGTGCGAACACTTCCATTCTTGCATTTGAAAGATTTCACATCCTCACAAACCTTCCTGTGCTTTCAAAGCAAGAAAGTAGGGAGGGAGGGGGGAGCATGTGCAGCACATACCTGAAGGCAAAAACTTCTTCCAGCATTACTTTAAAAACATATTCTGAAAAGTAAGCTCTACGTGTCTTTGTTTCTGGAAAAGACCGAAGTTGCCTCCTACAAAACAAGCACCTTGCTGAAATTTGTCCCTTGATTGGTTATTGCTGTGACAGGAATTACTAGGACATGACCCGACCAGTAGAAAAAGTAATGACCGTTAGAACTTAATTATCTGGTGCTGTCAGTCCTTTGTGACCCCTGCTTTAAGGGTCACTACATTTGGTGTCATTAGACAGCATCAACAATTAGGGCAAAATCAACAGACATCAACTGACATCACCGCCCAAACAAACATCTTCCAACCATGGCTGAGCTACAGCCCAGTCATGCCCTGTAATCGCACTGCCTTTAATGGGACTGCTCCAATACTCAAAATATGCAGTACTAATCTGGGATGTTCTGAAAAGGACACTAGCTGCAAATTTCAGGTTAAACTGCAGGAAGTTTTTGGTCAAGCCGATTTTTCAGCCTCACTTGGTCATTTACAAAGACAGGTAACACCTGGCAGTTCTGGGTCTAGATGTCAGAAACCGGCTGGCGTGGAAGAGGGCCAACGCAAGCTGCGTCGGCAGCTCGACAGCGTGGCAGGCACCGTCAAAGGCTGAAGGGATATAAAAGCCACATCTCAGTGAAGAGGGAGCATTTCTGCGTAACCGATGGAAAATGGTTGTCTCTCGTCAGAGGACCTCTGAAGCTACAGAAAAAGGCATGAAAAAACCAGAGAATTCAACAGTTTTCATTCTACTCTGGGAGAAATTGAGAGAAAAATCTCATCTGCATTATTAATAGAAACAGAATAGTTACATGGCTACTCTGAAGCGTAAAGCAGGGTAGTGAAGGATATGGAACTGTCTTGAGCTCCGGAAAAGGTGGCCTGAATTGCCAAAGAAATTTATGACCAGGACTATTAGCTTCCTGTCTTTGATGTCTATTCTTGGCTTTCCAGGAGCATTATGGCATTCATGAGGTGAAAATCACTCCAGAGCCAAGGTCAGCTAAGGCTGATGCAGCCTGTTCTATTGCAAAGCTAAGGAATTCACTCCGAACTGCTACAAGATGCTGAGTTTACAGCCTGCAGACACTTCACTAAGGGCCTGCACTTGCTTCCAGTAAGTCAATGAGAAGGGTTTTTTTTTTTAATCAGCTTAATAGGAGTGTGACTGGATCTCCAAGTCCAAAAATTAATTAGAAGTTAACCTCCTAATAAAATATCCTGTCAAAGAACATTCTTATTCCATCCTGTACAACTTTCATCCTCCCAGCATTTTCAAAGCATCAGTCCCATCTTAATAATTCTCAATTAAAAAATAACAAAAGACTTTCAAAAATGCAATAAAGCCTTTCTTAAAAACAACCTGAAAATAGATTATTAATGTTTATTTTTGGAAGTGAATGAATATACCATTTTAATAAGCTGAATTCCAGGCACAGTCCTATCAGGGGCACAACATCCTCAATCTAAGTTTTAGCAATGGCTCAGTGTTCTCAGAACTTAGCCAGATTTGGGCTTCAGTTCCAGAAGAAACTCCTTAAAAACTGCTGAGACAACTCAGGAACAAAAAAAAACTATCCATAAGCAGAACTTCGAGAACTTCCAGAAACACCTGTGGCTCAGACAAAGGCATCTGGACATCTGACTCTAAAGCTGAGAGTCTCAGTGTACTAAATCAGGGGCCCTGTTCAAAGTTCTGCTTCATCTTTGTCTTTGGAGAGTAGTCTGCAGTAGCCAACTTGCACTGGACGTCTGCGTGTTAAAGATATAGGGATGGATGCCAGATAAACTGGCTCTAAAAATGCTCAAGAAGAGACCCTATTACATTGAACAATGTTAAGCAATTTAAAGAATTATCTGAATCAGCAGAAGATGTCACTTTGACAAACAAAAACCCCCGCAAAACGACAAGTATAGCTTCAATTAACAGCCACAACTTAGCAATAAACATATGGACGATGGGGCCAACCTTTTTCTGGTTCAAGTACATGGTGAAATTCCCTTCTGCTCAACTGAGAGCGGGATCATTTGGCCCCATGGGAGCAAAGCACTTAGAAGCTGAAGTTGAGCGTATTTTAAGTGTGTTCTAAAGTACTGTGTTGAGTCAAGACCCTCCTTGTGCTGCTCTGTAATATAGATGTATGTTTGCAATATGGGCAATTTGTTGCAGCCAAAAATGTATGTTTTGAAAATCCTTTTGGGAATCCATTATTATTATTTTGATTAGACATTCCCTTACTGAGGTTGAAGCCTAAACATTGTGGCATTGAGCTAATGCAGATGAGCCAGAAAGGAAAAGTGCATTAGATGGTAAAGAATCTCTCTGCTGAATAATCTAAACTCAAAGCAGTTTGTGATCTATAGTTCCTGGAAGATCTGGGAACTATTAGCAAGAGACCTGTGAAAGGCAGCTAAAAGCAAGTTTATTTATGCTATACAGGAATCTACTTAGATGAAATGTCTTAAATGATCTGTACACCTCCATGGCCAAAATGTACAGGTGTTCCCAAATTCAGGAAAATTACGACCCATTGATCTGAAATGTTCTAATGTGCAAGAATGGTTCCCCTACTGAGGACGGTGGGAGCTGCTAGGATGCAAAGCTGTGGCCAGAGCTCCGACTGCACTCCACCAGCAGACAAAACAAATCCTGAGGTCGTGATTAAAAACATTTCGTATAATTGGACATCAGAATTATATTTTTAATTTAAGAGTGAACTTAATTACACTTTTTCTGCTTGTTTCTTATTCTTAGTTAAAAGTGGCACAAAAAATAACTATCCTGACAATTTTTTTTGTTCCAGACAGATCTATCCTGGTCCCGATCTTTGAGTCTGATTTAACAGTGCTTGGAACAGGAAAAGAAGCAAATCTACACTACTGCAATGCTCCCTAACTAAGGACTGGGGGAATAGTACAAGTTCAGACTGCAAGGTAAATCAGAGCAAACATTTCTGAAAAAGTTTATCCTTGAAATCATAAATCATACTCTCTTTTCTCTGCACTTTGAAAAATTTTCCTTCCCTTTTTCAGTGGCAAAGTAGTCAAATGGATAAAAGAAAGTAATACTGAAAGGCATATTTTCAAATCAAAATATAAAATTTCTTGAAATTAGCTAAAAAAAAAAAAAAAATCAGCCCCTTCCTCTCCTAAGTCAACTGCTAGAAAAAAAATATATAAAAGAACCAAAACAGTTAGAAAGTCTTTTTTTTTTTTTTTTCCTCCACTCCAGCACTTCAGCAGTGTGACTGCTGCTTTAGCCTGTGTCCTTCTCGGCTGGCCATGAGCTAGGGAGGTCACTGCAGAAAACAGTGTCCATTGGCTAAGTGCTCTTTGGCCAGAGCACCTTTGTAGAAGCCACAGGCTGTAGACAAGGAAATGGGATGATGTGAATCTGCCACGTGAAGGGCAGCTCTGTAACCATGAGGTCTAAAGATGTCACCTCTACCTGCTCTATAGCCATCGCCTACTCCGGAGCAGCCCTGGGATGCAGGAAGCCCTGCCCTGGGGCAGTATTTCAGAGGCAGGCAATGAACCACCACCTGGGCTAAAGAGTGCACTGTAAAAACAGTGAAAGCAGCCCAAGGAAATATCCATGGGACTTGCACATACAACATTAACAGATAAAAAGCAACATAGGGAAGATAAAGCCAACTTCTGCTACTCACTCACTTCCAACTACCCCGAAATGGTTTCTCTGAATTTGGCCTCTAGCTTCTCAGAGTGTAAGAGTTTTGTAGAACATGGGGCTTCAGTGCCAGGTTTGAGGATAACATTTGTATGAAGTGTAACTGTGAGACCCAAAAGTTCAGTTTATGGAATCAGAGTAAGATAAACAGATTCCACACATTAGAATAATATTCATAGCTGGGTTTTGTCAGACAGTATTTTTATGGTTCGTATTAATCACATTTATAGTATGTACTTTTTGCTTCCATTTGTTGACTAGAAAGCACAGAGCTCTCCTCTGTCTAGTATAAAATAACCTATCACTAGCTATCAGTAGCTAATTCATCACAGATTCAGTCTTGCTCCCAACAAAGTAAATGGCAAAATTCCCAGGACTGCTCGTGGCAGCAAGATTAAAATCAGCCCTAAAATAATGTTTTACCACCCCAATCATGAAGGTAGTTCTTTGTGTGTTTAATTGTACATACATGAATAATTAGTCTCACTGACTAGTGTGAGCCTATCCAACATAGGAAAAATTATTTTCAGGATCAGGGCAATTATATGGACAATTGTATAAATACATTTGTATTGGTTAAATAACTATTTGCGTGTTCCACATGCCTGGAGAACAGAGTGGGTCAGAATGCTAGTTATTATCCATAAACTCCCTTCTCCTCACCAAATACTGATTTTTAAAATGTATTTACATCTATTTACTTTCTCTGCATGTTACTGCTATCATAAAAAATATGTCTTCGAACGTTCACTCCCCTTAATTTTTAATCCTACCAAAGCAAAAAATAGATATTTTAATAGAAAAATACAAGATAAAAATATCCTAAAAATAAAATGTTAGCATGGAATGTTGTTTTTACACAAAAAAAAACCCTCTTTTGAATTGCCTCTGCTATACAAACACTCCTGTATCTTTCATATTTACATATTCTGGATGTGATCCTGTACTCACTGAAGTTAATGGGACTTTGCCATTGACTTCACTGGGGACAGCAGCAGGCTCTTCATGGACTGTTTGCCTCTCCAAGAGAGAAAAGAGAATGATAAAACACATATAAGACTGAAGAATTAGCTGGTCCTCTCCAGAGGCTTTGATTGTCCACTCCCATGCTACATGATACTAATGAAACTCCATGGCCTTCACTGGAGCTGTTCCTGGCTCCCAGTGTGTCCGAGGGAGAATCGGTGTTTTCCACTGCAGTGCTGCACACACAAGGAAGGAGGATCTGTGTGTGTGTTGCCACCTGTCTGACTCTCTCAGCAGAGCTAATGACACCGGAGTGCCGGTGCCCTCCCACGCCCAACCCTGCATCCCCCATAACCACCCGCTGTCATCCAGTGATGCAGGATGCTACCCCAAATTAACCCCTTTTTTCACCATGACAGCAAATCAGCACCACTGTCTGTGAAACCACATTCGATACCCACAAGTGAGATGTCATTAAGGAAGGAGGCAGTAGTAGATTAAAAAAAAAAGGGAAGAGAAAGAGGCATCCCCATCAACCAAGCCCAAATCTGTTGCTCTTAGCATATGCCTTAAGAAATATTGTCTTTACATATTAAGTACATCTTTTAAGACCAAACTGTGGCATTTTCTTTTTTTTTCATGAGATGAAAGGCCATGTGGCATAATGTGATTAGTAAATCATTCCTGAGCTTCTGAAAGAAATTAAGATAAAATTACTGCTTAAAAGAGTGAGTTCTTTGAGAGCCTCTTCTTTATACACTGATGTCTTTGGTTGTGTCCATTTCCCTAATTTCTTTTTTCCAGGAAGAATGGGATTATTTTTCTTCTCCTTTATGCAGCAGAAAAATGAGATCTAATGGAGTCTTCGCGCAACTGCCGATGTTTCCCCATGTTACAGTCCTCCTGTCGAGTTCGTCTTTCAATAGTTATTCTGTATTTCTTTCTGCATAAAAGGAGAAGAACAGAGTGAGAAATCCTTCTCCTGCTATAAGGACTTCCCTTATAGAGAATGCCTGTAGGGGACAGCCGGGGTCCAGTTGAAAAATGAAATGTGACAGAATGTGAAACCCTGGTCAAAGATGAAAGTAGTTTGTCTTGAAACATGTTACCCAAGCCCAAGAATGCCTGTTAATTTCTACACAGCAGTCTCAAATCACCAAGACACAGGCACTTGTTTCTTTGAAAATTTCTGCTCTAAGTGATTAGGAAGTTTTTGTGAAGTGGCATGTGAACCGTGTCACATCATTGCTCCACGCTGATCAAAGCCAGATTTCTGCCCTGTATACAGGGGCACTTTTTGCAGAGTTCAAACAATGGAGCTGAGTCTTTATTCCACTGCATTTCTCACTGAAACTATATTTTAACTAACTAGCTCTCCCATCACCCTGAGGAAAGCCACTATGTTTATAATGTCAGTGGAGGCTATAAGCTGAATTCAGAAGTGAGGTGTAGAGGACAGCTAAGGGGTAAATACACTGCTCGTGCAATCGCTTCCAAGAGCACAGTTTCCAGACCTGCATTTTCTGAAAATCTGAGCCATATATCCTGATACACCATATTTCATATACTTCTTCTAAAGAAGAAATTAGGAGCTTGACTGTATTCCTCCTTTCAAAGGGTGCAATCAGCTCTCTGGGGTTAAAATCACCTGTGCGCTTTTAGACATCTCCAGTGTGCAGATCCATCTGCGATACCTGCACCCGACTTACAGGTCAGCAGACAGACAGAGGCCTTTCTAGGAGACATTCTTGTGACCTCTTTTACTGCACCAAAAATATGCCTATTGCTCCCCTTTCACCATAAATAAGAGACTAGGTGTTCAGCTCAAGTATCGGTATCTACTTTTACAGACACCCAGCTTTGTTCACTTAAATTTCCACCCCAAATCTTAGTGCCAGATGCTTAAGAGTTTAAGAGCAGTTCCTACACTGAATGCTTTGTATAGTTTTATACTAGCTAAGGATGAGTCTTCTGCCACATTTCCTGTCCCCACCCACAAACTCCCTTTCATATCAGCTATGCTAAAAAAAACAACTAAAAGTTATTATCTCAGATTGGGAAGGTATAAAAAAATGCAAGAGCTTATAATGACATACAACGTAGATAAACTTACTTTTCTTTTTTTTTTTTCCAAATACAACAATTTTGCCTTTTCCTAGGCAAATTTTTATATATTTGGGTCTTACATAAGCACTAAATATATGCAAAAAATCCTTTTTCCCTAGCCACAGTTTTTACAATATGGACAGCAAAGGTCCTCTCCTCTCATAATGGTGCATTAATAGGCCATGCAGCTAGCACCAGTCATCCTATGGAATTCCAGTTGTAAGTATTTGATGAATAATCTTGGACTCTGAGACATTTTGAAACCTTGGATGTGGGCTGATGAACCAGCACGTTTTGCTTGTTTCATTTTGTTTATATGTTTTATAGGTAATTTTTTTTTACTGAAAAAAATTATTTGACTGCTATATGCAAAGTTTAATTCCATTCTCCTACTTATCTTTTCTCTTCCATGCCATAAGAGGATAAGTCCATATATAGGATGCTGAACAGATGTTACAATAATTTGGTCTGTCAGTGCAGGATCAACTCTTAACACTTCAAATTTGCTGACCAACAGTGTAATCATTATTTTTCTTAGAGGCGTGAAACTTCAATCACCCAGCACTGATGCTGATTTATTAAGTTAAATGTACATCTTTGAAATCCAAATGTTTTCTTAATCCAAAACAGAAATGTCCTTCTAGTTTCTGGGAGCATTGCGCTCAATAATCAAAACTAAGCATGCTACCAGGCAAGTGATATAAATCTCTTGCCTGATCACAGACTGCACAATTAAGCTGGCAAGGAATACCAAACAAAGGCACCTTTCAAGGCCAAGACATTTTGTCAAGGGAGTTGTGAATGAATGAACACACTGGGATTATTTCCTCAAGTAAAGTTACTCAGAGATATAAGTGTTTATAGGATAAGGCTCCGAATCCATAAAATGATTTGGATATGCACAAAAGATAAGACAGCCAAAGTGTGTTCACAGTCTTTGGTGGGAATTTTACCACAGATGATTATGGTGCCTCTCTGTCTCACATCTTCCTAACATCAAGGATGTGCTGCCAAGAGCCAAGAGGTTTAGATAAAGAGTAAAGAGTTTAAGATGCTTTCAATTAATTGGACTGACCTGAAAAAGTAAAAAGCCATTAACAATCCTGCTCCAAGCAAAGCGCCCACAACTATTCCTGTAACCGCTGATTCTCCGAGACCACCTGCTTGAAAAAGGGAAAAATAAACGATTAGGGTTCACATTGAGAACTATTTGCATTCACATATTCAAAAATACACAGGACTAGGAAATGAATGACCAGCATCAGACAATAACAAAAGCCATTCAGAGTTCAGGACTCCGTGGGAACCTTTTTTTTCAGTTCCAGTTCCTGCATGTTTATTTTTTGTCCCTGCTTTCCTTGAGGTTAAACAAGCCCCCAAGGTCAGTGCCAAACGAAGTCAGAATCGTAAAGATGTGATATGCAGAGATGTTGTTAAGAAACTGGTTTGGACAGTTTGATCTGAATCCCAACACCTGGAGTGCAATTGTAGCAAAATATGTAATAGGAATCAGCACTGAATATCACCTAAAAAATCTTATTTCACCCATTTTAGCATCATAAACAACTATCAGCCAGGCTTGCTAAAATGACCATATGATTATTCAATGGCTTCACAGATTTTTCTGAACCTACGGTGTTTCAATTTAAGGCCACAGGAGTTTTGCCTTGCCCCTAGCCTGAAGAGGGGCAGAGCCACAGGGCTGCGGGGGAGCCCTAGCAGGATGCTCAGCAGCAGTGCCATTTTCAGGTGGGTGCAGCCTGCTCCTTCTCCATGCCTGTTCAGCCACTTCACTTCTCATCTTTCTGGACGCTTTGCAGTTCTTCCTCACAGCAGGGAAAAATCATTCAGCACCAGGACAGCAAACACTGCTCTTGTTGGACTGGGCTCCCCCAAACACTAATTATCAGTACGATCATTCTCTATTAGGAGGTTCAGCTATATCCTTTGTTTGCTTCTTTCTGACTAAAGATTTTACCTTTGAGCACCTGGAAGGTCTCAGAGCCTCCAGGGTACTGGGCCAGTGCCTCATGCAGGCATCACGATTGCTATCGTTTTAAGTTCAGCAGAGTGACTCAGACCACCTACTGCCCAGGACTCTAACCTCCCAAATGGTCAGCAAAGACACACAGTCATGATACCTCAACTGGGCAACTGTGCTAAGCAAAATGATACAGCCCCTTATGCTGCACCACCACATGGATTCCTCACGTGGATGCAAGCATTTCATCACTAAACTTACATGATTTACATGGTGTGTTGTTTGTGTGCTCTGAGACACGGCTTTCATCTAGTCTCAGCCTGCCGTGACTCCAAGGATATTTCACATTTGATCGAATTTCAAAACGCCCCTGCTTTCCGTAGTAGTCCCCGATCACCTATGCCAAAAAAGAAAGGAATGAATGAAAAGATTTTCCTATGAACTACAGAAAACAAGCAGGAGGTGCATTGCATCACTAGAACTCTTGTGGCAGGATGTTAAATGACGGAGAATAGGCCTGAAGGGGTCTCTGGGAGGTCACTCCATGCTCTGCCCCAGGCAGGATCAGCTGAAGGAGAGCATTTCTGGCAGATGCTTATCTAACCTGCTCCTACAAGTCTCCAGAGACAGAGTCTTGACAGCTCCTGTAGGCAATTATTCCAGAGCTTAGCTATCTTTACTGTTAGTGGTTTTCCCTAACATGTAACCTACATCTCCCTTGTGGTAATCATCCATCACTACTTATTCTATTGCCAGTGGACAAAGAGGCTTTTCCTTTCTGAAATGTCTCTTTACATATTTACAGACTGCTATAATGTCTACCCTCAGGCTTCCCTTCTATATAAACCTGCTTCACGCAAGCGTTTTAGCCCTAATCCCTGCTGCTCTCCCTGGACTTCCCTCAATTGCGGCACCACAGACTGAGTGCTCAGGACGGGTTCTAGTGCAGTGGAGGAAAGTGGACAACTGAAAGTCTTGACGTTCCTCAGTGCACAAGCCCAGATAGGGTTTTCTTCTTCTTCTTCTTCTTTTTTTTTTTTTTTAATCCAAAGACCTGGAGGTACTTGAGGTTCAGCTAAAACCTTCACATATTCTGTGGAATTACCAGAGAGTCAGTCATTCTCTACCTTGTAGTTCTGAAGTTGCTTATATTTACATCAAAAGGCATTTGGGGTTTACCATTCTGGCAACATGTACTATTATTTCAGAGCAATTCCTCAAGATGCTTTAGAACTTCCATCCTGTCCTCAAGAATAAATCCAGGCTTTAAGACTTCATACAAGATAAGATGAACTAGACCTACTGCAAAATTGCAGGACTAAATTGTGGTAACAGTAATAGGTCATTCATCTGAAAGTAGTTCCCATAAATCTATACACTCTATGAAGGAACAAGGCTACAGATGATGCACAGACACTGATACAGGGATGGCAGAAGCACATCAAAAGGTCTATGTTTTCAAGTGTGGATAAAAATATATCTACAGATATATTGGGTTTAGATACTAGTATAACACTTTTTTTATTCAGACTCCTGACAGCCCATTCAAATCTTACTCCTGAACTCCGTTCTGAAGAGAAAGATTTAGAAAGCACATAACATTTGCCCTGGTTAGGTACACAGAGGTACCTAACACTAAATAAGGAAGCAGATTTCTCTCCCAGTACTGCAACTGTAAGTTAAGACCTTAAAAGAAAGACTTTTATAGACTTTATATATAAAACAGAGACTTGAAAAATATAGACAAATTCAGTAAACTGGAAAAAGTACATTAAAAAAAAAAAGTGAGACCATTTGCAGGCAGCACACAATTCAGTGAGACTGTTTCATTATCAAAGTGGAGTGGGAGAGATGTCCTTATTACAGCTCTCCTATACCAGCTTAACAAGAGCAAATAGGAGGCAGCAATCAAACTGATTCAGATTCAGATCCAATTCAGCAGAAATAGGATACACATTTTTAAAGAGAAAGAGTGATTAAACATTGAGGGAACTATTGACACAGTCCCTGTTTTCTCAGTGTCCTCAAATGAAAAATGAATGACTCTTGGGGAGCTTCAGTCGCATGCAAAGTGCCAGGCTCCATACAAGGGTAAAAGACTGTGCCTGCCTGTGCTGCAGCCGAGGTCAGACTAGGTGATGTGATGTTTTCTTCTAGCTTTAAACTCTATGAATGGATTTAGGAAGACAGCTCTGACCAAACACAGATTCATTTGGCTCAGTTCCACCGAGAAACAAAAGTTTTCATGCTGACATGGAGGGAATCGGCAGAATGAATAAAACAAAGACATCAAAGAAACCACGTTGTTAGTCATAGTGAAGCATGAGGGCAGAAATGAATATAGCGGAAGCAAGTAATAAATAATTGCATACTGAATAAGTCCCTTGTTATGTATACGTATCATCATAAAGCAGAGAGAAATTAAGATGAAAAGTATGCTAAAGGGGAAGAGGATTGCAATATCAAAGAAATGAAAGATAGTCTGCATTGGAAGTGAAGGAAAACAAAGGAGGAAAGGCTGACAGAATTAGACTCAATTGATAAACATGATATAAAGTAACACGCTGAGCAAAAAGATGTACTCTGTTCCTATCAAAGTTATCCCAATCAATTTGTCCTACTAAATTTAAGTAATAATGGTTACCGTTAATGATTCCTTACCTCTTGTGTGCCTGTCTCTGGGTCCGTCATTGCAATCACAGAGAAATCCCCGTATCTGTCTCCATTGGCATCAATGGACACCTGCCCTGCAATGCCTAAAGAATGGCATGTAAGGAATTAGAAAATTAATTAGTTAAAATATTGAGCCTTTCCAAGGAAAACAAGAAAACAGTGGACAGGTTTTACAGACTGATATGACAGGAAATCTCATCAGTCTCCCAGCATTTTTGTTGACATTCCAAAAGAAATTGTAATTTCAGCTCGGTGTCTGCATTCCTGAATTCTTAACATTTCTCGTTTTTAAATATCAAATGTGTGAGACTAGGGAATGTGTGAGAAAATCTTATCCAGAAAGCCAGTGGGCCAGAATAAAACAAAAAATACTTCTAATGCAAATTATTTACAGAGAGCTCAGCCCCAAAATAACTCATGATGCCTCAGTAAAGATAGTCCAGGTCAGGTGCTGCAGAGACTGTCAGGGCACAGGCAGAAGCGCCAGAGAGTGACAGAGCTTGGGGCTCCCATGCAGCTAACCCAGCACACTATCCTGCCTGCCTGGTGGGATCTTGGAGGGGGGCAGTGGGGAGAAAAGAGGAACTAGGCACACAAAATGTACATTAAATCCTGCGTTCTTTTACATATGATTAACTGCATAATATGTTGCCGTTCATTTTATATTTTTGACCCCAGTTCACTTCCTTCCTTTACAAGCTTGAGAGTAGAATCTGAGCCAGCTGCCGGTCTTGCTTCACATGCTTTAACAAAATTTAGCCTTCTAAAGGCCATTCTAACTGACAGATCCTAGCAGCATCTTAGCAGCCCTTCACACAATGGAAATCGCATTAAAATTCCTGATCATTTCAGAATTTGTTTTTAATAATGAGGACTAAATTAAACATGTAGTATGTACTGAATATGTCTTAGACACTATCTCTATGTGTAACTACTAAAAATATTCTAGGAAACTTTGGTAAAACTTATAATCAAGCATAATTCAAGTGGGCAGGGACACCAGGAGGTCTCCAGTTTGACCTCCTGCTCAAGGAGGGTCATCCAGGAGGGCAGAATAGGCTGCTCAGGGATCTGTATGTTCCTGGGAACCTCAAAACTGGGGCACTGTGCAATCTCTCCTTCAATGCTTTGCAGCCAAGAGGCTGCTGAAATGCGATCTTCTGCTGTCAAATGGCACCAAAAGTAGCAATTTACACCCCTGCAAAGCCAGTGCAGGTCAAACAAGCATCACTTTACATCCACTTTACACAGATTATGTGATTATACCAGGCACAAAGTAGCAGAGAAGCAGGCTGCCAGGGACTGTAAATCAGAAGAGAGAGGTGGGCTCGTCAGAGTGCAAATTCCCCTCATCATTATCAAGCAACAGCAAACCCTCAATGGGTTAATACAGCTACATTCATCTGCCCTCTGTTCCCACTTTAACACAATGCTATCAGGAATGTTTAAGCCTCCTGTGACTTTCACTATATGCACTGTTAATCAAAAGATTTACTGCCAAACATCTTCTTTTAAGTATAACAGCACAATAAGGAAATGACTGCAAATTTGATTATGGCAGGAGGGCAGAGTAGGCATAACCAGTTGGTTACAAAAGCACTGAAAGAGGCCACTATAAAGAGCTGCAATGTCCTTGCCTACATTGCAGTCGGGTTGTCGAATCTGGCAGGTGGCTTTATATGGAACAGACTTTTTCCCAGTCTAAGAAAGCCAAAACTAAATTATTGGAAGTAGGTACTAAAGCTTGCTAAAACTCTGATTTCCTACACGATTTCTTCAATTATAAACATTATTTCTTTGACTTGAGATATGAATCAAAACAAAGAATTGAAAATTAAATATTTCCTAAAATAGTCCTCCTGAATACTTAGGTAATTTTACAACAACCTCTTAGAAGTGCAATATTTGGATGAATCTAGAAGAACTTTATCTAGACTGTCTTTTTGTTATATTATGTTAGAATTTACACACAGAACAATGTTGCTACTGTTTCAGAGGAAGCCTTAATGAAATAAAAATCTTAACCCACAAAGTGTTCATTTCGGTCATATCAAGGTCTCTCTAACAACCCAGAAATATTGTTATTTGCCATGTTTGGTATATCACTTGTGATTTGGTATCACGCCAGCCTTCTTTTATGAAGTACATGTTTTTTATGCAGTTGTGGGGGGCAGTTTGGACTGTCTGTGAACTTCCTTACATTTTTAAATCAATTATTGGCTTCTTATCAAGGCAGAATATTTCTTTCCCTTAGGCATTTCTATTGGAAGTCTCGTCAACTATGCTTCAAAACACTGGAATATTATCAGAGATGACACATAAACCGACAGTGTCTGAATTCAGTTTCTGTACCAATATCCCTTCCTGGCAAAAGCATTCACATAGCTTTACATGAGTAAGGTGACAAACACGTGCCAGTTGCACTCGGAATCACAGCCCTCAGGATTAGGCACAGAAAGTCACAGCACTGTTCAGCTGCTGCCTCTGAGACAACACGCAAAAGTCCTGAAAGAGGCTGGGAGGAAATCCTTACTGGGCCCAAAAAAGCCTGTCAAGAAACAAAACAAAAAAGTTGGCACCTGCTTGCTTCGATCCATTCTCAGCCTTTTAAGATAAAGAAGTGAAATGGAAAGAATGAGGCAGTCTGAAAGCTAATAGATGACTCTCTACTTTTGGGACACTGTACTCTTGAGTAAAGTGAGCAGCTGTAAGCTTCTCAGGAACAAAGCAGTCTGAGAAAATTACTGGTGTTTCTTTACAACATCGGTGAGGGTCATTAAATTGTTACTTCTTTGAACTCAATAGCACCTCAGGAGATGGTGGAAAAGTTCAGACGGGTATGTGAGGCAGCCTTAAAGATGTATATGGTCTCATATGGATATTAGCTTCTCATATAAGAGCTGGATAGGCACTCGTCCTTATTCTGCACACAGAAAAGACCTGAATTCTTTTTTGACTCTGAAAGCTGGAATTCCACATTAGCTCTTACCTTCGTACGTTCTGTTCCGTGTTTGCTGAACAATTTTTTCCCCATCTTTCTTACTGAAACCATACTTCAGGACTTCCTGCAAAGCTAGAGCATAAAGAAGAATAGCATCATGGAATCCTTCCACAAACATGTTCACCTAAAGAGGAAAAAAAAAAAAAGCAATGGCAATTGACACATGAAAAACATCTGCCTTTCCTATGGAACTGCTTAACTGGAGAAAATCACCAAATTAATCAAAATAACCAATTTGGAAGATTATTTTCTCAACTAAGACACAAAGGAATGTGTCTCAAAGAAAAAGCAAGAGGAAAAGGGTAACTTTTGACCCACTTTTAAAAACAGTTAACTACTATCTGCTATTCTGAACATTCAAATCGCACTTTAATGTTGTGTCTGAATAGTTCTGCAGATAGGGGAGAAATTTGCTCATCACAGTTTCCATGCCAAGCTGCACAAATTCTGCTGCTGATAGTGTGAGGCTCTGCAAGGTGCTGAGCACCCTCATCCCGCAGCACCGAGAACGTCGTCCTACCTCTGCACAAAGGACCCAGTCCATGGCAGGATTGGGAAATATGTCTTGCCATGATTTTGTTTTCTGACTGGTGGATTTGCTTGTTTAATGATTACCACTTCCACTTGTGGCCCTTGCTCAGCCGAGCATCTCTCCACTCGTGAATGAGCAGTGGAGTAAGCAGTTACCCTGTACAGAGATGTGTTCTCTGGGACAGCCAGGGAAACAGTTTCCTATCTTTTACATATATATATATATTTTTTTCATTAAATGACATGAACTAAATAAATCCTGCTTTCTAGCATAATATAAGGAGACTGCTGCAAATTAGTGTTGTCCTCCAGGAGCAAACACAGGCGATGTGCAGCTTTGGTCCTGTATCATCCAAATATCAGTGACAGTGAAAAGCAGAAGGCAGCACAAACATTAGGGCTTATGTGCCCAAGCCAAGTGCACTCAGTGATGAAGCTAAGAATATTAGGAGCTGAATTCAGGTCTGGGCCCATCACCGAGAAGCAGACACACAAGTGCCTTGAAGAGCACAGGTATTCCTCTCCTTTAAGCAATAACTCCCATCCAGCTCCATGCACACGTGGGCTTCATACACAATAATTCAGAATTAATTATCTTTCCAGCTGAAAGAAGAATGTTCCCATTCGCTCACAGCTTAGTTATGCTGGAAAAGTGCCTGATGTGCCGGAGCTAGCAAAGGTGTAAGCAAAGGTTTTAGCAAATTATGGGGCCTCTTATTGCCATTTCCAGTGAACAACATCCTTCTATAAATACTCTCCTGATTAGAAACAATATTTAACTTACCTTCAATTTTAGTGTATCTAAACAGCTAAAAAATGTTGGTAAATAAAGCATTGCTCAAACTCCCACAGCTTTAGCTGGACATTAAAAGAGCTGAAAGATGTAGCCATTTAAGTAAATAACTGCTCCATAGATAAAAAGCATTACATAGTTGATTGGCCAAGCTGAACTAACCAAGCTCCCGGTTATGTAATTACATACAAGACATTCTTTCACTCTTAGACTGGTTGCCAACAGTAAGGAGAATTAAACCCGCTCCCTGATAATATGAATGTTTACATTTCTCTGACATTTAAAATTGGACATTTAGATAACTGAGACCTATGTTTCTTTAAGAAAATGCACCACAAATTTAGGGAAACAGAAGCCAGTGTAACAGCAGGCACAGTTCAGTATGACAGGCAAAGACTAACAGGAGCTGAAGTTATTTTGACCTAAAGAGAAGCACAAAAGAGAAGGTGAAAGTCAACGTTTTGGTGGAATATAAGAGCTGCCAGAGAGGGTGCAAGCTAGGACAGGCTTTGCCAGTGCGAGATTTCATTTTTCAAGCCAAAAAACAAACAAACAGGCAAAACAGCAACTCACAAAGCTGGACCGCCGCTTTACGTGCCAGCCTTGAGTCCAAGCGGCCTGTGGATGCCCCAATAGGGGCTTTCACGACGTGACACTCATTCTCTCAGGAGGAGAAGGATGGAGTCGCTCTGGTTGCCTGCTGACTGATTTACAGCGTGTGCTTGGCAGGAGTTTCGAGCAGAGCAGTTTGTCGCTTCCTTTGTCCACAGCAAAGACCTCTCGGTGTAACACAGCAACCATCAAAATCTGTTTTGTCAGCTAACTTGCTCAGTCTGAAATCTACCCTTGCAGCCAGCCTGAAAACGCCACGGAGGATTTGCCAGGTTGCCTTGGCAAAACTCACCTGGCAGCTTGGGAGGCCGTTGCTGCAGCCTCCTGCCTTGCGCTTGGCCAGGAGTCCTAACACTGCTTAGGCAAATCACCCGAAACCATCTGTGCCACCTCGCTGCTCCTCCAGCACAAAATCAGGCAAGGTGAAACTACGGGTAGTTTGGACCATTTCAAACCTTTTCCTAAAAGAGTAGTATTTACTCATAGCAGCTGGAAAGCCTCCTCATCCTTGCAAATGTTGGGAACAGTGGCTGCTTTTCAGATTTCTCCAGCAGTTTTTAAAGGGGGATACAGGACACCATGAAGGGCATAAAGTTTTCCAGCCTATCATCTTGCTGGGGCATTCAGAAGTTGCAAGGTCCTACTTCGTGGTTGGCTTGCATGACATGGAATCAACAGAGCTCCGGATGCTCTCAGCTGGGGAGGAGACAACCCCTGAGACAGGAGGAATATTAAATATTAAAAAGCTATTTAACAACTTCAGCTAATTTTGTTTCTACTTCTGCGTTTCATTTTCTACTTGCCTAGAGCTTAGTCAAGTTCATTTTGCAGGCCAGTTGCTGTGACTAAGATCGTCTACAACAAACCTGGCGAATAAAATGAGTGCAAAATTTCTGTCAGCTGGTACATCTGATACCACTCCTAGCTTACCAGAACAGTGTCCCAGCACTTCCTTTTTGGACAAGATTAGCTTTGAATATTACTGTATCTCATGTATCTTAAGGGTAAGAAGACTTTTCTTTATTTTTCTCCTCCCTCCTTTTTCTTTAAACATTGCTTCTGTTTTACAGTCAATTCAAAATATTTTTGTGTCAGGTATCTAAACATAAAATATGTGAGTGTGTGTGTGTGTGTGCACGTGTGTCCAAATAAAAAATAGCTAGTATTTTCAAAAGAAACTTGAGACTTCAAGTGTGCTGCACAATACAACTTAAAGAGATGACTGAATTGCAGATAGTGACATCAATCTATCAGCACAGTGAAGCTTTTCAAAATGCATCCTAAAACTGAAGTACCCAAATGATCAACAACCTATCAAAAAATGAACAAACTGATTGATGCCAAACTTTTCTCCACATTTTTTGTGTTTTTTTTGGCCTGTGTTTATTTGGGCTTTAGGCTGTTAAAGCAGATCACAACTGTAAAAATAATATATTCTTCCCTTGCTTCAAGGATTATACTCCTGTGGGAATGAGGGGCTTAAATGGCTACAAGAAGTGGATATTCCATGTGTAGGGACGAGGATAACTGTGAAATGTCTTTACAGATTGCTCAGAGGTCTGCACAGCAGCTCACGATGTGCAGCTCAACCTCAGGTAGTCCTCAGAAAGAAATGACACACCTTAAGATTTTAAAGATCCCTAATCTTGTAGGTAATTAATAATTCTTTTTGTTGAGCTCTAATAAAAGCAGACATTTTCAATTATAGTACTTCCCTTTGTTTTTAATGCTGATTTTTAAATTACAAGTGAGAAGTTAATTGCAAATGCCGTGACTGCCATCAACAAGATGTTAAAATCGTGCTGCTGCACAGCACAGCCACCCCACCGCCACGTGTCACGAGCAGTGTGAGTAGCAGCAGAGAAGGTGCCACTTTGCTGCAGCTCTTTAGAGCTGCAGTACAAATACGTGGAACCTGCCATACGTTCCACAACACGCTCACGTCCCACTCAAGCTACAGTGTAATTAACAGCACAAAAGCTAACTGCATAGCTGGAAAACTGAAGGAGATCAACACACATTTGTTCTTTTTATTTTCCTACCTTTCTACTCTAATTAACCATCATCCATTAGAGAAAAACCCTCTCTGTGGAAATCGTATGAATAAATTTTACGCAGTTCAAAGTTATAGCTCCCCAAGCAGCTATAGTGCGACCACACTATTCATATATACCAAGGTGTTAACAGCATACACGGCAATGCAAAACACTACTGACGTGGAAGACGGCCAAGCTGCAGCTACACAGGACCCATATTTTTCTGTATCCTGCTCACTGACTGTTAAGTGACGTTTCTCTCTTCCATCTGGGGCTGCCCAGCTCTGAATCACAGCAATTACAGCAATCCGCACCACTTCGGTGCCAGCACAGGGGAAATCTTTGCTTTTTTTTTTTTATCTGCAGAGACCTTCAGGTTCTGTCACTATAGTTCCAGCCCAAATCCTGAGGACTCTGAGGGACTGCAATGGGTCTACCTCAATTTCTTGCAAATGTCTTACTGAGTTACATCTCTGACATGGATAAAACAGCTTGAGGTAATGCTCTGGGGAGTTAATCCTCTGTCCTTTAAAAGCAATCAAGTTTGGAAATTTGATGCTATAATCACATAAAACTTCAGAACTAGGAATGCTGTGCCATGCTGTATAAGTTGATGGCACTAACTACTGGAGGTGCGTGGCCAGGAGAACCAGGAGAGCTCCTCTTCCAGCACTGCTTTTCCGTGGATTTGGACACAAAGATACTCTCTGGGGCTTAGTCCTTTTCCTTCAGGAAGTGACCATGCCTTTGCCTGCCCTGTTCCCTGTGCATCTGGTGAAGCTGGTACCCTGGGCACACCAAGCCATCGCTAGCCTGCTTACGCCTACACAGAAGGATCCTCAACCCAACAGGACCAAAATACTGCCCACAACAAGTACCATAACAAATCCCTTATCTGCTTTAAGGTCAGATGGGGCCAGTAGCGGGCCCTTTGTTCCACAAAAAGTTATGCTGAAATAAAAAGAAATTAACAACAAATGTTAATGTGGAACAAATGTAACAAATGTGGAATTCATTTTTAAAAGGCTGCCAGTTTCAAAGAGGTCCAAGATTTTTTCAGTGAAGGTTATTTTCCCATCAGGAAAAGCAAACCAAATGCAAAGCCTGCACACACACACCCTGCCTTGTATCTGCTACCTATTCTTCATGTTCTCGTCTTTGTTTTTCTTAATACCCACTTCTTGAAAAACTGGTAGATTTGCTCAGAACCATCCAGCTGGGGCAGCCACAAGTTGTTCTTTTGTCTCACTTTAGCTGTGAATTGAAGTCCAGACCTATTCAGGCCCAGGCTGCAGGGGAGGCGCAGTGTCAAATACCAGCTAAAAGAGCATGGGGACAACTGCTACTCCAGCCTGCAGAAGAACCACTCCAGCGCAGCACTCGTGAGGAACCCCCATTGCTGATTTATTTACTGCTGGCAACCTTCTTGAGGGATTATCCAGAACACAGCTGTAAAGCTCTAGAGTCTGCTGTCAACGAGCCATGCAAAAAGCCTTCTAGATATAGCCAAAAACTGCACCTTTCAATAAACACAGGAATGGGAATCTCAACTCAGCAGAGTTAGAGCCTAATCTACAGTCAGCTCACATCAAGGGGATCTTATTGCTGCTAATTTGCCTGAACTTTGGACCAGACTCACAGCTTAAGATCACCAGGCCTTGAACTCGCCTCTGACCTCCGACTGTGTGCAAGGAGTGGGAAACTGCCCTTCCAGGGACTGAGAACTTCACTGGATCTGGATTTCCCTCCTGCAAACCTGCATGGGTTTACCACAAAACTCTGTCAAATCCACCCACTGATTTCTCTGTGCTTTGGTTTCTGGGTTATTCTATAATAATATGTTCTATAGAATATATATTAAACCAATCTCAATATCTATACATATATAGAACATACGTAACACTAATTTCAAAGGACTGCAATCAGTGTAGCTACTGAGCAGCACTGTTTTGACCACAACTGAACCACTCACAGAGTAAGTGTTTAGGGGAATTCTTCCTGAGTGCAAACTTTGCCTACATAATATTCATACCTGTAATTAGGCTTTAAGGACCCTAGACCAGATTTCAAGGACAGATTCGGAGAATGCATTCATACCATCCTGCAGCTAAGGGGCAAAATGCTTTACTGCATTTATAATAAATCTTCAACTCTAGATAAATGACCAATGCAACGGGTCTCAAGTAAATGCTATTTTATCATCGCAGCTTGACCACTGAAGGGTTTTTAACAAAAAAAACATAGTAGCAGACAATTAAAAACTATGCATTCTACATTTAAGTTTTCATATCTTGTGACTCATGCTTAGGTACTGTTGTGATAAGTTACAAAACTGTACTTAGAAGCCATACCTTTATTTCCTATGGCAAAAGAGGAGGAATATTTAATAAGTTATTTGAATAATAGGCTGACCATACATAAAATATTAAGTATTTCTGTTTTCCGTAGATTTTTCTAAGGATGCAATGGTAGTGCGGTGATAACCTATGCTACTGCTGGAACAAATGCTTGCACTTTAAAGTTAGCATTACGCAACAGTTAGAACATTTTAATTGCAGATTAGTATCTTGCAACCAAAAACAGTACTTTCATTAAACATTAAGTTTACAATGTCAGCAAGCAAGTTTGTTTTGCAATAGGCGCATATTTCAGTTTTGTAGGATGACAGAGTCACTCATCTGAAAAAATCAGTCGCACTTGCTAAAATAAGCTAACTGGTGTAAATAAATGCAGAGTTGGGACAAACAGGAAGGACATGCATGATTGCTTGGGAGTCCAGAGTTCTAACTTTATCATCACACAACAAACAACATGGATATACTTTATTTTCCTCCACTAAAAACTCTCAAGATGAAACCAGTTCTCATACAAAACTCGGGATTATTGTTGTGGAAAATCATGCCCACAAACTGAATTTAACTATGCTGTGCTAGCTTCCAAATAAATACAAGTGCAGAATGGTGAAATCTTCAGTCTGTAGGACAGAAAGCCACACAGGATTATCGCAAGCATCTATGAAAGGACAGGAGCAGGGCTCCTTTGCAATAGGTGAGCAAAAGCCATCCAGCAGAGCATTGGTTTTAAGCAGTGTCTTAAGGGCTGGGTAAACACCGATGATTTAGGCACTGCCAAGCGTGGTGCTTAGCTCTAAAGCCCCCTTGGAGCCGGCATTAGTCATCTAAGCTTCTTATTGAATAGTGCGAGAAATTTAGGCACATAAAAACAGGATTCAAAAGCACCAACACCTTGCCTCACCCTTGCCAGCAGAGAAGGTGGAGAAGGAGGGACTGGTTTTACCCTGTTACTCATACACTTGGATAATGAGCTACACTGCTTTTTTCTTCTTTTATTTTTTATGTGGTACAAAACGCCTCTAGGAGGCCAATCTTTTCAAATCCCCTAAAAGGAAGCACCACCACCTGCCCCCTTTAAGCTTAAAGCCCCAGGGCTGTGACCGCTGTGCCAGCATGAGGGAAATTCAGGGTGAAATCTCCTCTTGGGAGGGAGAACGTGAACTCCACTCTTGCCTTGCGGGCACCAGCTCCCCGGCTGCAGAGCCTCGCAGGGCGTGCGGCCCCGCGGCGGAGCGGGACGATTTGGGGACACCTGTGGGTACCTCACTGCTACAAGTAAATCATTTGCCAGAAGAGCCTACCTGAGGCTGACGTTGCTATGACAAATGATCCTTTTATTAAATACCAGAGGTAATGCACATTCTACCTTGTAAACTTTAATGGCAAGGAACTAATGCAAACCCTCAGGCTGCTGTTAATCACGCTTCTATTCCAAATATTTTAAAAACTGATGACTTATTTTTTGTTATTTTCTTTCAGATACTGGATACCTGATGGAAGGTGTTTAGCTGGCTGCTTAACCACCTCTCTGCGGGCAAACCTGCGAGGAATTCCCTAGCATGCAAAATGAAAGGTGCAGCAGCTACCTCAAAAGTTGTTCATGTCTGCTGGCCAGCGGGCACCTGGAACATGTCCTTCGTACCTCCAGCAGCAAGATGTTTATGCCTCAATACGGGAGGATTTCAAAGCCTACCAAAAGGCTTACAAACCCCTCACTCTGCTTTAGCTCTCCTTTTAGATCTCTCGGAATTCTTGTTTCCCTATTAATCGCTCAGTCCTTGAGCTCCCACTAGATTTTACTTCCTAAAGTATCCTGTGGTCTGGAGTCTGGTGGGCTAACAGGACACATTGTGAAAACGCTCGTCCCACCAAATATCCTGTCTACTGAATGTCTCTTGTTCCTGCATTCTGAGCACAGGGCGACGCGAGGTTCTCACCTGCCCTCGTCTTGTTGTCCCACGTGCCTTTCTCATGTCCCCTCTCACTCACTTCCTCTGGGACACAGACAATTCTTGTCTTTCCAATCTGCCTTGATATATTAGTTCTCCTTGGAATGGACTAAACCTTTTGATTTTGTTTCAGACTTCTGTTCCTGGTGAAAAGAAATCCTACTGAACGGAGAAGGAAAGTTGGGAGTTTCCTCAAATGGATTCCTATGGCTCCTTCTGTACATAAGGATACCACTGCTTTCATTCACACAGTCCATCGTCACATACTAACCCCTCCACATTAGAGGGCTTGCTAAATATCCACCAGGAAGAAAACAAAAAAAAAAAAATCAAAGCCAGCAGAGCTGTATGCTGGTCTTATTTCACAACCCAGGTTGACTATATCCAAGTTCTGCTGCCTTTTCTGCAATGTACATACACCTGGGTAACTTCACTCACACACCCACAGGGCCTGATGTGTCCTCATATTTGATCTGCAGCTCTGGAGAGTGGGTTTTTGTCAGGGATATATTTAGGCTGTTTAACCTCCTGGCACACAGCACTAAGAAATGAATGTGCCCGTGTGGCAGGAGATCACAGACTTGATTTCCACCTGTATTACTCTTTCAGGAACCCTATGTGACACCTGCGTGTCACCAAGTCAGACTTTCTCCTGCTGTCATTTAGGATAACCTTCACCAAAATTATAGCTTAAACGAGTACAGGAAAGCTTTCCTGGAAAAATCTGCATGTGGGAACTAACCAGAACCTGTGGAGGCAACACGGCTCTCCCTGTGAGTTCTCAAAAGGATGCATATGCAGTTTTAGCCTTCAGATATCACCTGCCCTTCATCTGTGTCCTTAAAGAAGTAAGATGAGAATGCAGTTTTCCGATGCTCGCCACCCTCCTGATCAAACTGATTAAATTCTTCAGTTCCAGCAAATCGAAAATACTGAAAATTTAACCCAGTATGTTTTACTGGAGCCTTGGGCCACCAGGAGAGCTAATCCTCTGCAGTGAGTGAAATGCTGAGGCTGGAGGAGCCAAGCAAGACCAAGGCAGCCCCTGGGAAAGGCTTCCAGCGGCTGGCCTAGGACTGCGCTTGTGCTCTGCCGCTCGCTACCAGCCTCCTGGCACAGGCCGCTCTCCCTCGACCCATCCACTTTAGGCCTTGCTTCGTTTGGAATGTTTTTCAGTTAAAAAAGAAAGTTCCAGCTGATTGCTATTTCCACAAGAGAACATGGTTGTAGAAAAAGATATTAGCTGCTGGGAAGTCAGTCTGCAAATGTCTTCCACCTTTTAAATGTAATTTTCTGCAGAATGAGTATTTAAAATCCACAGCAAAATTCCTATGAATTTAAACAAAAACAAGACCTCAGCTGGACACATTAGCTTTATGCTCATTAGCTTAGCAATGCAAATAGCCTTGAGAAACGTTAAAAACAAGAACAGACTATGAATTTTGCTGGAAGACATATTTTTCACACTTTTTAGTGTAAAATAAGATGTATTTCTAGTGAGAACTTCAAAGGAAGAGAGCCTTGCCCATAAACGTTTGCATGTCAGTTTTGTAAAGTGGAATGTGAATATCTGTGAAACCGAAGTAAAAACACAGAGCTATGGAAAATATACAACATGAAGATCGATTCTAAACCTTTACATTCCCAAGGAGTTCAGATGTTACTATTTTCAGATATACGTACAGGTTTATATTATCTTGTTCACGGTTTAAGACAGCTTCAAGAATATGCTTAGACACAGTAGAAAATCTAAACAGAAACACACTGGAAGAGAGTAATTTCTTTCTTTACCCATCTTTTATGACAACTGTAAACAACATACCATTACTCCATATTTTTGCCTTACACTCAGCATGGAAGACACTGGTCTTTCATATCACTGAGAAAGCATTAACTTTAGCAAATAAATAAATAAATAAATGTCTGCTATATTCACCAAATTCAGCAATTCAGAGTTCAACTTTGCTCTTACGGAAATTAAATAAACTCTCATTAATTCCAGAGGGTGAAGAGCTGGGTTCAAAAATCCTAAATATGTTTTACTAATAGAATTCATCTTATAAATAAGCTGGCATGTGAACCCATTTTTCCCTGCTGCTGAAAGCAGCTTGTGGTTTGCTTTTATTCTTTTGAACACAATTAGCAAAGCACTCCAGCAGCTGAATAGAGCTATTCATTTGAACAAATTATTCCCTGGCAAAGTTTAAAAAAAAAAAAAAAAAAGGAAAAAAAGAAAGGAAAAAGAAAGGCTCCCCGAAACTCCTGCATTCTGGTGTAGTTAGAAGAGACACAAAAGCCTGACTGTCATTAATCCTGCCTGGCTGTGCCTGAAAAAGGCAAGTGGGACATAAGCTGCTGAATGTGTTACACTTTCAACGCCTCTCTCAGCGACATTGCTGAATTGGTTGCTTCTCCCAACCCTTATCTTAGCTGGTGTACAACTCTAATTAAAAGGCTGACGTAAGGAATACACATAGGGAAGAGTCTGGCACGGATGTTATGGATGAGATGATAAACTTTATGAGTACAGCTACCTCCCACGTAGCTTTTGTAGTTAACTGTTGGCTGGCAAACAGTTGCTTTTATGCCAGTCATTTCTCATTTAGGAGGGCTCAAAATGTTAAAAGTAACAGACTTGCCCTTTTTAACAGGCAATAGCATCTTGCTATCCAATTAATCTATGTAGCTCTGACTCTGCACACGTTCTTTCACTGAGATAACTTCACAGGCAAATCAGGCTCCAGTTCTCTTTTCCTCCTGTTCATTCTCAGTGTTGTGAAAAGGGCTGTGGAAGGGATAAAACCCACGCATCTACCTGGCGAACAATGCTGCCATGTAGTTAACACAGCACAGAGGTTTGTTTAATTAGCTATATTTTCTGCTTTTAAATTAGAAGAAAAAAATAAATAAAAAAACACAAGCCATGGGTGGTCTGTAACCTCAGAAGAGCAAATATCCTGGGCTGTAAAATCATCGCTGCTCAGAATACTGGGTCAGACATAAAAAAAGCATTTATTGAATTCTAGACCTGAGTCAGGAACAGAAGGTGCATTAAGAACTTTCAAACTGCAGCCTACCACCAATTCATCTAGTGTTCGGCATTATTTAATAAAAATGGGTTATGCATATACTTTAACTGAAATGCTATTTATTCATAAACATTTTTAACTAGAGCATCTGTTGGGACCTACTCACACACCAATTCAGAGACAGTTTCAAATGCTTCCTTCAAGCAAACGCATGCAATTCCCACCGCTGCTTGCCTGACCTCTGCTATAGGTCTGCAAGAGGAGTTTGTCCCGTATGTTGCTATTAAACTGAGGAGCTCAATTTCTTTATAAACTCCAGGACATGTGGCTGTTAATATCTTGGTACTGTATTAGACAGAAAAAAGGGTGTAATTTCTGTAACAATGTTAAAGTGATTCTCCTGTCCCTATGCCTGAACATCCAATCTAAAGGGATTTCTGGAAAGGGATTTCACATTTTATCAAAGAGGTTGGCCCCCAGGAAGGTACAAAAATCAGCCAGAGCTTCTAGAGAACATCATGATGTTTACTGAAATAGTAATCAGGTCATTATTAAATGCTGAAGTGAGAGCTGAGCAGATCTGATGCTTCAGCCCAGTTCTTTGGCTTGTATTAACATGACAGTAACTGCTTTCAGACTCAGAAAGTGATAAGAAAACAAACTAATAACATTTACTAAGAGGCACTGCTGACTGTCAAGCAACTGTTGCAGTGGGACATTGCAGGCAGTGATCCTCCTTTTTAGCCTTGTCTTGTTACTACATACTCAAATAGTTCTAAGATGCCTTCCTGGAACACCTCTGAATCCCTTTACACCCTTATTTTCACTGGCAGTGAGGTAAAAGGCGTTAAAGGAAGTTTATTCCTTCAGAACAGAAATATTTTGATAAATCAGAGAAATTGCATCTCCAAGACTTTCCTACCCACTCTTGAGGGGCAGGGTCTTCTACCTTCCCCATCACCATAAGACAAAATTCCCACCAAAGCAACAGCAAGTTCTGACCTGGGAAAGAAGCATCCAGAACATGTTCCCTAAATTTCACTTCTTTCCGTGTAATTTCACAGCTGGAAATGAAGATGGCCAACACTTTTTGACTCGTTATTTCTCCAAGGGCCATATGCGCTCTTCAGTCCAGCAATTTGACAACTGCTCTTTTAGGACTTTGCCCTTTCTGTTTTTCTTATCTTCCCTTCTGTCATCTGGTTATTTTCCATTTTTATGATGTTCTTTCTTGGTAGATAATAATGCCTTTAGGATTAATGTTGGCAAGAGGGCAGGACAAAATGGCAGCACTAACTGCTATTGTTTTCGTTAGGGTCACTGTGAGATAATTTAGGCCATACATCCAGGGCCTCATTTTCCTGTAACAGTGGAAAAATCCACACAGAAAAGCAGAAACGCTAAATGCTTCAAATCCAAATTTCTCTGAATCTGTCCTCCAGGGACACGGCTTGCAGAAAAGGATGCCGATTGTTTCAATACTTGCGGATAGGATTTCGGATAGACCGTACCAAAGACCATGTTATTAAAACTCACACATTGTTAATGAATAACAATTATTTTTCCATACTCAACCTCCCAAAGACCCTTCTAAAAAAGGTTTTATATACCTTTGATTCAAATCAAGTATGTATACCTTATATATACTTTATATATATATATATGTAAGAAAGCAGGTATAGGAGGTCTACTGCAACCTATATGTTAAGCATCAGTGCAGTACTAGGAGATTCTGCATTTGAAAACCAAACCTCTTTTCCCCACAGCTGAGATCCAAAGATCCTAAGTGGGGAGCCCCAAATCCCAGAGGCCTCGACCACGAGTTATTCAAGATCCCGTTTCAAAGGGCAGGGAACTACAGAGACACACAGATACAGATACATATCACGAGTTCTTGCCCTGCCCCAAGGCAATGAGAACAGCGCAGGAAGGGTGAAGAAAGCTAGAGGGGAAAGAAAGAGCGGGGAGAGGTGCAGGAGTCAGTAGCAACGTCAGGAGGAATTCAGCCTGGCCCTAAAAAGAAGGGCCGACGTTGTGGTTGGGGGGGCAGCGCTTGGGGCTCTGGAGCAGGGGAGAAGGGGACGCAGCCCGCAGGGGCGGGGAAGGGACGGCGCGCCCGCCGGCAGCAGGAAGGGACGGCGGCGGGGAGCAGGCGCCCGCGCAGCACGAGGTCCGGCTGCACAAGCCGCCGGGGCCCGAAGGAAAGGGAGCAGGGAGCTCCTGGCAGCAGGGGCACAGACTCGCGGGGAACGTCCCCAGCAGACGTGTCAGCAAGCAAAGCCTTCCCTGGCCGCGCTGCGCGATGTGATCTCTCACAGATCCAGCTCTGCTGGAGCATAACAGGGCTCCTATTCACCCACTGCTGTATCTCCGCGTGCACCAGTGCTGAACTGGTACGTGGTCTGTGGGGGTCTGCATGTACAAAAGGCCAAGGAATCCCTGCTGCAAACTGCCCTCCCTAACATGGCCGTTCACTCACGAGCTGGGCACCAGGACCCTGAGCTCTCGGCCAGTTCAACTGTGCTCTCCATTTGGGAAAACGTCACACTGCCCTAACCAGAACCGCCACCAGACCCTACAGCTGGAAGTCTTTGGTGGTGACTGGATCTTTTAATATTCAGAATTGCATTTCTCAGCAACCACAACCAAGAGCAGGTGGCAGGTTTTCAAGGTGTACGTCCTGCCAAGTAACATCTGCACAGGGGCACGCAGAGGGAAAGTGGAAAACCAGCACAAATCACAGCCCGTTGCCTCGTTCAGAACTTTTTTTAGTGGGTTCTTCAGAGAGCAGCACCTTGAACTTGTCACTTTGGGTGCCTCTGTTTGCCTGAGGCAAACACGCCAACAAAAGATTGTTTCTGCCTGCTTGAAGTCTGGAAGCTTTGCAGTAAAAATGTAAGCCACTGATGTGATTCAACACTACATTTTAAGCAAAAACATATAAAAGTGCTAATTCGCACAGGTTTTCTGAAGAGAGCTGAGGTTATGCAATAAACTGCAGGAAGGGTCACTTACTAGCACAGCCTTCAGGTTACCAGCTTTCATTTTGAAGCAAAGGCGATGCCTCCATCGGGGGAGGACTCAGTGCTTAAAGCGAAGAGCTTTAGGTGCATAACTAGGAGCTGGAAGGGAGGGATTCAGGTTGTAGGGGTTTTGTTTGTTTGTTTGTTTTGAGGTTAGGACCTAAATTCCCCTCAAATCTCACTTCAGGTGTTAAAGCGGGTGCTCTGGATGCCTCAGCTCTTTTCACCCAACGGCCAGCTTTCAAAGGAACTCTACCTTTGCTGCAGCATGTTATTTTCACAGAATACCTTTCACAGCAACTCTGGAACTAGCTTGAAAAAAACAACATAATTTACTACTTTAAGAAGCCAAAAATGCCTTCTGTCTTTTCCAGTTCCTCTATTGATAGGCTTGTATGATAGTGAAAGCAGTTTTGTGCCACGCACTTAACTGCAACAAATTCAAGTTTTCCCCGGCAGTCCTTTTTCTTATAGAATTGTTTGTATTGCAGCTTGTGTTTCCTACAGCTAAGCAGTGACCAAACCCCATTCAAGGCTCTTTTCTTTAAGTGCATTTGGAAAGTTTACTCTCCATTGTGGGAAGGGCTGACTATCAGGGAAGGACTTGTATCAGCATGCAGAAATCCCTACAGGTATGTGCTATAAATACTTGCTTTCACAGAAGTTTTTCCTAAGTACATGACTAAAGAACTAGCTTTGCTGTAGCTCAAAAGTAATTGTCAGAGGCATCTTCCTCCTACATTTGGAAAGACAAAAAATAAAGACTTATGCTATCCCTCATCCAACTCTGTAAGACATTGCAACTCCCTTAGGTTTAAAAGCACTTGCAAGGACTATAGTGATATACTTGGACAGTTGAAAATAAACATCAGTAAGAATTTAAATATGCCTCCTAGGAAAAGATGACCGTATTTCTATCTTTAAGAAAAACTTCATCATCAGATGCAATAAACTGTGCCCATGTATTTTCTGAGACCTCTTTTTACTGAAGAAAAGTACTGGGAGAAGACAAAATAAGTTGTCCTGAACACAGGACAACTGGTCATGGATGACTGTGCGTAGGTCTATTCTAGCTGGTATTTGCTGTACCCACAGAAAAACAAAACCAAAAAAAGCACCGCACATTGCCAAACAAAGCAAAAGGAGAAGACATGGGCAATGGTGAGTTTTCGTAAATGAAACCAGGTGTTTCTGACCTGAGAAGAGCTGAGTGCAGCTTTTGCTTTAATTAGGAGAGTGTTTTTAAAGATGCTAAAACCTGAAGCCTGTAAACAAGTACTTACGTAATCATCCTCGTGCAGCCCTTGCTTCTGAACAGAACTTTTCACCTCCAAGGAAAACTTCTCGAACTCAGGTTTCACTGTCCTTAGCAGAGTGACAGTCTGGAGGTGCGAGTACGCCTTCTTGGCTTCAAGGTCATGTTTGTCTCCTCTTTTCCAAGAGCCATTTCCTAGGGGGAAATAAGCATAATTCCAACACCAAATCAGGCACCATTAAAGGGCCATCTTCCTTTTTCCATCAAAAAGGCCTCTCTCTTTTCCCTAGGGGAAAGTATACTGCAAAGTACGAGGGCAAACTGAACCCACTTGAGAGAGTGCAGGAAGCAGGGCAGGAAGGAACAACTGATGTGACAGCTGCAAAATAAATGTGCAAACAGAAAGCCAACATTACTCCCATGCTGTGCTCGCTTACTTTTAAGGGGCGGATTCAAGTCTAAGCAAGAGAAGACATCTCCCGGCAAAAAAACAAGGCAGATCTCAAACACAGGAATATTTACTCACTTGGAACAAGTGAGAGAGGGCGGTCTGACCACAAAGCTTTTACTCCATATCACCCCATCACTGACACTATTTTCAGGTTCGAGCAGTCAGAAAGGCTCCAGAAAATACAGCAGAATGATCATCACCCTCATGGGAGGCAGGTGGTGCCGCTAATTCTCCCACAACAGTCAAGGAGAAAGCTACGTATGGAGGACCTGCCAGGCAAGGCCCGCTCCCAATAGGAAAGAAATGCTTACAAACAAATGGGGTTCTGCCTATGCTCTATTTACATGTGTTCCTAATGCAGCATTTACATGTGTTCTATGTCACAGCAGAGTAATTAGATTTTTAAAAAGCAGAACAGTTGACTGGTTGTTAATTGTTAGAAGAAGCCCTTCTGTATAATGAGGCCTGACCCCAACTGCTCCGGCGACCCTGATGCAACTCCTCATGAGATCTGTGGAAAAGTTCACACTGGCCTGCATCAGGTTTTGTCCAATTCTATGTAAGCGATAAATAGAGGGACCTAGAATAGGAGTAGAGCAGTAGGAGCTCTGAACAGGGTGCCTTTAAATACTTACAAACCAATAAAAGCTAGACAGTCATTTTATTTTTGGAACAGCAGCAACAAAAACTCATGGCTAAAAGTGTCGAAGTGAAGACTGTGGAACACGGTCAACTCTGAAGGGTGGTCTGTAGGGCCATGAGATGAGGATGTGGCTATCCTCCTTGGTTAAAGGACTTTAATCGTTGTGTTGTTTGGCCTAAGAAAAGTAAATGGTTTGGGAGAGGAGATGCTATTGGAGACAGAGTCCACGAGCCAAAGCTTCAGTGCTCCTTGTACTGTGCTCCAGGCTGCATCTGAACATGTGTGGGAGCAAGACTTCATGGTCCAAGCCCCAAGCCCTCCTCAAGAAGGAGAATAGAGAGCATGTGTTTCACCCTCTCTGGCATCCACACACTGCTGATAGGACTTTTTTTTTTTTTTTTTTTTTTTTTTTAAACACTGAAGGCAGTTAGGGAATTGTTCGCCTCCCTCAGAAAGCACAGAGGAAATACAGAAGGAACTGCGCTCTTCAAGGAAAAAAATCTCCTTTGTCATGCTGCTTTTGCCTCTATGGCAACTCCTGTCACTCTCAACGCAGGGAGCAAGTCCCAGTTAAGCCCTGAGAAAGATTCACATTAAACAGAAACTCCCTTCAGTTTTCTTCCACCCTAGAAAACCTTTTCTACCATAGGTCAGCACTGGCAAGGATTGAAATCTTACAAAATTCATATATGATCTTAGTAACATGTATTTTTTTTTTGACAGTTTTTTTGGAGCTCTTTTGCTCTCTCATGATAAAAATTCTAGATACCTCCACCTTAACCTAGGGATTTATTTCCCAATTCAAAGATAAACTGGTCAAGATAATTTATGCTGGGACTCCATTCATCATGCCTGACACTGGGCAACAACCAACATCCCACAGCATAACCTGCTATTAACACGACCGCAGGCAGTGGTAGCACTTTTCCTTTCAACACACACACTCTGTCCTTGTTCCTGCTTTCCAAAGGAAGGTCATGCCTGTCCAGCAACGATATCCCTGCTGAAGGGTTGAAGCTAACACCTGAGCAGCTCAGGCTGTACATGGGAACAGAAGGAAGGCCATGGAGCCAGCAGTGTAATTACGGGTGGCTCCCTTTCAATAGGACACAAGCTTTTCCAGAGCACTGAAGCTCAGAACGTGAATAAATTTCTGTTCTATACTTACTATACTTATTTTTTTAAACCAATTGAATTGGGAACAGTGAAGCTAAATTTGCATAACAGAGTTCCTAAAATAATTTACCTATTTAAATTCCTCCATGGATAATTTTGAGATGTTGTCCTGCTCCAGTGCTTAACTGCAATTGTTGCAGCCTTGACTTTTTATAAGTTTGCCTTTCTGAAGAATTAAAAACATTCAGAACAGAGGGCAATAACAAAAGACAGTCATATGAACTTGGCTTGGGGAAATGTTGATTTGCCAACTGCATCCAGTCTTGCATTCTGTAGCTTCTGTAATTTCAATATCTCAAGGCACTGTGAAGAGGAAATTCTGGGGGGAAATTTCTCTGCATTTCTCTGTAGGTTTGCTGGGATGACCATCTACATAGAATTCCGTTTCTGACAAAACGGCATTTTGCTCTTCATGGAAAATACATCAAGAAACAAACAGAAAGACTGTTTCTGAAGAACTTAGTGTTAGGAAATGCCACAATCTAACATGACAGGGTAAACACTTTTAACTATTTACTTTGAAAAACTATAAATAGCCTGGACTTTCTATGACCCAAGGAGGAAAACGCTGAGATCCCTGCACAACCACAGGCCGAGTGGGTACCAGCACCCAACACAGCACCGTGTGAAGGTCCCCATCAGGACAGGATAGCACAGCGCTGCCCACTAAATGTCTGTGCGTGGTCTGCAAGTGCAGTCTACCAGTGGCTACATCACTGCAGACACCCATCCCAATGGGTGTCTCCTGCAGTGTGAACCAACTGAAAAATGCTGAGTCCCACCTCCTGGAGCTGCCGAACTCAATGAGCATCCCCATGCTCAAAGACAGCTTTGGGAAACATCTATCTCAGCCAGTTTTGGTGCTTCCCTGGTAGATCTCCAGGGCTGAGCTAGTCACCCTGGGCTCTGCTTACAGCCAAGGCAAGGAAACAGTGAACTCTAGGGAATGATTCATCTGAGCCACTTCAGACACCAAGGTGGAGGCGAAGCACTGTTCACCTCCTGCGACTCTAAAAGCAGCCCAGCTCAGAGGCAGACTTGTATCTAAGGTCAGATTAACCACATCTGACATTTTCATTGGGAGATGAAATGCAGCAGTAGCTCAGCTGCAATGAGACACTACCAGAAACGGCAGCAGGTACCTGATCAGTGGTGTCTAGGCACAGGTAAAAACCAAGTCTGACAAATGTCCATGGTCTACAGAAGGGCTGAAACTTCATGATTCTGTGACTGGTAAGGGGTAAAACTTTCAGTTTTTACCCTGATTGTGATTAAGGTTGCAATGCCAATTGGTTTCACTTTAATTCAAGAGAGATGAAATTGATGCAAATTTAAATCAGTAAACACAAAACCTTTATCTGAACTTAAAGAATATATGTCTATCACAGAGCTTCTCAACAGAGAGAGCTATTAGGAAGTGATTTCAGAGGTCCTAAATGGATAATTAGAAGCTTATTTAAATGATATTCACTTAACAATAACTTATTTATTAGATAAAACACGTCATCCTTTTGTGAATTCAATTGTTTCTGTTCTTCAGCGTTTTTTTTAAGGCATAAAAGAAGAAAACAAGTTTTCCTTCTTTTTCATCTCCCACTTGGTCTTCATTTTTAAATTAAATTGTTTTTGTGCTGGATTAGTTAAGGCAGCCTGCGGGGGGGAAATTATTTTCCCTGCACCTGCAAAAGAAACTGCTCTTCCAAAAGCCATTTTGGCACTTTAATATTAGTTCTTGGGCAGGCACTTCCCTCGGTTTCAGCAGTCTGACGTTGTTTAACACTGACAGCAAACACATTGCTCAAGCATTAACTTTAATTTAACCGAGGCAGCTGGTAACAGCTGACAGGAGGTTTGGTCTCTGTCACACACTGCCATACTATCAAATGTGGGTATAGTCAAAAAACAAATGAATTTAATTTATATTTTTAAAGTCTTGCTTTAACTTCACACATCTGATCATTTTTCCTTAGAAAACAAAGCCATTTTTATCTAACCATTTTACTCTAGGATATTTCGACTGCCTGTGTCCCATCCAGTATCTCCCTTCAAGGATGAATATTTTTGCAGAAACAGTTAGGGATCAAAAGCCAAAAGAAATGAAAAGGGTGGATCCTCAGCACAAAGTAAAACTAACTAATGCCCATACTATAGTCATACTACATCTTCTGATTCACCCAGTAGTACCTATAACTAAATAAAAACTAATGTCTCTTTTCTTTCCTGCAGTATCATAACCCAAGGAAGTGGAAGGTTATTACAATAACAGGGAGAGATGATAGTGTATTCTGACATTCAAGGGGACATATTTTGAGGCCAGCAGATCTAAAAATATTACCAGATTCATAGAAGGCCTTGCAACATACTCGAGGAGGAAAAACATTACCAAATGATGAGCTGTTGAAGAGTTCAATATTGAAGAAAGCATAGTCCCCATTGGTCATTCCTTGTCGATGAGCAGCTAACATGATGTTCCTGATTGTGTCACCGCTGGCACACATGATTACAACTGGTGGAGAAAAATGGAACACAGATAAGAAGCAGTTCAAGAACTTTTGAGAACAGTCTGTTAAGTGCGAACGCTGCCAGAAACAGTAACCCAAACTGTCCTCCTAATGTTACAACAAACACGACAACCCAGCTAGCAAATAAAGCTGATTTCCCAAAGAGTCCACACAAGACAGGTACCAAGCACAGAACAACTTCATATTCCTTTACCTCCTCTGAAAAGGATTTTTCTTTAAAAAAAGAGAGGGGGCAGGAAGAGAGGGGGAGACATATTTTACTAGTGCAACATGCAGTGAAGTTCTGACTTGGCATTTACTCAACTGATACATTTACAAAGTTAACTAACAAAAACCTTCATCATGGTGGCTTCATAGTGAAGATGAGACAATCTGAAGATGAAGTATGAATATGATAGAGTGATATTACCAATGGAATTTTCAGTGCACTGAAAAGTTTGGTGTTGATTCATCTCACCTACGCCTTAGCTGCCTAAAGTATAGACATTTTGTGTTGAATTTCTTGTCCGAGAGTTCCCCACAGTCAGTGGAGAGGAGTATCTCTGTAGCTGATATCCTCCATCCCAAGGCAACTGTAGGGTCAATGACAGGAATGTCTCTAGCAGATGTCTGTGTTCAATGCAATGAGCTTAGGCAACTGCCTTTAACTGAAAGTTTAGTTGTCAGGTAGATACAAATAGGCAAAAAGAAATGAGTGTCACATTTTGTGCATGAAGAAAAAAAGTGGTTACAAGACTAAATGCAACAAAGCCTTGTTTGTCGTGGACCAAATGCTAAGCAGGGGCTTTGGTCTTGCAATGGGATCTACAAGCCTTCATATGCGATCCACACAGTGACAACCCAAAGCTGAGGTTACAGAGCCTCCAAGAACCCCCCAGCAGCCTCCACATCACTGCAGATCTCTGGCACAGCCACCCGTCTCGCTTTCTGCCTGGCAGGGGAGAGGAGACCATGCAGCTGCAGCTCTACATACTGTTAAACAGGTGCCCAAACAGCCACCAGTGATTCTCAAGGGTGCAAAGAGCTTCAGGCAACCCAGCTGAAAGCCTCTTGTCCCCCCTACTCTCTGTCAAGAAAAACGGTAGTCTCAAGCTGGACCTTCAGCAGCAGGTAGATACCTCCCACACTCAACACTCTACATCATAAACTTTCCTGTGCATCCACATGGTTATAGGTATGAAGCTACGAACGTCACAGAGCACAGAGAAGTGCTACATCCCATAGCAGAGTCATAAGAGACCCCGTCAGAACTGTGATTCAAAACCAATTGCGCACACATTTCCAGGAATGCTGTCATGCATGGCAGGACTTAAAAACTACAATAATGTACGCAAATACTTTCACCCAAACAATAAAACTGAATCAAAACCACATTCAGCTTCTCTGGTGTTTATTATTATGGAAAAAAAAAAAAAAAAAAAAAGAAAAAAAAAGAAAGGAAGGAAGAAAGAAAGAAAAGGCCAAACAGGCCAAACCTTTTCTCACACAATGAATCTTCTCCCATCACTTTTCTGGGTTTATGCCATCATAGGCATAAAGTTCCAGATGCAGCCCTGGTGTAAATCACATTCTGTTAAATCCACACACTTCAGGCAAGTTATACCATGCATACCTCTGTCCAACAGATTACTGCAGAGTAATAATAATAATTTCCAGAGCAACAGAGCAAGATGTATTTCATGACTATTGTGAGGTATCAACATGAAGAAAAAGAAAAAAAAAAAGAAAAAACCTTAGAATAAAGTTTGGATCAAATTTTTTTCCAGACTTACATCAGGAATGGATTTGTCTCTCTGTTTCTAATTTCAGTATAGGTGAGAGATTTCCTTTGGAAGTGTTGCTTTGCTATCCTCTCAATTCTCCCTTGACTTTGCCTTTAAAATTCATACTTATCATAAAATTATAATCTGTAGATTATAAAATCAAAGCAATTCCCATAACACCAGTAAAATATCTTGAGCAAAGAGGGATAAAGAAAAGTGGAGGAAGAACAATCTACTTCAAAGTACATTAAGTCATATCTTGTAAGTCTCTAAAAGAATGTAAGGCAACTGATATTAACTATTGGATATGTTTTCCTTTTTTTTTTTTTTTTTTTAATCCAGAAGAGCATAGACTACGTATTTAAAGATTCTGAGGCAAGTTAGCTATGGGCAGATCTCTTGCAACCTTCCAAAAATGCATATTATGTTTACCTAATGTGTAAAGATTACTACTGTATACACACAAATGTACACATTCACACACATGCAAAATGTTTTCCCTCTGGTACAATTCACACATAAAGTAAGTCTAATATTTTGAATTTATTGACAACTCGTACTGCAAATACTTAGTGTTAACTCCAGTAAGAAGGGAGCAAGCACTCCCTTTACTCCGTGACCATCACCTGAGCCTTCAGAAGTGACCTGCAGCTACCAGTGACACTCATTAAAGACAGGTGGTTAACTTTTATCACCATGTTTTCCATCATAATTTTGTTGTGGCAAGGCTGAAGGCTTTTGAAATGGCTCCAGGACCTGGACAGGCATCTGCAGGCAAACACTTCATGCGGCCAAGTGCGTCCCTGGCTCCCGATCCCGAGCTCCAGCCCCAACAGCCCAGTGCAAAGCTCCATACGGTGGGGATTTGGCCTCCTGGGCGATCCCAGGCCACTCACAGGCCTGCAGCTCCAGCCAGAGGTGATGACAGGTCACACAGTGAACATAACACCTTAACACTCCTCCAGTCACAGTCACTAGAAGATGCCTAGCAAAGCCCACGATTCCTACTTGATGGGGCAACTTCTTTCTCATGCCATATCTCTTTTCAAAGCCTGCTCCCATTTCTTGCTGCTAAGGGAAAGGTCCGTGTAGGACCTCCACCAGCAGGATCCACGTTGACATCTTGCCTGAACATTTGTAAAAATTGTGCAGTGATTTGGACAGCACCACGCAAATACCCTCCCCAGCAGCCACATTACCCCAGCAGGTGGTGACCTCTGGGGAGTCCCAAGGAGAAAGGAAGACCTAAGCTGGTAAGCTAAAGTGTGTGGTGAATCCTTGTCATGATGAATGTCTTACCGGGTATTTTGACAGTCTTATTTCGACAGTGGGAGGCAGGTCAAAAGGCATGTGCAAGGCAAGCCATGCAGTCAGTCCGTAAAGTCAGTAAGCGCACAACTGGAGGTGCAAGGGTCTCACTTACTGCATTTAGCAGTAGCAGCATGAATCCAAGCACAAATAAGCACAGGTGAGATGGAGGGAGAGGATCCCCCATGCACAAAGGGAGAAAGAAGTAACAGAGGGCTACTTTAAACCAGTAATAGCAAGTTAAAAGAATTATACTGAAATGCAAGACTGAGCTCAACAAGGTCCCAGCTCAACAAAGTGTTTAACTTCAGTAAGAAGCAAGCGTCTCTGCCCCGGTCTTTAGCCATCACTCATGTTCCAGCAGCACAACCACAGCACCCTTTGCCTAAGGGTTCACACTTTCCTTGCCATAATCTTATTTTTATGCTCTTAGCACAAGGAAACATAAACATGCACAAAATTTAGCTTTATTAAAAAAAAAAAAAAATCTTTCCATACATAGCAATTTCTTCTAGCACTGAAGTTTTCTTCTCTTCATTCACTACATTGTGCCAAGCTGTACCTACAGGAAAGTTCCATTTCAAGCACCTGCTTAGGTATTTTCACAGAGAGGACTAAAGATTCATCCGTTATTAGACAAGGATGGTCCTGTGCGTATTCAGGAATCTCACACCGGCATAACTACATCACTAGTGCAAAGCTGGACTGTTGAAGTACTCCGGCTTCCAGCGAGGAGGCACGAGCTGGACACAAACAGCATGATTTGTATCTGCTCAGTTCTCATCACAGTGTAAGATTCTACAACGGACGATGTAGAAAGAGACTAAAATATTTAGGTCTCTGCTGAAACACAGCTAAGAACTGTCTGTTATTTGATCTCTCAAAGACCATCGCTGAAATGTACCTTTTCTTTTTTTGCAACAACTTATTAAAGAAACCCAGGGCTGGTAAAGCCTCTGACTGAAAATACCCTTTTGACAAGCTCCTGTGCCTGTGCATCACTTGGCAAGATCGCATTTCAAATTTGTAGTTAATGTACTCGAAATGTTCCAAAGCCCTTCAAGCTTTTTACTACTTTACTCATGCAGCCCAGGGGTGATTTTCCAATGTGCTTTACAAGCCATTTATCTCCACAGTGTTTTGCTCACAGTTGGTGGCAATATTACGGCATGCACGCAAGGAGTACCAGAGCACACACACACACACCCCTGATATGACCCCTTCCACCCAGCTCATTTGTTATTTATGAAGCACTCAATGAGGCTCCTCATGGCAGGAGAGGGAGAGAAGATCGTCATGAAAGACACAGCAGGTTGAGGGCAAAACATCTCTGCTCAGCCTTTGAACTTCCACGGAGTCGCCTAAGAAAAATCCCCCAGGGTGAGCAACAGATTTGCTGCCCACCATCTGCTGCATGTGGTTTCAGTCTCGCTGCTGTCACGGGGAAAAGCCGATTTCTTGCTAAACCATAAAACCACCGTAGTAAAGCCTCCCTTCCCAATTCCGCATGGGCAAGGTCTCACCGGCGCATGGCTGCGGCTGCTCCGGTGGCCACCTTCTCCAACAGGTGGAGAGGTGACACCCCTTCAGGAGAGCCCTCCAAGTTGCTGTATCGGTCCCAAACGGTGGTGGGAACATTCTGGGGGCACGAAGCCAAGCTTGGTGCATCGCGACACCGTGGCACAGCGCCAGGAGACCCACGGGCGGGAGCAGAGCAGCAGCACGGGCAGCCCCGCACCAACGCGCCCCGCGATGAGCCGTGACGAGACCGCGCCAGCAGCATCGCCCTGCCCGCGCGGCGCCTCCGCGCACTCACCCCGCTCGCCGGCCTGCAGGGCACGCACCACGTCCTCGAGGTCGAGGTGGCGGCTCGTCTCGTCGAAGCTGTGCACGGCCATGTGGAAGGCCTCCTCCTGGAAGACCACGTGGACGCCCTCCATGGCGAAGTAGCAGCTGCGCTCGGGGTTGCTGTCGCTGTAGAGCAGCGTGGCGCGGCTCCACTGGTGGTGCCGGAAGAGGGCCAGCAGCATCTCGCCCATCTTGGCGTAGGCGGGCGCCACGCGGGTCAGGTGCGAGTACTCGCCGCCCTTGGCGCCGAAGCCGG
>VZSV01000003.1:2711548-2748668 GCA_013398735.1 Nothocercus julius
AAACTTGGTTCTTTACAATCAAACTATCCTTCTAACCTTTGCCCATAGAGCACTCCTAGACTTACTTCAGCTTTGTGGCCAGCTGTAGGAGGAAATAAGCCATGCTGAGTTTTAGTTAACTTTTCCCCTTATATTTTGCTAAGTTGCTGTTTGTAATATACTAAAACCTTTTAAAGAAGTGTGATTTAATTTGATTAATAAGTGTGATTAGATAAGAAGGCTGTTGGCTACTACGGATTTAAGTTTGGGGAGGGAGGAAGAGGGCAAAGAAGGATTTGTGCTGGTGGTTAAGCTTTTCAGAAGTTCTGTTTAATATCTTTGTTTCATGGTACTGAAAAAATGCTAGAGAAATGTTAAGTTAATCTCTTTGCATCTTGGTTGTTTTTAGTTGTTGGTGAAAAGGAGAAGGCCAGTGGAACCGTAAATATTCGCACTAGAGATAACAAAGTGCATGGTGAGCGTACAATTACTGACACAGTGGAGAGACTGCTGGCACTGAAACGCTCTCGTTGCAAACAAGCTGAAGAAGAATTTTAACACCACCACCTGGCATAAAGAAGATTCTAGGGTTTTTTTATTGTTCAACTACAGAGGTGTTTGTGCTGAACCAGCTCTGACATATTGGACCTCTTGCTATTTTTGCAGAGATCTCTCTCAGTAAAATAACTCTCTTTGTAAAATCATTTTTTCAAAAAGCATGAAGTGAAATTTCTTGGATCAATGACAGGTGCAGCTAAGTGAATTGACCCTTTCTGCAACTGCAAGAGAATGGGAATCTTCATCAGGGATAACTATAACATTTGAACTGCCCCTTTAAGAATAAATTTCATTTTAATAACAGATTGTTTTCATGAAAGTTAAATATGTGACCTTGTGGTTAGGAAACCATATAGGAAGCATACTTCAACTGCTGCTACAAGGTATCTCCTTTAGTAGGGTATGTGCTACACATTTGGAGTATAGTTTTTAGCAGGGTATGAGACAGTCTGCAGTCTTGTCTACTGGTCTGGCAACTACTAGCATCTACATCAGTAGATGTCAGTCTTGTACAGGTTACAGAAACCTCATTTAAATAGATTATGCTTTCAAAATTCTAATAACATAAATAGAAATGCATAAATGGATATATTATTAGAAGCAACACCTAAGGGAACGAGCCAGTAAAATGGATGGGCAATGTCAGCTAGATGTGGGCAGAACTGTGTCTGCACTGAATCCCCTGCAGTGCCCGCTACACTTCTTGGTCTCTGCTTCTCTGACTGTGGAAGTTTTCTGGCTACAGGTCGTGGACACTGGTGGAATTGGCCTGGCCTGAGCAGCACCTTCTCTCATCTCTCAGTTCCACCAGCAGTATCTTGGAAAGCAGGGTGATCATGTCTGGCAGGACCAACCTCCAGCATGACCACAGTCATCTCTTGGGCCACGCAGCTTTTGCATAATAGCTTAGTGGTTGGAGCACTTGCCAAGAACTGCCATTGACTAATTCTTTCCAGGGCTTCAAAGCCACCCATTTCATTTCTCCGGAGCACGTATTGATTACCACCCCGGGGCCAGAGAAACACAACTCCTGCAGCTTTGTTTTTACCCATACATCCCTAGGGACTTTTTCAGGGGAAGGTTTGCTTGTCCTGTGTTACTATAGACTAACTATAAAATACAGCTCACACCCTGCTTTACAGGGATTCTTGTTTGCTCATTCATAAAGCAGATTTCAATACAAACTGTTGAAGGAGGAAGACCACGATGGGGAAGAAAGATACCAAATGTCATGGCTTATCCAGGTCTACAACTGCACAATATTAAATAGGTTCTGGCAGTTTTCTGTGATCTCCCATGCCCATGGAAGTGCCCATGGAAGAATTTCACTTCTCTGAGAGTCATCTGGATACTGCTGTGAATCAGGGTAATTCCACCTAGAGTCTTGAGATTCTCACGCTGTGGCTAATATTAGTTCATGTCTTAGTCCCTTGGGAAAAAACATACATAAGTTTCACTATTCAGATGAGCAATATGCCAGCATCCTCCACAGCCAAGGAATCACCTGCAGGGAGAATCATCTATAGGATAAGTTTTGATTATCATAGCCACCTTTACAAAGTCAGTCCTTATCTAGCTACATTTTTCCATTGCATCCAGACCCAGTCCCACTCCAGGTCCCCCAGAAAAGCAAATATCCCTGTGGTTAAATAAATAAAGAAAAATTGTTTACCAAGTCTGACTTCTCCCAAGTTAGAGCAGACCAAAATTAAGGCCTTCAGTTTATGCCTGATGTAGTTACATGATCGCCTTAGCTTTCACTACAGCTTCTTAACTGCAAAGCTTCTTAACTTTTTGTTAAGGAAAAAAAACTTTTTTGTTTTTAACTGCTTCTTCACTTTTTGTCCAAAATATAAGCAATTGATTCTGGAATCAAATAATGGTAAACTGATAATAGGAAAATTAAGTATTGCTAGAGACAACGTTTATAGAAACAAAGACAGCACACACTGTTTGGTATTTACAAGAATTTCCAAAACCCCTTTCTACACACCAGTGTTTTCCTGCTGCTTTGGATAGGAATATTCCTTCACCCTTGTCTGCTCATGCTGGATGCCTTGCTAGCCCCCGTAATGGAATATGATGCATTTGGACTTTCTGTCAAAGTTAATTTTTTGCATTCAGGCAGGAGTAGGGGAACCTTTGGAACGAAGTATGTATTAATAAACTTAAGAGATATTGTTCCAAAAAACACGTGTGCCCAGAGAACGAGGGACAACCAAAGACTTTCATAATGTTCATAATGCAGCGTTTAAAGTAAATCACCGGGGCTGCATAACAAGCATCAATAAATAAGATTTCTGCACCCCACTCCGAAAGAATTCCCTTTGACTGCATCAGAGTTCTCTTGAAATGATAAAAGCTTTCTGCAATATGCACAAAACAAAGCAGAACAACACAAAGCCAAAGGGTTGAGCATCTGGGCAGATGAGACATTCATGCAATTAAACATGGCAGAGCTGTACCTGTCCAGCTGCATTAAAAGATCAAGGAGTAGGGACCCCCATAAAGGAGGCCACGGCGTATGACCAAGCAGCCTTTGCTTGCCCAAACCCCCCGGGGCTGCCTCGCTTTGGGATCTGCACTGCAGTGGCAGCCGCAGGGTCGCGAGGAGCCGCCCGCGCCCCGGGCAGGGCCTCTCAGAGCCCCGCGTTGGTCCTCGCGGAGGCACCGCGGCCGGGCCGGGCTGGGCGCTGCAGGGAGCCCCGCGGACGGCACCACCCTCGCCTGCCCCGCTGCTGCCCTACAGCCTCCCGAAGCCGAGCGTGACTACGGTTAGGCGACCGCCCATCCTGGCGCAAAGCCGACATCCTCTTCGGGTAGTTAGAATAAGCCTAAGGGAACTGCTCCATCGAAGCAGACACAGGGATAAGAGGGCTGACAGAGGTGCAGCAGGGATAAGGCAGGAAAGCCTGGACAAAAATGTCCACGTGCCAAGTACAGTTAAGTTCCTTCAAGTTTCAAGCGTCCTGTCCTATGAAGGGTTTAATCTCACTAGATTGAAAGCAAATACATTCATTCCTTTAAAGCACATTTTGCTACACCATCACAGGAACTAGCAGGCTTATAAAACAGGCATTCATTAATTTTTACCCTCCTGAAACACCATCCTTCATTTTAGGAAAACTCACAACTAACCCTTGTACATGGATGCATATTCCAGCATCAGGACGGGTTAACTTAATGGCCTGCAAGGGCTTAAATACACAATGACATTTATCTAGTCATGTTTCAAATGTCATTTCTCAGTTGCAAGCTTAAGGGACAAACTGGAACTTCTCTACAGTATATCTAGCAATAGAGCGATCATTTATCTTTAATGCAATGAAGCTCCATAAGGATACACAATTTCTATCCTTGTGTAGCTGCATGGATGTCAGTCTGCACACTGGAACAGCTTTAAGTAAACTGAATTAATGTAAGCATATGTATATATGTGCATATACATATATACACACACACTCACACATATATATACACACATGTATGCTAATGGAAGACAACTTCCACTGCAGCAGCCACTGAACTGCCAAAATGACAGCGCCAGTCTTCCAAGAAGCCATTGCCAACGGAGAGCTAATAACCACACAGTGACATTCACTCGTAAGGACAGAAAAATTAAATCACACATGTATTATGCATAAGACCCGGCTTCCACATCAAGCTAGATGGTGTCCGCAGAGGGATCAGGTGGCATCAGATTATACCAAGACCACCAAGGGAGGCTGCGCACACTTGACCGAATGGAGACTCTCTTTAACAGCAGGTTGTCCCGGGATTTTTAAACAGCTCCACCTACAACCTTTGAGCAGGGCATTCCTGGACAGACTACAAAGCCAAACAAGTGGAAATCTCTCATGTGGCCCCTTAGAACTGTACTATCTAGCTACCCTCTTCTCACATTAAAAAGTTTCTATACTGCTTAGCATCAGCTAGCTATAATCTTTTATTGCCAGAGATGTTTTTGAAATTGTTAACTACAATCTAAAAATGTTTAGTTTTAGTTTCAAGTGGTGAGTTTTATTTTTTAGTATGAAACACAGACTGAGGCTGCCAGGCTCTGACCAGAAATTACCAGACAAGCAAATTTAATTTCCTCATATGATAAATATAATAAATGAATATTTTTCATCCTGAGTTTGCAGATAGGAAATTCAGATTTATGGAGAAACAAGGACCAACTTTTTGTCAGAAATTCAGAGCTCGTTTGTTTGGTTTTCCAGAGTTCAGATCTGTCCCTCAAATCAGAGCTCAATAATTCCTTCATGTTTCATGTACAGACTTTCACAGGAATCCAGCATTTAGCTCAGCTGATATGGAAATGCCAACAACTCCGCGAGCTGGAAAGCAGCCAAAATGAGCTGTTCAAAAAAAAACATCTCTTGCAGCTTAAGAAAGATCCTAGAATCTGCAGTGGGCCGCAGGCAAAAAGAGGAGCCCAGACTCAGTCCATAACTCTGATTCTGCACCCAGCTGCTGTCTGACCCTGAAGTACCTAAACTGTAGAGGCAATCTTATATTTATGTTAAAGTTCCCCACCTGTTTAGTGCTGGCACACTGTTGTGGCACAGAACTTTGTGTTCTCAGCAGAATACTTTGCAAGGCAGTGATTTGTTACATGATAGACCCTATCTTCCAAATTACAAACTCATCAGAACAGGCACCATCAAACGTTGATAAGATCATTTAAGTCACCCCTATGTAAAGAAGGTAGCATGGGGTGATTTTGGCAAGCTGTTGCTCTAACAGTGCTTTGAAATGAAAGGACAGGAGTAACATCAACAGAGACTTCCATCTTCATATCAGTTAAGATATGCCAAATGATGCAATTTGCCTTGTGCTTCAAAAGAGAAAAATACTACACTGCTTAGAAACATTTGTCCTGCACAACCCATTAAAAGTTCAGACGGAGAAAAGCATCAGCAGTATCAGCATGTACCCCATGTGCACTGCTGGTCTCATCACAGTTCAAGTGCAAATGAAGAACCTGCTGAAGGTCCCAACATTGATACTCTTAAACCATCCCACTCTAACTGTGGAATAAAGCACTACCAGTGCTAGGTAATTGTAAGAAAAGAGCATTTTTGCTGTATTTTCCAATAATCAACAACAATCAGGAATCAAATGTAGTATTTAGCTCACGTCTAGAGCTGAGATCATGAGAAGAGGGAAGGGCCCCATGAGATGTGCAAGAGAAGACAGACAAATGGAGAGGACAATAGGACAGAGAAAAAGAGTAAAGTGTTTTCACTCAGAAGTTGAATGGGGAAAGGAGAGATGTTACTGCCTGTTTACACTGACACCAGTTTGCTCTCACCCCAGCCAAAGTGCCACATCCAAACTGCCTTTCAACAGCAGGGGCTTCCAGGTGCCTCCTCCAGAACCATGCCCCGAGGAGGCCCAAAGAACATGCCCACTTCAGCAACCTTTACAAAGCCAGTCATGAACCGGTGCCAAGGCAATGTCCTGAGCAGGTTTTAATTACCATACATCCATACCTAATAGCCCCTGTTCAGATAGGTTTTTCTGCACTTGCTGTGCTAGAGGGTTGCTAGGAAAGCACATGAGTGCTCCTCAGGTGGGTATTTACTGTCCCCATTCTTTTAATCCTGATTTACGTCAGCTGACAAAGGAAAAGCCCATCAGAGTTTTAGCTGCCCACGGTAGTGGCAGGGACATCTCTAGTCTTGAATCTACAAAGAGCTGCTAAGGGATCCTCACTGAGACCTACCTTCCTTCCTCCCTTCCTTAAGTTAGCTAGCCCCATTCTATACTCATGGATTCAACCCCCTGGAAGAATACTGCTCGCTAAGAGTGATAATTTTATTGGCTTTGTTATGGAGCCTTGAACATTGTAACATGACTTTAAGTGGGTTATCTGTGCTATGATGAGACAAAAGAAATAATGGCAGTGGAGGGATCTAAAGAGAATTTCTACAAATCTTAGTTCACTGTGAGACTTGATGGCTCATCTGAGCGAGTCAGGGCTTTATGCTACTTGAAAGCATAAATGATCAGCTTCAAATTATAGCAGAAATATGGGACTAGAACTTTTAGCATCTCATCCTTAGCTCTCTGCCTTCATCATAGGATCATTCTTCCTTAAAACTGCCTTTATGATGTGCCGATAAATCATATAATATGATTAATATAATGGTATTAATGCAGTGCTGAGGGATCTCAAACAAGATCAAAACCTCATCGTTCAAAGCTGTACACAGGCAGCTCCTGTGTTGAAGAGCCTGTGATTTAATTACAGAGGACATCAGCAGTGCAGAGCACAGAGGTGACTTACCCAGTGTCACCCTGCAAACGATGGGAAGAGCAAGGAGCGGCACTTCCAGGCTTGCGAACCGCTGCTCTCTGCCCACTAAACCACGCTGCCTCCTGTGTCGGCTTCACTACGTGGCAATTTTAATTAGAATGAGTTTGTTACAGGGAGACCGTGCACATGTGTACACATGCACGTGCATCGTCTTTCTGCACCCTCATAACGAGGAGGTTTCTGGCGTCTGTGAGTTTTACCAGTTGCCACCACTCAATGTTGTGTCTGTCACATCACAGCAATGAGCAAACCACATCATCAGCCACAGGAAACAGAACACGGTCAAAACATTAAGATATTTACATTAATAAGAACGGAGCTTTCCTGCTGCACAAATTGCCCTTGTGAAATGCCCTGCCCTGAGCAGTTGCATCAAAGCTCTGTGGTAGCATTTGGTTGGAAGATGGAGGCACCAGCTCTTCATCCTCAGTGTGACCACCTTCACCTTAACTTTTTAATGCCTTTTCCCCCCTTCCAATGCTTTGCTTCAAAAGCACCTTCAAATGCTGGTCTGGCCCAGCAGTTGCAGAGCATTCATAGATACTCACGAGATGCCTTCATTCCTGGTGGCCCAATTTGCAAAGACCCTGCAGAGGGGTAGAGTTTCCTCTGCCAGTGCTGGCTGCAGGACCAGGGCTTTGCCTCTGGTGGAGCAAGGCCAGCGCTTGCTGAATAAGCCTTGAGGTCCCACATGTGTCAGCCGACGACTGACAGGTCTCAGGAAGGGGATTACGGGCCACACTGGTCCGGTCTCCCATGGCTCTCTCCATCCAAACAGCCATCTCTGGCAAGAGCAGCTCTGCCCCAATGGCAAGAGGAGTCCGTGGGAACCCAAACAGATGCTGCTTCAGAAGCTGCTGAAAGAAAAGCTATTAATCCTTCTCTTCTGACAATCTTGGGCCATGCAGCGTATGCTATTTTCAGGCCCACTGCTTACGCAGTGCTCAAAATATCACCAGCACTTTGAAATTGTTACTACCTATGAAGAATATTCAGTTCCATAGAAGAATAGAGTTCCATAGAAGACAGCACGTTTTATAAACCATCACAGCCAACAATACTCACAAAAAGAAAACAGACAAAAGCCCTTATCTGGTTATTTTTGCCCCCCCCCTTTCATCAGTGGGGCCTGCTGCGTTAGAGACTCCCAGGCAATTTTCATTGCCTGTCCTGGCCAAGCTTAATTCCAAAGGGCTGCATTTAGCACACTGGCTTGGGAGACACCTCTGAGCCACTGCTGGCTTGTTCCTTCCCCCCAAAATTTTTCAGCACCTCCTGCTCTCCCTTCTTTGTCCTCTTCCACAAGAGTAGCTTCAGAACAAGCCAACCTCTGCACAGCTTCAGATTGCACAGAAAGACCTGTATTATCCACTTGAAAGCACAAAAACATCAAAAGCCTGATCGCTTGCAATTCACTTTTTCCTCCACAAAAGACTGGGAAATCACGTCAAATAGTTCTCAGTCTTTACAGTGGAGCCGGATGGATTTTTTTCTCCATAGCACTTTACTATTTGAGGATTTCTGTAGCATCATAAAAATTACATTTATAGTTGACAGGAAACTTAACTGCTCAAGGAACTGAACTGCTGGTGGCAGGGGGACACTGCACAGGAAGAACACCATCATCACCAAGAGCTACCTGATGCAAGAGCAGCACACAAGAGCTTCATAAAATCAGATGTCACTGAAGAACTGCGACCCGACAGGTCTCATCCACAGACAGGATGTACTTCAAGGCAGGCCTGTTTTCTTCTCCATCTCAGCTGCAAGCCACAATTGTCTCAGTTTCACTTTTGTACATCTGGAGCAAGAAGCCTGAGGACTGAACTTCCTCAAGAAAGACAAGAAATTTTCTGCTCTGGTTACCTACACGTGTTCTCTTTGACTAGCTGAACTTGCTAAGGAAGCTTCTAGCTTGTGCTGCTTGTGGCAGCCCCTCTGCTGCAGGTTGCAGCCTTGGGCACTGCCAGCAGAGAGAGTTTTTGGAGCACATCATAACCTGCCTCAAGCAGTGTCTGCTGATTCAGCCTCTGACAAGAAAATCAGTGTTTTGAATTAACCTACCTGACTTTTCCTGAAGGTGATTAGAGAGAGATCACAGATGCTGCTGTACACGTGATGGCAATTAGGGCAAGAACGAGCAGCAGGTGGCTGGACAGGTCCCAACCGCCTGGAGACCGAGGAGGATACTGAGAAAGGGCACGTGCACAGATGTTGCTCAGACTCGCTGCTAGCAGAGCAGTTTGCACATCAGGAATTACAGCCATGCAAATCTCATCCAAGCGGCACTCGGCTCAACACCTGAAGCTTCAGTCAAGAAGTTTCCTCTGCAAAACCTTTTTTGTGAACACGAACTGAATTACTGAATTTCAAGGAGAAAAAAAAAAAAAAAAAAGGAAAAGCAACTGTGGTTTTGCTTCTCATTTCAAAAATGAGAGATGGGCAAACTTCTGTATATGACAAACCACGTGAACTGCTGTTCAGTTTTTATCAGCCTTGCCTTCAAAATAACTGAACTTGCTATTTGAGGTAGCAATCATGTTCAACCCATCATTTTAGGACTCTCTTTTGATCTCACTGAGAGCAATCTCATATGAATCATGATTAGAAGTTGCATATGTTAATAAAAACCAAAAGGTTAATGAAAAAAATGTGGTATACCATATAAAGGCCATTTAAAAAGGAACAATAACAACGAACAACAGCATAACTCATCTGTTACCATGCAGTATTCCTCCAGCCTTTATGGGTGGAAATGTAGTCATGGAAAGGAAATTAGAGGACACACCAGAGTTACCACCGTCCTTTTGGGACAATGCTGAGTATTATTTTCTCCCATTGCTAGGACCAGATGTAAAGGGTCAAACAAATCCACACAGGTCAAGTTTTTTGACTCCTCATCAGCTTTCCACTAAAAACCACAGCACCATCAAGACTGCAGCTTTAAAGGAAAATATTAGCTATGGTAATATTCATTTTTCTAATGGGAAAAAATCACGTTGTGTAATAAAATGTCGCTTACTCTAAAATATAATGTTATTTTTAACTGAGTTCTCAGCTTCTGACGGGAGCTAAACTAAACATCTTCAATGAAGTCTTTTTTCCGTCTCTCCAAAAGCTCCTGACCAGCTCCAATCCTGAACTGCTTAGAGCTTCACAACCCAGACCATTATTTCATAAGCTAGAAACCAGCTTGAAATAATATCTGATATTACTTCAAACAGAAGGTGGCATTTTCTGTCATAAAATGGCTAAGCACAGTAAGCTCAGATCATCCAGATAAGCATCCCCAAAGTATGAATTCAGAGGCAAGTAGCTCTTCACTCACGGCTTTACACAGCATCTGGCACAAGGGGGAAAGTGGTAACCCCTTATTGACGCAAATTCCTCCACTAAGGAAAATCACACGCATTTTAACTTTAAGAAAGCAATAGCTGTCACTGCTTTAAGGTTACCTGTACCTATTTTGCCTGACTACAGCCTGCGGCTGCACTTTGGCGAACGGGACAGATCTTAGCGCTGCCTCGCACCAGCAAGGGTGCCCGTGAGCATCTGGATTTGTAACAAGGTCACTGGCACCTGCCTCCTCTCAGACATTCCCAGCACTTCAGGTTGACTGCCTCCTTCACCCCTAAACTAGTGGTTTGGGATCTGCTTGTAAAACAAATTCCTTTCCTGTTTAAGCTGTTACTGACGCTAGACTAGTCTCTCCAGATCGCAAGCACCTCTGTGCTTGGTTCCAGCGGTAAAGGGCTCCTGGAGTGAAGGTATCTGGAGCTCTCGCTGGGACAGCCAGCCCCTTGCAGCTCCCTCCCTCAGCCTAGTCTCACCCTGGAGGAGCCACAGCCAGTGGTCCCTGGGGAAGCCTCGGAGCAGATCTTCAGCCTCATCACCGTATTGGCTCAGGAGGACTTGCAAACCCAGGTTCCTCCGCACCGTAACCCGCTCAGATGTGCTGGGAGGCTGCTCAGCTCTGCAGGGGGGCATCTCCCGAAGAGCTGAGGCAAAGCTGCAGCTGGCAGAGCCTGCCAGGCTTTCACCAGGGCAGGCCCCGGGGCTGGTGGCTGCTGGCAGGCAGCTCTGGGGAATGCCCAGGCAATGTCTGTGATCAGGCACGAGTGCGAACCCTGTTTCCTCTGCTGTGACAAACTACAGCAGCTTTGCTGTTTCCATGCACTGATTGGAAGAGCAGCTGCGTAGTTTTCAAGATTAATTTCTGTGATTTCAGATGCACGACGAGGAGTGTGCAAAGGCAATTTGAAGCATGTCGTGCAAAAGTTCTCAGAGCGCCAGAGTGCGAAGTCACAGCTGCTTCCACTGGTCCATAACAAAGACTCTGTGACGCTTATTTTGCTTTCTTCCAACTGCGGATGGATAAGAGGGCAATTAGCCAGCTGACCCAAAGATGTCTCATTGGTTAATGAGAGCCTTGATCAAAGAGCTTTCAAAGCTCCTGGGCACGTTTTGAGTGTGCTTTGAGGTTAGAATGAGACAGATTTAGGGTTGCGTTCTCTACTAGGCTGGTCTTTATCAAACCAACTTGACTCCTTTCCCCCTATGAGACAACAAGATGGGTCTAGACACAAGAAATCTGCAAAATATTTCATCTAGTCCCACACAATATTTCAACTGCAAAAACTACCACTCTGTTAAAGATAAACACATTCAGAACTGACAATAAAAATAATTATAAAAGGGGAACATGAACAAAACATCTTCCTTTAGAGGTATGTTCTTGCCATCATCTGCATCAGTGATGTAGAAGAAAACAGAGAATCAGTGCTGAGGAAATCTGCAGTTGACACAAAAACTAATGGGATAGTAGCTGAGAGATTGGCCTGACAGAGTGAGCTGGGTTATTTACTGAAGTCAGTGAAATTTAAAGATCAGTCTTCGTAAAGCAAGAACAGGTAAAAGGAAAAGTCATATGTAATATGGGAGCTATAAGTTCATGACAATGGAAAATGGCAGCATAGGAATGGCAAACAAATAACTGGGTTTATGCTTACGATTTAATGCTATAGCTGTAATAAATAAAAGTTGGTCCTCAAAAAATAGAAGTAATACCAACGCTGCATGCAGTGACAAGATACTGTAGCAAATTTAGGTATCTACACTTCAAAGTAGAAATTTTGAGGATTCAGAAACAAAACAGGAAAAACTGAAGCCTATGACATATGCCTTAAAATAACAGAACAAACTCAGTATATTTACTTAATTCAAGAGAAGGTGGAGAACTGACCTGGCCACAGTTCGTAAGCACCTATGTACTATGAGGAACAGATTTCTAGTGGAGGCTCCCTAGCCCAGAGAGATCTGCGTAGTTCAGAGTTTGGAAGTAGAAGGTAGAAAAAATTTCAGTCAAAAGCTTGAACAGGACTAGTTATGAACCTCAATGTCAGTTAGGAGTTTCAGGAGCCTAGAAATCCAGTTCATAAGCAAACAGGATGCCTTGATTTCGCTGGGATGCAACCTCAGCATAGTGCAAATTGAGCACATACTTTTCCTCTGATCGGAACAAGTACTGTTAAACATGCAGAAGTCCTCTAATTAGCAAGCTTGACTCATTAATCTAGGGGGTAAACACATACACCAATGAATATAGGTAATGACAGAGAAGGAAACCAGAAGTCCCCGCAGCTCTAGTCTACAAGAGGTTCTGTGCTCCATATACGGCATATTTTCATCTCAGACAACAACTCCTTTTCTGCAAGGGAGAGGCTGTTACAGAGGAGACACGATGTTCTTTCCTCGGAGACTTACTTTATCATTTCCCCTATGAAAGTTCCTGAGACTCAAGCACGACTGCTCTGTGCATGTGCAAACGAGGGGAGGCACCGAGACACGCTTGTAAATCTGTCTGGGCACTGCTGGCAATTGCTTACTCTTCACTGTTCAAATTCAGCTCCAACTCACTCTGCCCCTCAGCAAGTAAAACACCCTTTCAGGGCCCACTGAAATCAGGAACTTCCACCTTCGTGTTCAGGAGATTTCAAACATAAAATCAACAAAACTTGTTTGACAACCAGGAGAAGAAAAAAAAAAAAGCTTTTCTGTTTTTTTTTTTTTTTCTCTTAGGTGACTGATTATTTATTCAAACACAGAGATTATTTGGGGTCAACGTGAAACTGATATGTTCCCCTGCTCACTGGAGAGGTGACTGCTCTTTTCTGTCAGCTGAGAGCCCTAACCTAGGACACCTTACACTGCCTCTCTCTTACTGCTACCAAAAGGGTCACCATACAGTGGAAAATCTCTTTCAAGAGGAAAGACTGGAAAGGGGCTGCCCTAGCATCCTGTACAGAACGATATTTAAGACACTCATGTCAAGTTATGGGTAGGAACCATACGGGCACACGATCTAAATGCAGACCCCATGTAAGCAGCTGCAGGTGGGAGAAAAACCTGACGTAGTTTCTGTCTTGCGCACGCCACCCACCTACGTTCCCCAAACAAAAAATTTCATTTCAGAAATACCAAAATTAAGAGCTTTGACATTCATGATTTCTGTCTAGCCAGTTGTTCACTGAATCTAACTCAATGGGCAAAAGGTTTCAAACACTCCAGGACTCCACTTCTCAGCAAATAAACTCCCTACGCTGGTTCATCTCCGTTGCTGCTCAACACACACTTCACGTTTACACGGACTCTGCACCAAGCACAACGGTCACCGATCGGAGCTGATGGAAAATTTCAGCACTGATCTCTATCATCTCTCTACAGCTTTATAGGGCTTCCCAGCTTCCGGCAGGCAGCTGGGAAGCAGGGACACTGCGGAGCCCCGGATTCCAGGGAACTTGGCACCCATCGTGCCAGCAGGCAGAATCCTGCTGGGTTTCAGTGCAGTAGTTATTCCAGCCACCTGCTCTGACTGCAGGGCTGCATCCCACGAATTCTGGGATGGGGACGAGGGCCGGGGGCGCTTTGTAATGAATTGGCAGTTTCCCTGAACGCCACTTGATGAGCACTCGGAGAGTAGAAGCTGCAGCAAAGGAGAGCAATCTTGTAAGCCAGCACTGTCTGTTATGAGTCTGATTCAGGCTCCCCATCTACTGTAATGTGGCAACATATTTCTGCTTCCAGAGCCAAGCAGCCACGTAATACCGTTCCAACTGAGCACAGTGGATAAGTGATAATTTAATCTCAAGCTTCATTAGTTCAGCTATTGTATGAAACACGGCAGATGCAGAAAGCACAGCCCCTTCACGCCTGCCACCCGGTCAAGTAACTGTATGGGGAGTTTGAAAATTCACAGTGGTCTAATTTACAGAGGGTCATCATGGACGTGTAATCAAGGATTCCCTCTAACGGAGCAGATCGGAATAATCAAGTTCCATCATGCTCAAGTTTTCCTTCGGGTTGGTTCTCCTTCCCTCCCATTAATGTCACATTTGCCATTGTTCTCACATGCTCTGTGGGAACTCCCCCTAATACCAAGACTATAGGAAACAGCAGGGCCCTTTGTCAGAGTGGCCTGGCAAGGAGAAGCCCAGACTCTCACAGGATGCTGAGAAGGCGGCCCCGGGCTCCTGTTCGTATCCCAAGGATTACTGCTGAAAGAAAGCAGGATTCCAGGAGCTGCCTTGAAACCGCTGGTATGCCCAGTGCCTTGGTCTGCCTGGGATTCCTCTCTCGTCTGCAATGAGAACCTTTTCCTGCATCCCGCTTCTCACAGCATCCGCACACAGACCATCTTCTTTTGCTACCTGATAGTGCTCAGTCAAATCCAGGACAACTCTTAAAATCCAAAGCTCAACCCCTCTTTCAAGCCTGCACAGCTAGGGGCTCAGAAACAGGGAAGAGCACACCCAGCACTGTGTTTGCACATTAAAACCTCTTAGTCCCTAGGAAAGGACTAAGTGGGCTTCCTACATTTAACATTAACCCTGTCCTAACCGCATCACCCGCTGCAGGATCCTGCCAGGCTCCTCCCAGGCTCCGTGACTCACCAGCTGCCCTGGACAGTTGTCCTTTTGGGGAGCACGTGTCCGCCACATAGCCACACGTGAAAGCCTCATATTGTGGCTATGCGTGGTAATCTCCCTCTTTATTGGGATGAGCTCCGTAGCAGCATTTTGTTGCCAAAATCCTTGTGGAAAGAGACACATGAGCTGGGCTCTCCCATTAATTCATTTTGGACCATGGTCACTGCTTGAAAGCTTTTGCACAGTTGGTAAGAATTTAACCTGCTGCTTGTCCAGTCACCCTGACATTAACCGTAATTGCTTGAATGGGATTTTCAGAATCCACTTCAGTGCTCAGGTTCACTTTTAATGGTAGGGAAAGGGGTGAGGAGGGGTGACAATGGGTTTTTAAGCCCTGCTTATCACCATCAGCAGCCATGGGATGGGTGTTTGTGCATCACATACCCTTCTGCAAAGAATTCCATGCCAGCGTCCACATAGCACTGTCACCCATTAACACTGATGATGTTTAACAAGTCAATAACAGAGTAAGAGAAAAGCTGCCATTTCTCAGAGGCAATGAGCATGTTTGTTTTCAAAGAGCGTGCAGCAGCTCTGGGGAGGAAAGTTGGACCCTCTTTGCAGCTGGCACCTTTTCCAGCAAAGCCCAGAATGATTTTCAAAATGCATCAGTAATTTTATTGTGACTAAGCCAAAAGGCTAATTTTGCACATGCTCTACAGTTGTGCAGTTTCAGATATACCTTCCAGCACAAGCAGCAACTTCCAAAGAGGAAGTTATCAGACCTTGCATACTATAGCTGCTCCATTTTGGCATAGTTATAAAGCTGAAATAATAACTTATTTAGACATCAATACATCTTCCCACTGTTCAGTTTTGCTTTGTTAACCAGACAGGGCCAACAATTCAATTTCACAGACAAGCTTAGATTCATCTTTCATGTACTTTTATAGCCCCTAACACTTCACAACTGCTGGTGAATGCTGACAAGTTGTTCTCCTGCTCCAGCTAAGGATTTATTACAGGTGTCCAACATCCTTACCCTCTTGTTATTACTTTTCATTGCTCTTTATAAAACATAGCCATTCAAAAAAAAAAAAAAAAATAGCCCCTTATTGAATACCATACTTCTAATCCTTGTTCCTGCTTTGTATTAGGACTGAAGAGCAACTTCTTACCTGAAGTTAGAGTTTCTCCAAGCAGTTCTTCTTCTGTGCTCCCTTTCAATGTAGGACTTTCCAGAAAGGCAGTTTCTTTGCAGACTCAGCTCCTTCTTGCCCTGTGCTGGGATATCAGGAACAGGCCTGCAGTAGAAGGTGCTGGCAGAGCAGACGGAGACCGGTCAGGCTGGTTCTCCCTAGGAGATGGATCATAGAATGCTTAAGGTTGGAAGGGACCTCTAGAGATCATCTAGTCCAACCCCCCTGCACACGCAGGGTCACCTAGAGCAGGTGGCTCAGGACTGCGTCCAAGCGGGTTGGGAAGATCTCCAGAGAAGGAGACTCCACAACATTCCTGGGCAGCCTCTTCCAGGACTCTGTCACCCTCACTGCCAAGAAATTTTTCCTAAAGTTCCTGTGGAACTGTTGGTGTTTCAGTTTGTGGCCGTTTCCTCTAGTTCTAGTTCGCTGGACCCTCTGAGCAGGCGGGGAGAGGCTGTCCCTGCTGCACAGCTCCTTTTCCCCCAGAGGACATCCCTTTCTGGGCTACATCTGCTTGCTGCTTCACCCACTCGAGATGTTTCCGATCTCTCTAAAAGCATATGTTAAATCGCTAGAAGGACAGCAAACTGACACAAAAAATGGTTCCTTTTCCGCTGGGGAAGCGAACCCAGCGAGCTGATTCAGTGAGCTGAATCAGTTCAAAAATAACACCTGAGGAGGAGGGGGATTGCCCAAGCAGGCATGCGGTGAGGGTCCCTCTGTGCCAGACAGCTCTTTTCATGGAGGAGAGATGTTAAGAGAGATTCAGGTGCCCACAGAACCAGGGCCAGCAATTCCTACGATGTTGGGCAAAATGGACAACTATTTGCCCAAATTCATCTACATTCTCAGGACCTTATTACTATTAAAATCATAAATAGATTCACTAGAGCCATAAGCACAATGTTTTTCCCACATGCTGATTTCATTATAGACTAGGCAGACAAAAGACAACACAAGAGGGATGTGGAGCTGCTAGAGAGAGTCCAGCGCAGGGCTACGAGGATGATCCGGGGCCTGGAACATCTGCCCTATGAGGAAAGGCTGAGAGAGCTGGGCCTGTTCAGCCTGGAGAAGAGAAGGCTGAGAGGAGACCTCATTAGTGTCTCTAAGTACCTCAAGGGAGGCAGTGAGGAGGATGGGGCTGGCCTCTTTTCGTTGGTGGCCACCGACAGAACTAGAGGAAACGGCCACAAACTGAAACACCAAAAGTTCCACAGGAACTTAAGGAAAAATTTCTTGCCAGTGAGGGTGACAGAGCCCTGGCACAGGCTGCCCAGAGAGGCTGTGGAGGCTCCTTCTCTGGAGATCTTCCCAACCCGCTTGGACGCAGTCCTGAGCCACCTGCTCTAGGTGACCCTGCGTGTGCAGGGGGGTTGGACTAGATGATCTCTAGAGGTCCCTTCCAACCTTAATGATTCTACAGTTTGCTGGGTGCTGTGAGCTTGGCCATGGCAAACAGGGTAGTGAACCAAATCACTTCTCCCTGCACACTACAGAGAGCATAAACGGCTGGTAAGGCTGGGTCCCGTAGAGCATGCTGCCCCACAAATGCTTAACAAACCCATGCAAAATGCAAGAGCTTCCACTCATTCCTCAGTTCGTTCAAATCATTCCTCTCCCTTGGACCACCTGCACAGGATGCTGAACATATAGGCTGGACATCCCGGCCCAATTTGTGACACACCAAGCAGCAAATTCCTGGTGTACATAGGGTGTTAGGCAGCTGAATCCACAGATGCACATGTGGAGGACAGTAAATGAGCGCAAACTGATCATGCCTTCTACCCAAGCAGATCAGCCTAAATGTGATGCTTCTGTTCTTAGGCTGCATGTCAAGGAAAGGAACAAACTACTAAGCAGGGCAGCATGAGCAGTGGAAAATATCCATAAAATCTGAATATTGAAAATAATTTTTTGGTGGGGAGGAGAGGAAGGGAATATTTAATACAGTGGTTTGGGAAAACAAAAAGTCCCATAATAAGCATACATATATCTGGCAGCATAGAGTTAAGGCACATCTAAGTGGACTGAATGTGGTATGACAGCATCTATTTCACATGAAATAACAAAATAAGCTTGGTATAGATGTGTATTTTTACTTAGCACCAAGTTTTTACTGGACCATCTTTTGAGTTTGAATATCAAGCATTAAAATACCTCAGTGACAAGGCTTCGCCTGTAATAATCACACAAACAACACAGAAAGAAACTTTCTGAGTTTTTTTCCCTCTCATTAATCCACATCTTATGAATCTTCTTGCACTAGAAACATAAAATATCAGAGACCTCAGACATAAGCAATGTCATTTATTGAAGCTTTAACAAAGAAGTCGTTATAGTTTGCTTTTTAAAATTTGAAATGTTAGAACAAGCAGTGAATGTGCCAAATAAATATTTTTCCTGAGCCACTTGAAGAAGCTGATGTGCCTCAGGCTAATATGATAATAAAATGATATTATGTTTCTGGACTTAGCTCGCTATTCACCTTTGAGAAGAGTGACCATCTGGGTTTGGAACATAAATCCACCTTTACTTGAGAAGAGGGGTATCAAGAGGAAGGAGTCTTGCTAAATGGATGGGAGCAATGACGGCAAATAATACTGGCACAGAGGACGTATGGGGCTGATGAGTGCAATGCAAAAACCTACCTATGCAAAATACTGCCGTGGCACCACTTTTTCAAACAGTTTGTGCTATAGTCACAGTCTCTTCCGTAAAGTGTTAAACTGAGCGAAAGTGACGACTGTACTTCGCTGGGTAGTAAGATCATTTTGATTACTGTTCACAGCATCACTTACTTTTCTCAATTTCAAATGAAATTGCAGTTCCCTGAAGAAAACAACGAAGCCAGAAATGGTTTTACTCCACACTATCTGTAAGGAAGACTGGAAGGCACATCTTCCAGGCACTTTTCCTTCCATCTGCACTATATTCACTCAGTCAACTCCTTTCTCATTAGTCTGCATGCTTGGTGGCCCACTTCTACTGTTTGCTGTGGATAAATGTTGCAGGTACCTCTGAGCACAGAAGATGCTCACTACAAAGGTGAATCAAACATCGTCCTGCCCAAATCCTGAGACATCTCTGGGCACAACGATGCATTTGCACTTCCACAACTTGGGTCATTTGGCCATCAGAGACCAGTTTCAGACTTAGCTGTATGGGCTCTGCTCCACACACTGGGGTCTGAGACCAAACCCTGGCCAGATATTTCCCAAATCAGAACTGGGACATCTCTGCCTCATAACATAATTCCATATTGCTAAGGCTCATGGAATAAGAACTGACCTGGTTTCTATTGCTCAGAAGGTTATTAACCTTTCAGGACTTCAGAAGGATGTGAGCAGATGGTAATACTTAAAAAGTAGTATTTTTTTTTTCTGGCATTGGCCAGCAACACCATAGATATGTATTATGTTGTATGTACATATAGGCTATGTACATACTCATGCACCATTGTAAGCCACCCTCCACATCTAATAGCACCATATTTTTAACAGTGGATTTTAAATTTTATCAGCACCTATAACTGAGGTTACATTGCCATCTCAAAGGTTAACAAGTCTAAGCTTACCCTGCTACATATCCTGAACTCCCAGATATTTTAAAGTGAAGTGAACCCTTGGCCAAAGGTTTCAAACTTGTCTATGAAAAAGGACAGTTATACTTGTGGCCTTCATTAGATTAATACATTATAGCTAGGGCCAAACATTTCTATTAACTTTCATAAAGGTCTGTCTAGAAAAATTATTATTGTCAGTCTTACCTCTGTATCCATAGTGACACTTTTACTCACGGCTATGTGTCTCACTAAATTGCATAAAACGTGTCACGCATCCGTATTACAACCTCAAATTGTCTTGTAGCTAGGGAGTAAACCTGAGCTTTTCAAAGAGCACAAAGGACCAACACATCCACCTCTGTTGGGTTTCAGTGGAATCTGAACTTCAGACTCAGTCTAGCGCTTCTGAAATGCCCAGCTATGATTCCAAGGGTCCAGTCTGGTCTCCCTACGGGTTGTTCTGCCATCTTCTTCAACAGCAAAACATATCTGTGGTCTGGCTCATTCTCCTGATTGAGGCCCAGAACTAGGCAGATCCTCCACATCCCAAATGCCTCTCCCAGATTTGCATCTCTGCTAGTGGGTACTGGAGTAGATACAACTGCTCCATCTGTGAATTACAACCTACCTGGGTAATAGAGTAGATGTAAATAGCTTTGCTTTTACAGTACCATGAAATACTGCTCCATGACAGCTTAAAACATATCTGGAACTTAACATTCCAGATTTGGTAGGGTTTTTAGGCTGGAACAAGACATTTACAGCAGGAGAAGACTAGCCAGGACTGGATATTTCTGAGGTATCCTTTCAAGGTTCAGTCAAGTATTAAGTGAACAACTTTCCTTTTAAGAAACACAGTGCTTAGATTTGGCCTAAATATCATGATCAGCTATAAAATTCCTCTTGTAAATTTAGATGATGAGGATGGAAGTGAGCACATAGTTTACACAAACACTGCCACTTCGCCTTGATTCCTTTAAAAAAAGTAAAAAAAAAAAAAAAAAAAAAAAAAAGGGGCAGACACAGAGGGGCCTGGACCAGAGCAGAGACCACCCAGGGCAGTCCCGGGCCTGCCCAGCCAGTCTCTGCTCTGACTGCTCTTGGGTACTTGGTGCTGCCATTTCAAGGAGAGTTCAGAAAGAGAGAAGAAAGCACAAATTAAACATTCATTAAAAAAGAGAACCCACAATTCTGGTAAGCTTCTCTCTAGCCTCTATGCATACCTAAATACTAACTGCTGGCGCATTTCAACTTATGTTACAAATTTTGGACCAGGAAAGGGAAAGGTGAGAAAGGAAAAATTTGGAGTGAATTACAACTGATAAACCTAAAAAATATGTCTGGACCCCAAAATCCCATTTACATTGGATGGTTCAAAAGAAAAAGAAGCATGAAACCTGTAAACAGAAGCCCTGTTTAAATTAACTATATAAAAAACAGTTAGTGCTGAGCAGGTTGGTTGTTAGTTTCTTGGCTTTGAGGCAATTTTCTTCTAGATTTAGGGTAATTTTGTTGCTTGAGGCCTCGCTGATTCCAATATCTTGCTTTGTTTCGAACTCGGGCATGGCTACACGTGAGGCAGCACTGAGTCTGTATTGAGGGCACCGAGCACTTGCCGATGCCTCTCAGCCTCTGGCAGAATTGAGCCGACAGCTGGTCTTTGCCGCACGAAAGGCCTATGGTGGAGAAGATGAGAAGAATTAGCTATATTTTGCTAATTTTTTTCCGCATTTCCAGAATATTCAACTGCGTTAGTCTGGACAGTCATGTCTGTTAAGGTTCATCTTTATGATAGCTTTCTCTTCCTTGGTATTATTTTTCAGTTTCATCTCCCTGATGTTCTGGCATTCCTAAGCGAAAAGATCCCATTAAACTTCAAATGACCTTCTGTCTTGGAAAATACAGCACTTTTTATTATTGTTCAGCGCGCATTTACTTTTGCAGCAGACGTAACTGATCTGTTTTTCAGTTTAATGCTGCTGCTTTTAAGAACTGCCAGCAGGATTCCAGTAACAACGACGTGCGCCTGGTTCTCTGGCATTCCCGCACCCGTGCACCGGAGACGGGGCTGGCTGGGTGCTGCAGGGCAAGCAGCGAGAGCACAAGGCATGTGCAAGTACACGTTGAGCTTGACTCCACTGAAGCACCAGAACAGGCCAGCAACTGGTAAGATCTCTATTATGGTTCTGATAGGTCTATAGCTTTAATAAAGGGATATGTGTCAGATTAAGTCAGGCATAAACATATTGTCAGTCCTTTGGGAGAAGAAATGGTTGAAAAGGGACATGGTTGAGGTTTGCAAAAGCAGGAAGGTGGTGGGTTAACTGAATGCAGGGCTGCTGCTCAGCAAATCCTCAGCAACAGAAATACGCTAATTCGACAAAAGCAGTAGAAAGTGGGGTTTAAACAGGTAAGAGCACTTCTTTACACAGCAGCCTGTGAACTGCTGGAACTTGAAGCCAGAGGTGGTGATGGAAGAAGACAGAATTGCAGGGTCAAAAAGGGATCCAGTATATTCATGGAAAAAGTTCCATAAATGTAAACTGAAAGAATTGGCTCAGGCTGCCTTTAACAGCCCTAATTCGACAGCTGAGGATGCTGGATGAACACAAGGGAAATGAATCACAGGAAGCAACTAAACTTAGGGAGGAATGCATCCTCCCTAAGCAGCATCTCCTAATGCCTCTGCCGAGACAGAATACTGGGCTGCATGGACCATTGGCCTGCCCAGGGGACATTTCTTATGCTTTACTGGCCTCTCGAGCTTTTATTCACAGAAGTAACTATTAACGAATCTGTGTAGGTGCTATTTATCTGAGCACGTGCTGTCCTGAACATGAGGGGAGCAGGAGATAAAACAGCAATTCAACTCTAGCGCAAAACACGCACTAAAGATTTCCAAATAGCAGGATGGGTGACTCATAGGACACAGGAGAGTACGCCAGGTCTGCGCTGCCTGCAGGAGTCAACCTCTTGCCTTCCTGACCTGCTGGACCTACAATGCAGACCTGACGGGAGGGAAGAATCCTCCTCCAAAAGGCCTTTGAAGGCCCCAGAAAGTCTCTGAGCTGGTGTTGTCCTTACCATATAGTATCTGTTGGATACTGCAATACACAGACTACAGAGCTTTTGGCTTTACCCACTTAATAGCCAACATAAAAAGGGATAAATATACCAATTTGCAAACTTTTTCTCCTTCTTTGGAAGGTATATAGTGCNCTGCATTTAATTTTCATTGTATTTTCCACTTTGCTTGCTTGTGCTTTCCCCCAGAATTTGCAGTTTCTACTGGGGGAATCTGTCTTAAAAAATAGCATCCTCTTGGACTTGGACTCCATCACTGTATAGTCCTATTGAATGGTTGTTGGGTTTCTACTTCAAAAAACACTTGCCTACCTCCTTCCCAGGGGGGAAAAAAACAGCCTCTGATACTTGCTACTGCCTTCTAACAGGAATATTTTTAGACATGCTTTGGGTCCTCCGTGGCCCCTGTCAAACCAAGCACAGTCTGCTGACTTGGGCACTCACCGCTGCAGTAACACAGCTGCACACAAGCACAGCGCCTCCACCCTGCCCAGAAGTGGCGTTCCAAGCTTGCAGCATGTCCTTTTGCAACCTTTCTTTCACAGCCCAGAGCAGGCTGAGCTACCTAATAGGAGGTAACAGATCCGGTGGGGAGGGACAATGTGGCAACACGACCCTTCCAATAGCCTGGCTGAGCTGTAGCAGTGAGGCCAGGTTGCAACTCCTGAGCCTGCAGTAGTCCCAGCAGGTCAACACATCAAGTCAGCACGAGGCTTTTGCAGCAGCTGAGCACAAGCGATGAGCACTTTGGAAACTGCCTGCCCGAGGTGTAGCACCATACCTGTGCTTTCCCCGCACTCCTGCCGATTGCATTTCTGATGCTCCCTTGGCTTGGGCTTATCCGCACACAGACGGTGATCTTCCGTTTCATTGTTTTCCGTATTGAGACACTTCACTGTTCTTTGCTGAATGCCTCCCCCACAAGAGACAGAACACTGAAAGAGCATCATTTTAACATATATATTAAAAAAGTCTTTTTAATCAGAATTGTTTAATATGCCAATATTTGAGTTGTATTAACAATCAGAAGCCAAAAATACCATATGGTCCCTATCCAATGGCACAAGTGTACTGTGTGCATCAAATTCCCATTTGGACACCTCCATGGTGCCTCATGGCCAGACTTGAGCAGGATACAGTAAATAGTAATAGTAAATAGTACAAATGCAGCATCTTGGCATACGTAGCCAGGGTGGAGAAACTGCTTTCTCTGAGGAGAAGGTGGAGGTGAAATGCAAATCTTACAACGTAATCACTACTCCAAGCTGACAATTTTTCATTTCCTGCATTATTTTTTTTTTTTTTTTTTTGCTGGCAGTCTTAAGCAAATTTTAAAAAGCCCAGTGAGATGACGTTTTTTGTTTGTTTAGTGATATTTACAATGTGGTTACCCTTTCCTTATGACAAGGAAACTACTGCCAGCTTGTTCTGGCCATATGGAGATGGCCATAGAGAGAACATTTTCACAACCTGTTCCTGTACTATTCTGAAAATGTAATTAATTCTTCAAACATCAAAGAGTTTATGAGAATTCCAGTGATTTTTACATTCTTATTCATTTCAAATACACAGTAGCCAGTGAGATAAAAACTTAAATATGGAGTAATAAGATTTTTGATTGTTTGGAAATGAACACACACAGAAGAAAAAAATTGGAAAATGTTTGGAAAAGCACACAGACATCAACAAAAGAGTCTGTAGCTGGAAAGACTCAGCCAGGCTTGTCCTTAAAAATTCAGTCTTTTTCTCTCCCTCTCTAAAGATGCTCTGTCCTGTCATGATCTTGAAGTGTTACCTGGCTCTAACAGAACATGACTGAATTTACTACTGAAGTAGCCTTTCTCATGGAAAAATTGAAACAAATAAGGAAAGAGTGTCAATGATGATGTCTCCTTTTCTATTAAAGAGAATTTAAAAGACAACAACAACAAAAACAGTTCTCCCTCCAACACTCCAATACTATATAATGCAGCAACTAAGAGTAAAAGCTAAAACCAGCTGAAGGAACGGAGATGAGCTCTCTCCGAAATGATTGGCTGATATTTTTAAATTCCAGCTGTACATTAGAAACTAAACTTGCCAGAGGTACTGAAGTTCTGAATGAGGGATCTGCTTGACCCCTCCTTGCTTTAACTTGATCTTTACTCTTCAACTAACAGCAACAATTTAAATAGGATCTAATATGACCAGCTCATGATTTCATGTGAGAGCAGATTTAGCCGTCTACAACTTTTGAAGCCTGTAGATATTAGTTGAATACCAGAAGCTAGCTATCCTGCTTAGTGCCGATATGTTCTCAGTCTGTCAAAACAAAAGAATAAATAAAATAAATCAATAAATGACTCCTACCGAGCCCCAGGTGTGGTTAATCCACTCCGTACAAGGTTGCATGTTGCATGATGCAGTCGCATTAGGCCTTTCTGTCCAGTCGCAGTAGCCGCCTTCTGGGCAATAGACACGTCGCGTCTGCTGGCCACCACCACATGTTCTAGAACACTGACAAGAGAGGTGCACAAACCATCGGGGGGCAGGTTGGAATGAGCAACACATCCCAGAAAGACACAGCAAAGGCAGTAGGAAGTGTTCTTTGCTTAGTAATGCGGAGCGACAGGTCACAAGTGTGCTACTCTTTCATGCGGTGTAGGAGATGTCCAGGCTAGCTTGCACACCAAGTCTAACAGTGCAAATGTGAAGATAAGCAAAATAAACATTTTGTCATTTGCTCTGATAAATAAAAAAAAGCAGCTGTTAACAGTCCAAAATAGTATGGAGAAATACATTCCTGCCTTGTGGAATGAATATAATTCATGGGACCGTCAGAACTGGTAGCAGCAGCTGATGCAAGACCAGAGGCAGCAACAATTTCAACAAAAATGAGTATGCACGTCAAGTCTGCAGGTTCAATCTGCGACATTTATAGGAGATTACAAGTCATGAAATGCAACATCTCATTTTTATAAGGCAGTTGTGTACATTAATATTCACCCAACGCATCCAATTTATTATCTCCAGCATGTCAGAAAAAAAAAAAAAAAAGCATCACACAAAGACAGTGACCTAGATCCTTTTTAAGCATTCTTTTGTCCCTATTTTATTACCACTGGTCAGCTGAATATTATTATTCACTAGGTCTGCAGTCCAGCCTGCTTGAAATACACACAAGCTTTGGTACACTTGTATGCTGGAAGGGGCCAGAGATACTTCGGATAACACATTGCTGGTGTTCTCTCCATGGAATGGCAACCTTATGGACAGACACAGGATCAGAGCTGATTTCATTTCAATCCAATTTTACCCAGTAACCTTAACATGAGGACAACTGCCAGGGATGGCCAGGAGCTTTCAGAAAATATCTTAAGTGGCAAAATATCAATGATATGGCACCATTTGACCAGTCTTCTGTTACTCTCTTTGCTGACACATCTGACAGGAAATCTCTCCTCTGCACACAGGATAAGGGCTCCCATTTCTAATTTTAAGTGTGGTTTGTCAGTGACCAGTAAGGTAGCAATGTGTTCATCTGCTAAAATCAATCAGCATTAGGTTCATAATACAGGGAGCAGTGTGGCACTTTCTCCAGAGCTCTTCTTAGAGGGAGCAAACCTCAAAAGGGTACCATCAAGCCGCATGCTCTAGCTGAAATAAACATGTGCCTGGAGGCCTGTGAAAGTTTACTGATCCAGATTTATGCCATAAAATGACCCACAAATCCATTTTTATCTCTGATCTAATTATATAGCTCCACAAAATTCCAGACCAAAAGTGTAAAGGAAAATTAGGAATTTAAGAAAATTCAAAATTGGTTGGTCATAACAAGAAAGCAAGGTAAAAATTGTCAGGCAAATGATTCAGTCTGAATGAATCTCATTTACTGATCTAGCAGGACACCCAAGACAAATCCACTTTATATTCCAGACATTTGCTCCTCTGCTTCAGGGTATGGTTATTTACAGTCCTAACTGCATATCATGTGCAATGCTAGGAATAATCCTGGTAAGTCTATCTATAGTAAATTTTTCTCTAACCATACGCAGGGACTGCAAAACCCACGATTAGTAATAGTCTGTGCCTTCCTTTGAGGGACAGCATCAAACACAACCGTCACTGTTGTCTGACAGATAATTGCACATTCCAAAATCTTCTTTTAAAGGACAATACCTCATCCCAGGGCTCCACTTGCCACTGGAAGCAAGGCTCCGTATTACAGCTAGTGCTGGTCTGTGGCTTATATCCAAGTAACTGGCAATGAAAAGGTCTGAGAACTCGCTTCTCACGAACATCCACGCACTGAACATCTCGGATCTTGAAACCGCCGTTGCAGCTAGCAGAGCACTGTATGTGAAACAGAAAGGGGCACGTGCTCAGAGACAGTCCTCTTCCCCAGTCTCAGAGGGGGATGATGGCCATGAGGTTCTAACATCACGACTCACAGGCATAATTTCCAGTTTGCCCTAGGAGTAATTTGTTATTAGGCTTAAAAACTGTGTTTTTCGTCACTGCAAATCAGAACACGACATATTAATATTTCCCTTTCTTCACTGCAACATCCATTAATAATAGATGCAGATTTAATTAACCAGCAATTGCCAAATATGTCATAGTAGAATAAGTCATAATGCAATAAAAGAAAGAAAAGAAATCTCACATATGGGAGCAAACAGCCAGCCCTTCAGCTGTTCCTGCTGCAGGCAGGCAGAAAGAGGCATCGTTGTGCGAAGAACCCACTTCCAGTTCAGCCATGGAAGCAGCAGTCCACGGCAGCACGTTGCTCAGGCTGGTGAAACTGCTTCTCTTCTCGGAAAACGAAGCCGAGTTACTGATGATACCACCGGGACACGGAGGAACTCATTCCACAGCAGTAGTTTCCACCTTCATCTGCCCCACACTTCCACGGCAGCAGGAGCAGCAATTTGGCTTTTCATTCCTATCTTACCTTCTCCCTTTTTGCCCTTCCACTCCCTCTCTCTGGGCACAGCAGGACCTCAGGGAAGTGACACCCAGCACAGGTGTCACAGTGCAGGGGCTGCAGGAAGACACGTCTCTTGTCTCTGTGCAGGAAGGAGCCACATCCTAGGAAGGATGTAGTGCGGAGGTGATGGGGGTCACAGTCTTCATGAATGGAAGCAAGGTGGGGAAAAAAGGATAAACACCCTGACACCAGGAGTGAGAAAACAACAAAGGAGAGAGCAGGAGAGACCTCACTCACAGCCTGTGAAATCATTCTTCTGCTTGGCACTATAGGTCCCATTTCCTACCTAGCTCCTGCCCACCCAAGCAAGCCCTTCCAGGCTCCTGTTCCTTCCCAGAGTTTGCTCCAGTGCCCCATCCAACAGTACTGCCCTCTGCTCCTAAACAGAAGAGCCCAGAACCTATCATGCTGTGGAAGATGACCTTAATTTGCTACCCCAAGGATAAATATACTTTGAATTAATATTTCTGTCTTCATGCGGTTCTGCCTACATCATCAAACGATCTCAGACTAGCTTTGCTCTACCACCATATTGCACAGTAACAACTGCTGCTGCTCTTCTCTACATAAATAATCACTCTTCAGCTCAGTATGGAAACTGAATATATTACTTGTTCTGGGCACTGAAGGATGGACAGAAGAAGAATCTGTGTTTTTGTACACAGATGTTTCTATACCAGTGAACATAAATAACAGACAGAATCAACTGTGCAAAAAACTGAGTTCAAATTATATTTGGCATTAAACTGAGATTGTAAGCTCCAGCCTAAAAGCAAAGACAACTCTTTCTTTAGGGGAGGAGAATAGTGAGCCCAGGGTAAAGGAACAGAGAAATCATCACTACCCTGGCAGTGGATTATAACCATATCGCTGTGATAAAGGTGCAAGAAAAACATTTGAAACAAGTTACGAGAATAAAAGTTGCCACTTACAAAAGCGAACAAAAATAGTCACTTTTATATATGAGATTATAATTAGATTTGTATAGCTAAATTGCAGGAAAATAAGGGTGGCTAACACAACAAAAATCTGTTACAGAAGGACTTCTGCTGCAAATAGGTCTCAGGATTGGACCAACACTATAAAATATTAGTTGCCTGTATTATTTCATCTAGTTACTTTCTGTGAGACAACCATCATTCATTTTTTGCAAGAGCAGTAACATTTATGAAGAAAAACTGAAAGCAAAATGCACCCCAGCGCAAATGGACAGCAGAATATCTATTCATCATTTAATTTTGAAAACTTAAATGTGGTTATGTGGTGCCTTTGCCATGCCTGGACTTTCTACACAGCCACGTATTTCATGTTTAAATCACTTTTGTGTCAAAGAGATCAGTAGCATCATGAAAGTTTTGTAACTATAACCTTTTCTGGAGTCTCTTCTGTGTATGAATCTATGCGTTAGTCCAATGATAACAACATTGTCCACAAAAGCAGCACGTTTGGAAAGAGCTCAAGAGATCTTTCTTTTTCTTTATTAAATGTATATAATTTCAATTATAATTTTGTATTATTTTTTCCCTTCCAAGTATTGAAAATTAACCCAGGATTGAAAGCCCCAATTCTAGATAGTCCGAAGACAAAACATAAGTTACAAAAAGTTTCACCAAAGCCCTTTCAGGTGTGCACCGTATGTCTTATAGTACCAAAAAAGAAATCAAACTCAATTCCCTGAGTTACTATTGTGGACACTCTTGACGTGCCCTGTGTACGTATTGGGACTGATTAAGAGTCTAGCACCAATAGGCAATTTTCTTACTCTGTTTTTCTTCAGCTTTTTTAGTGAAATTTGTAAGTTACAAGAAAAATTATCACTTGCTTACTAAAATTAAGATACGCTGCTAGGGGCAGAGTACATATTTACACAGGCAAGACCACTGCAAGCCACACGCAAATATGCACAGTTACATCTAAAGATCTCCATAAAACAGGAACAGCAAACTCTGCTTTTAGCTCCAGGGGCAAGATTGAATGAGCATGACCCCCACACAGGAAGAATAGAATTTTCAACAGATGCATTTCCATAAATAACTTAGCCAGGAAATTAGTAAATTAGAGCTGAATGGTCAACTGGGAATCACGTATGCCTTCAGGAAAGTGAATGAATAATTATTTTAAATATGAAGCATTTACAGCTCTCTAGTCTTTGAAGTCAGTGAGCTTACTGCTCACGCAAGGCTCTGAATGAGCTTACCTTGCTCCAATTTCCGGTTTTCCAGCTCGCGCAAGGGCGGAGATAACATCTTCTCGCAGGATCAGGCTTTCTGGCGTGCTGGCAGTCGGATGAGTCCCTGCTGCTACACTCCACGTGTCTCCAGAACATCCCCAGGCCACAGGTGGTCGAGCACTGCATGGCAGGAGAGAAAATCTCAGCCAGTCTTTCTGGAAACAAGTCAGGTGCCTCAACACTAATATCTAGAGGCGTTGTAGATATTCTGGGTTATCCAAGAGGCTTGCACAGACTCTCCAAAGAAGATTCCAAATTTACCTAGATGATCTTAGTTAAGATTACGGAGAACTTCCCTCCCTCCGCCCCCCACCTAACACACTGCTCTTCGTCACCAGATTTCTGCTTATGGAGACACTCTAAATCTATATCATCTGTCCTGTGGCTTCCTTCTATGATCTTTGGTGCTTTAATTTTCAATCTGTTAGGGCAAAACGTCAGTGCATCTAACCTTCATCACTTTTCCTTCGCTATTCCTAACACTGCTAATGACTTAATCAGCAAAATGAGTACAAGATGTTGAAAACCTCAAATATACTGTGGCAGCTTTGGACTGCCCGAGGGAATCTGCTTCAGGAACAGCCACGGAGGTGTTGGCAACAGAGCAGGGGTCTGACCCGCGGGCTGCACCAGACTGAAGCCGAATCTTGGTGGAATCTAGCTGGGCTTTAACTCCATTGCCATGGGATACTCTACGTCATCTCACTTTAGGAATGGTATTTTAAGAAACCCTTTTAGATACAAAGAACTCTGTTTACATGCAAACAAAATTTTGCAACAGGAAAGACATTAAATGAAACTATGTAAAATTTTAGAAGGCTCTTGCTGACTATATTGTGTTATTACAAATGCTGGGGTGAGAGGGCGGCAGCCCCCACCCAGCCCTGACCCACAGTAACTGCAGTCCCTGAACACAGTGAACTGGCTGCATAGGAACCTACTAGTAAAAAACATATGATTCTGGGGAATCAGAAAAGGCAAGTCAACAGCAAGTTTTCTGTGGCCTTGCATATGTAGTTGCATCATTCTTGGCAATCTGTACTGCTTCTGCACAGAAAGCAGAAATTATCCAAGCATTATAGTAATTTAGTGATGATCAGACAATGTGGGTATTCTGTCCCAATGGGCAGGGAAATCCACTGCTCCATCTGCTTGCTTAGCATCTGACATCCTTGCAAGGTAACAGCTATAGTCAACACCCCCCTTTTTTCTTTTTTTTCCTCTGCAAAACCTGTTTAGTGACAAGCTGGGAAATTGGGACAAATCATTGCTTTCCAGACCAGGTATCTTCCAAATACTGTTTGCTCATTCCTTAGAGCATCTCAAAAGAGTTTTCAAACTCTCTGTGAGCTGTACCTTGTTCCATATAATCTCTTTTGTCATTTTTATGAATCACAGAAGAATCAAACAAGACAGCGCTTTCTTAAGAAGAGAATGCTGCAGGATGTTAACTTTTTTGATTCACTTGCATTACTGTTAGAGAGTAAAATGTTCATTTTGGCATAGCCATTAGCACAGATAAAATAACTGCTCATTTCTATGCGCAAATAACAGTACAAGTAGTTTTAACGTTGTAACAGCAGGCTGTAACTTCTATTCCATCCAAAGTGCTTTTTGTTTACTACTACTATCTGGTTCCACTATCTGAACACTTAAAACACTCAGAGGCACAGAACTCAGTCTCTTACGGTATCTCTCCACAGACATATTGGACTAATCAAGTTCCACAAAGAAACCAGTTTAACTCACAACTAATACCCTTGCCTTGACTTTATAGATGAAGGCACATTCTACCACGTAGGACGTTGCTCCGACTTAGGAAGCACTTGCTTAATGGTGAATACAAACGCTCATGGGAGTATGAGACAGAAAAGCACCACAAAAATCTGTTGACAGACAACTGGAAACTATATTTAAGTAACAAAAGCACTAATGCACTTTATCCAGTTAAAAATACCTTACCTCACTCCAGTTGCCTATTATCCAGTAGGCCTCACCACGCAAATTGTTGGATACTATTAGGCGGCCCTTTTCTGTGGCATTTGGCAGAACCCGTTCAGATGTTGCACTCTGGTTCCTGGGCGCACGTCCAAGAGGAGGCAATGCTGTGCTGCTGGCCCCAATGTCACGCAACTTGATTTCTGTTCTGGTGTCAGTCTGGTCTCTCAGCAGATTAGCAAACATTGTGGGCATCGCTGTAACAGATGCTTCTTGGGTGGTAACTTCCACAACAGGCATATCAGCAAGACTGATAGGGTTTGCTGTTGCTGGAAATGTCAGTCCTTGTGGTGCTCCACTAACGGGAAGGAGTGTAGAAGATTCATGGTGAGGAGAGGCTGGGGAGAGAGGAGGAGTCACGTTGTCGTGCTGGAGGGCGCGAGAGTTGGTATCTAGGGCCATGCTCTGGGTTCTGATTGCTGGATTGAGTTCTGTGCTGTGAATGAGCTCAGTTGGTTTCTCACTGCTTCCTGCTGACACAAAGTCATCAGATTCTTCAGTTAAGTAATCATAGCTAGGAGTTATTTCTGGACTTTTGGTGATCGAGGAGGCACGACTGTCCTTACCACTTCGCGCTTCACTCTTGACCGTAAGAACTGGCTCACTCTCAGTAACGTTTTCAGCATGCCTTATATTTTCAGTACTTGAGCTATTATGAAAAGGCCAGGAAGTAGTATTTTTGTGTGAACTAGTTTCAGTAAAAGCACCAGAGTAATTGTAAACATTACTTGCTCCAGCAGAATTATTTTGTAATGTTTTGTTGATTGTTCCTTCGTTTTCTGAAACACTACCCAAGGTGGACAACCTTGGCGAAGAGGCAGTTACGCTTTCAGACTTGGGTGTTTCTGTTGTTGTGTGGACCCTTGGGCTTGGCACGGGTATAGGTATTCTGCCAGGAGAACCCCGCTTGGGATTAATAGCTGTTTTTCTGATTATGATCTTTCCTCTTCTGGGTCCCAGTGGAGGTATGAGAAATCTTCCAGAAGGACATTGCTGGAGGCCACACAGGGCCTTAGAGTTTGGTTTCTTGGAGCTATCACATGGCTCATCATTATTTTTGGCACAAGTGACATTACGAGTCCTTATTCCACCACCACAAGTAACTGAACACTGTGAAAGAACCAAAATTAACACATTTGCCCTCTTTATTCTGCTCTGCATGCTAATGAAAATATTATCAAATGGTATCTGTTTTTAGCAAAAATATCCTTATAAATAGTCAATAACAAAGCTTTTCCTGAGGACTAAGCCCTTAGTCTTACTGATTTTCTGCTAGCATGGAACTTTTAGAAGAGTAAATGGCTCATTAAATATAAAGCAGCCATCAAAGACTACATGATGAAGACAGAACATGGACATATGACAGAATTTGATTTCTGCAGTGAAACAATCCCAGAAGTTGTTTAGCTGATGCCTCTCCCATTAGGCATAAAAAATGGGCTAAAAGAATTGCCATCAAGAACGTATCTGCCTGGCTCAGTTCTGGCTGCTCTCAATGCCCCACTCTCACTGGGAAGTTTTGCGCAGCTCATAGATTCTTGGTGGATTTATGAGAGGGAGCCTTGCAGTGCTTCAGGATACTGGACTCCAAGGAGACTCAGCTTTTCCATGATGTTCTGCCTCCTCAGCTCGACAGGCATCATCGGGCCTTTGGAAGCTGCCGCTCCACTGAGGACTTTTTGAAATTTCAACACATGCCTGCTAGTTTTAAGTTGCTAAAGCTGGCTGACTAGGATTAATGAGGATGTTCCAAATATCCTACTGGAGGAAGCCCTCTGAGGATGCTAGGGAGTTTGACTAGCTAATGTAGCTGGCTTAAACCAGCACTTAAAGCAGTGAGCACCTCTACTGCAAGCACTTTTAAATCCCTGGAATCTCTCACCCCTCTCAGAGCTAATCTAGGTCAAGTGGTAGTAGAAACACCAGCTACCTCGTCTTACTGGTGCTCTCTGTATTGTTAATATCTGTAGAATAACACTAGCTCTGTAGCAACAGGAGAGCGGAGGAAGGCAGAGAGGGGCTTTAATTATGGCCATATACAAAAAAAAAGATTTCATAACAGCTATAATGCTTCATTTACACTATCTGCTAATTAAGTATGCTCATATCACAAGATACAGGATGATTTTCTAAACGCCAGATAAGTTCAGAACAGAGCAAATCTCTGACTGCAAAAAAACTCCCTTTCCTGTTCACCAGCAAAGAACATTCTGCAATTACAAATCTATTGTCAGCACTGTCACTTGTGGGGGAGAAATAATCCATCTTAGGCTCCCTCTCCGATATCTGCAGGGTAGAAATTTATTTTTGTCAGTAACATGCAATAATGCTCAATGACACACAACCACTTGCTGCATTCAGTATCAGCATGCCATTTTGGCATAATTATACTGCTGGCCAAGAACACGCTGCCAACTTTATCTCAGGTAAAATATGTTGGGTACCCAATTTACAAAACAATCAACATTCAGGGATGATGGCTTGTGAGCAACATAAGCTGAAATCAAACTGTCACAAAATTCAATTACTTCATTATCCGAACCTGCTATTGAAATTGCTAAGCCCATTACTGAGTAATTGCATGCAAAAGTTTGGAGAGAGAAGGGAGAGGAGACATTAAAAAGGAAAGCCTTGAAAGTTTTGAAAAACTCAGTAAACTTCATTTTCATTGGCACCTGAAAATGAAAAGAAAAATGGAACTTGCATATCAGCTGTCATAATTATTGGAGGTACATTTTCTTATCTCAGGATAGATTGAAATCATCATTTTGATGGCCTCACATTCTGAAGTTCATCAGCTGTCAGCAAAATAACTGCATATTTATCTAAAACTTTAAGGATGCACAGATATCCAGGTGTTTGTTAAGGGCTCAGACTAATACTATAAGAGCTTGCATACTGCTGAAAACCCAGCAGAACAGATAAATAAATGAGAAAAATGTTATAAAAAACATGAAAGCAAAAGTAATTTTTTTCTTTCCTATATATAAAAAATACAGCCTCTCCCATTCAGTCCACAGAAGTAATAATATGCACAGGGAATTTTTAAGCATGCAAACAGGCTCTAGTCTACAATAGAAAAAGTTCAGCAAGCAAAACTCCTAGAAATCTCTAATAAGCAACTCATGTTGAGGCTTTTAACATGCAGTGGCTTTCCTCCCTCTGCATATTTGGCTCAGGAACACACGCTAAAGAAAAAAGAAAGTAAGAAGAAAAAAGAGCCATTGGTCCTTCTGACTGACTATAATAGAACATTCTACAAACAAACAAAAAAACCACACTTAATTCTACAGCTGGCTAGAATTTACCTCTGTCCAGTTGCTCACTGTCCAGTCGGAAGGGCACAAGACATCCCTATTGCATGAAAGATGGGTCTTTGGCTTAAGCAAGTGCTGGCATTCGGTGACAGCCAACGCCTGCTCATCAGATCCCACTGTCTGGATGCAAAGTACCGTTCTCTTCTTCTGTCCCGTTGGGCCACACGTAGTGGAACATTTCTGCCATTCGCCTGCCCACCATCTGAAAAACATAGTGGGGAGAAATATTAGCAGAAAAAAATCCCATCACAAACACATTAAGGAAAGGGTTAGAGAACCTTTTGCTAGAGAAAACGGTCAGACCCCCAGTGCAGACTGTTATGATTGGTGGTTTTTCTTAAAGCGCAGTAATCAGCATTCTGGGGTCAGATTTCTGCTCTGTGCTCTTGACACCAACCAGTCATCAACACACACCGATTTCCAAACAGCAGCAAGCACCAAGGACTATCTTTCTAGAATAAATAAGAACCCACTCAGTGACAGTCTTTCAAATCTCCATTTGAAGCACAGCTAGGAAGCTTCGCACTCTGCTCACGCTGCCCCATTGTTTATCTGCTTATTGTTTTCTGAGTACAGAATGAGCAACGCATGAGAACTAGGAGAGGGCTGTAATTAGAGCAGAAAAGTAGAAAAGCAGCCTTGTGTCCTTGGACCTAGTTGGGTGCTCTGGAGTGGACCAGGAATTTCTGTACTGCTTTCCCTCAAGAAGTAACAATAAGCCCCCTTTGTGTTTCTGTTGATTAAAATAGCCCTCTGCAGCTTAGCAGGCACTGCTTCACTGACTTGAAGATAACTGTTTCCTTCGGGTACAGCATGACCTGTCCCCCTTATATTCAGTTTACCATAGCCTTACCCCAGCTTCACCCACCTGGTTGTCACACTGAAAACAGTGTACCAAATATCTGCACACCTATTGTCTAAAGATGCATCCTTGTATTTTTGAACATCAACAATGAAATTATTTCAGCTTACAGTGCCCTCAACAAAAACTAGCCCCAAGCTGCTGAATGAGAAGTCTGTCTCAGCTGTGAACCCTAAGCCACAAAAGCTCCTGGACTTTTTACTTGTTCCTTGGTTCTAAGGCAGGTCATGACTGAACCTGATGTTGAAAACAAAAAAGGTATAAATTCAGAAAATGTCTTTCTAGACACACACAAAAGCAAACAAACGCCATAAACTTGTTTCTGGCTTATAACTAACACTGTTCTACCACATTTTTTTCTTTCAGGCCAAATTGCTTAGAGCAAGGAAATCCCATTCTGATAAATACACCAACATTCAATTTATTTATTACAGTTTTTGCATACATCCTGCTCTCTTGCAATCTCCTGCTTGGTCCCCCCAATTAACTACATTTCTGGCTTCTTTGATTTGCTGACTGTTCTTCTCCGGGAATCAACTTATTCTTCAATTGCAAAAGAGCTGTCACTGATGTGGAAGACACTAATATCTATTCATAATCATTAAAAAGAAAGCCCTCAGCTACCAAGCTCACCCATGCAACCATCTGGTGTCCTCTGAGGAACAGCTCTTCCCCCTTCTCTTTAGGTACATAAATTCATCACATTTCATTTTAAATTACACTATAAGCCCTTTGGGACACCAGTCGCTTGCTGCACTGCCAAAGGCTCGCCCACTGCCACCACTGCTCAGCACAAGGCCTCTAGCAGTACAGTAATAAAAGAATGAACTGTTTCTCTCCTGTCTGTCTTGGGAGGTTTCAGGCTCTTTCATGCTTCTGCAAACTATCAAGTGGTTGAAAAGTCAGTGTACCTCAGTAGAAACTGGCAGTAAAGAAGCTAAAATATACTTTGAATCAAGCCATTTCAGGGTCATTTGCATCTCAGAATCACAGAATGCTTAAGGTTGGAAGGGACCTCTAGAGATCATCTAGTCCAACCCCCCTGCACACGCAGGGTCACCTAGAGCAGGTGGCTCAGGACTGCGTCCAAGCGGGTTTGGAAGATC
>VZSV01000003.1:2749258-2760268 GCA_013398735.1 Nothocercus julius
GGTTATTTTTCCCCAAGTGCAGGACCTTGCACTTGTCTTTGTTGAATTTCATACAATTTCTCATTGCCCAGCTATCCAGTGTGTCCAGGTCCCTTTGGATGGCAGCGCAGCCCTCTGGGCTGTCAGCTCCTCCTCCCAGTTTGGTATCATCAGCAAACTTGCTGAGGGACTGCTCTTGCGTCTGCTTTCCAATTCTCTTTACCATCTCCAGCATCTAGCAGATTGCTGAGGAGTAACAAAAGTAGCTTCAAGAACGTGAATTGCTTTATTTTAATGGTCCCAGACCATACATTTCCAGATGTGGTAGGCTGACACCCTCTGCCATCATTTTCTAATTACTTTAAGTGAGGATTCAGGTGTTTGCAGGTTCAAGTACTGAATTCTTAGCACTGAAGTATCCAAGTTTACTGAAAAATTTGCCTTGACCACACATAACAGTGCATGATTAATAAGCCACTCCATGAAGAACATTTTTAACAAGCTGAGAAGGAAAATCAAGTACTCCAAAGTTCAGAAATCCCAGAATAAAGATTTCATCCTTTTGCAGCTTCATGGTCAGTCTTATTGGTATAATATATTATTATGATTAAACTATATTTAGTCCTGCAACTTCTTCCAAAGAGCCCTTCCTCATTCAGTGAGTCTAACAGGATTTAATGCAAAGGACTGACAAACCAGTTGGTCATAATAAGCCTTAAGGCCTAAACAAATATGAAATTTGAAATTTTAACGTGGAAATATCATGAACCCAGCTTCCCTTCAAGCTCCATGGTGATGACTTCTGAACAGAGGCATCCCAGTGGCAAAGTGAGAACGCCTATCACCCATCTGTCCAGTCTATTATGGGGGTCCCAAAGAAGGTCCTTGACAACACAGAAGGGAACAAAACCTGAGGGACTGCTCTGCAAAATGCTATTTATCTAGGAGCTTCTGGAGACACAACATCCAGGTGCAACATAACAACCAGATTCAAATGTGCAACTGCTGAGCTGAAACATTCCCACTGTTGGACTTCCCGATGGCTTAGCTTTCTTCAGGTTGCAGACAAGGCTGTCTTCATATAGAGAGATGCTTGGCAAAGAAAAGCATTTGGGGAAGAAAACGTGTTGGTACCTGTGCTAAGTGCAATGTGAGATGGTGACAATTTGGTAGAAACTGAACCTTATGGGAGTCTTTGTCCAGTAGAGCAGGGAGCCACAAAGTGCCAGGGAATGGGGTGCCATGAAACCAAGGCATGCTGATCACAGGTAGCAGAGCAGCTGCCTGAGCACCCAGAGTAAACCACTGCCAGGGAGCTGGTGCTTATGGAGAAGGCGACATCTCTTTAAATTGCTTAAAAGACAGACATATTTCAAACTGCTTAAAAGCAATTCGGCACTGAGCACTAAAGAGGGGCTCCTGAAACCAGGCCCTGATGCCATAGCTGTGGCACAGAGCTCTGCTGAGCCTCCAACATGAGGCTCGGAAGAAGCTGAAAGGCAAACACCAGCTCCCTGAAACCTTGCACGAGCCACCACCAGACAACTCCGTTGTCATGGCATGGAGAGACTCCTGGGAATCCTTCCTGGAGCTCTGTGAGCATTTCTACTCGGTTTTGGTATTTAAAATACCACCTGCTCAGAACGTAGCACGAGGGAGCTCTTCAACAAAGCTTCTTATTCCTACCTCTAGTTTCCCACAGCATTTTCAAATTTACAAGTATGGCAACTCTTCTTAAGTATTTCTTAATATTTAAATAGCTCTTAAATATTAATGCATCACTATGTCCCTGTGAAGCTACAGGACTCTCTTATCTTCATAGGCAGGCATGACATGGAGAAATTGTGCTAACAAATAAACAAACGAAGCACCTGACTTGGGTAAATAATTTGCCTAAGCACTAGTCTTCCAAAGCCTGATCAACTAAAGAACAGTCTGCAGGATGAAAACATCCCTTCAGTTGATTCCAGCTGCAGCTGTGAGTGCTCAGCTTTTCCACAGTGCAGCCAAAAGCACCCATCATGTACCCGCAAAAAAGGGGAACCTAAAACTAAGAGAAACTTGTGAATATTTTAGATGCAACTTCCTTGCTATTACAGTGATTCTAGAACAAAGGCAGGGAGAAAATGTGATCGTTTCAGGCAGCAATAACTGCCTTAGATGAGACCCATCTCCTTGTCCTGATGAGTTTCCAAATTCTTCAGTAACTCTGGCAGGGTCCAATAGCCTTGTTACTGATACAGTTCTCATGTGCTTTGGTAGGTGCTGAACGAGGTATAGATGCTGTTGAAAAAATCATGGTATGGCATTTTTGGAATCAGAGATTGCTACACACATTCCTTAGGGGCCAAATACTCCCTCCTGCTGCTTGTGCCACACTGTCTTTCTTTCTAATTTTAGCCAGCACCAAGCACAGCGGATCTCTAAGATCCTGATTTTGACTGTATTACAGTAATAGAAATAACATTCTTTATTCTGACTATGTTGCTGGGGCTTACTGTCAAGTTTGGAAGCAGAACCACAGAAGTACAACAGAAGTCTGGAAAAGACAGATCCCAAATAATTTTAAAATAATCTTTTTATAGTTATTTTGAGCAAGTGGTTAGGCAGGTTAAAAGGATCCAGGCAATTTTCTTTCAGGGTGTTTCTATTCACAACAGTACAAGTAGTTAAAATGCATCTCTCTTTCTTCAAGTATTATTTGTTGATTTTCATTATGAACACCTATGAAGCTAAATACCTGCTTATCAAAGAAACATATAACAGGAAACAGTGTTCCATACCCAGAACTGTCTGATTGCTGAAGTCCGATTGTATTGCTGCACAGCAGCATCATTCCAGCTTCATGTTGTACCACATTCAAACTTTCAACTGCGCATGATAAACAGTTCTGCTAGTGCTAGTTTGTTCTAGGCCAAGATGTTGCACGTGTGTATTGCAATATTTAAAATGTTTTATTTGTCTTGCTCCAGATTGTTTTAGTAGAAAGTGTGGGAAAAATTTAGTCTAAATCATCTAACAAGCAAGGCAGTTAAGACTTGGTACTTCTCAGGAACCTGCCATTTAACCTCTTTGTAATTAACTCTTTGAAAGGGATTAGCAAGATGAGATCTGGCTTGTATGTTACAACTATTTCGGTAATGTTATTCTTTGCCTATAGCTACTGTCTCACACGTTATCTCATTTTAATTTAGTACTCCAGTAGCTAGACTAGTAGGCTCCTCTGGTAGCTTGTTTTCCATCAGTGGGATTTAGCGGATCATACAAGGGTTATGCAAGAGATGACATCTTGTCTTTTAGATAGGATGCCCCCAAAAGCAACTAAGTTCCCTGCTGGGAAGTGTGAGGCCATCCAACAGCTCCAGATCTGTGGCTACAGCTCTGACTCAAGGTCCCCACCAGTGCTGTGTTTGGTGCTGTGTTTGTGTTTGCTTGCCTCTAGCAGAGCTCATCCCCTCTCCCTGCAGCACACGCGTTCCTTGGCAGCTTCACATGCCTTCTCAGCTAGGCCAGATCATTACGACAGTCACACCTTCCTCTAACGTGCAGCTTTTCTTGGCAACCCACAAACCAATCAAACTCACCATCCCAAGTGCTTTAAGCTCCTTCTTGCTTTTCAGATAGAGATGTGTAGCTGTCTGTCTGGATTAGAGATGATACCTGCCACAAAAAAGTGGCATATCAACTAAATCCAACTAAAATATATTGTATGTTTTTTCTGCACTCCATTTTGTCAATATTTTGCTCATCTACCTCAGAAGGAAAGATAATCCTTTTCTCTACAGTGAAAAACAATCTTGAGAAAGATCATTCAGACTGACAGTATTTAATAGTTTTTCTGCCTGGACAGCAGAAGAGCGAGCTTGGTTCATCTTTAATGTAATTCTGTGCTCTAATAAGGGATGGATCCAGCTCCCTCACTTTCAAAAGCAGGCCCAAATAATGCAGTCACTTAGACCAAACAGGAATAACTCAAACTTATTAGGAACTTTGGAAAAATTGCACAGCTTATACTTGCTCTAAGTACTAAGCATCCCCATACAGGTGGATTCTTTCAGCTCTTAAAAAATCACTTAGTAAATTTGATTTACTGTCAATTGCCTTCCTGGCAAATGATACAGATTTATGAAAAGCTAATGGTTTATTCTTTTAACAGTTATTTATGCAAGCTGCAACAGCAAAGAAATAAATACCAAAAGAGGTGTCATATACTGTAGAGAATATACCTGGAGAAAATTAATTAAGCAGTCATGCAATACTTCTTACATCAAACCTTCATGAAACTTACTGCTTGCAAACAACCCATAATACAGTTTAATTATAATTACTTTGATATGATTTGGAATTAACTAGAATTACTAAGGACAGATTGGTGTATCCTGGTGTGATACAGCATGTCAGAACAGTACAATAAAAGGTTTCCAAAGAAAATGAAAGATAAAAAGACAGTCCAGCATCTAATGGGTGAAATAAAAAGCATAGTGTACTGCAGCAGCAAATACAGGGCCTGTCATGTTACTTAGCCTGCACCTCTGATCCCTTCCAACAAATCAATGCCCTACAACAAGTTCTCACCTCAACTGCTTGCAGTGATTAGACTTCCACACCCTACCCCCTAAAACAGCAGAACAGAACAAGAGCAGTGATGAGAAGACATGCTATGGAAATAGAAAGAAAAAAAAAGAAAAAAAGAAAAAACCCACCAACCGCAAAGGAAGAAAGTTGCCCTTCATGGAAGGGAACAAATACTGAAGGACACGATAAAAAGACGTCAAATAATAAGAGCTATGAACAAGGTACAACACTTCGTTATAAACAGGAGGATATTTCCACCTATCCTGCCTTACAGAAAGATAGAGCTCTACCCAAAAATAAAAACAAAATGAAAAACAGCATCAAAAGTTTAAAAAAGATTTTTTCTGCAAATACACTTTTGGAACACAAAAATAATACAATATCGCTTACGCTAGGAGGAGAATAGGATCATTTCTAAATGATTGTGTGTGGCCTGCATGCACATCTGCAGCTAACCTTGACAGGACAGAGTATCTCCACAGATGGGATGTAGCAGCCTCTGCTGTTCACAGCGCAGACTGGAACTCGTGTCAGAAATCTCTTAGGGCAGCGCGCTTGTTATTTTCCACTACTGGGTTTCTGACACCTTCCTCTGCATTATCTGGGAGTCATCACACTTTATCTGGGAGGACAGCACACTGACCTGGCGTTGGAATCAACTCCTTTGAATAAGGCCCTTGCTGAGCACTACGGGAGCGCTCCCAGCGCCTGTTACCTGGGTGGACAGTCCTTCTCATAGCATTTCTTTTGCCGTCCATTCGGCTGGGTCGCCGGGTCACAGAAAGAGTTTTTGATCGCTCCGCTTCCCTTCCGCATGCAGTGGGCAATCTGGCGCTGCACCCCTGGAAGAGGCACAAAGAGAAGGATAACCCTTGAAGGCAGTGGGCGAACTGCAGGAATCCTCTAGCATGGAGAGTGCATAGTTTTTGCTCCACATCTGCAATAACAGCCGTGGGACAAAGAGATGTATTCATACACTAATATATACAATTCAGCATGCACACAGGGCAAACAGGGATGCACATATTTCATCAGAAGTAAAAGCCAGCATTGCTGAATGGCTAAGACAGGCATGAGTATCCTTTAACTGAGCTGAAAGAGTGTTATGCAGAGCTCTGCTGATTTTGTTAGCTCAACTATGTTAGATACACTACGCTTTATCACAGTCATGTTGCAGCCTCGTACATGGCTCTTGCATGCCTCAAAATCACACCCAAGTTTAAGGGCTGTGAATGCTTCTTGGATTACTCTGTGATAACAGGCAACCCAGAGCAGCATGAGGCTACTCACATCAAGGAGGTTCTTGTTGATTTATTTATCCACTTCTCAGATCAATTATTAAGATAGTGGAGAAGGGGAAAAAAAAAAGTTCCACTAAAAATCTGTAACTGCTAATGCTGCACTGCACTTCCAAAAAAAAAAAAAAAAAAAAAAAAAAAAAATTTTGGTCTAGAACTTACTGAAATAATGGTGAAATAATACAAGGGAGTAAAACCTGCTTTATATCTGACTGACATGTAGCACTGATTGCATGGGACAAACCACTGTAATGCAGAGAGACAGAGACACGTCCCAGACAGACAGTGTGTCTTGTGTACTAACAGTTCTACCCGCAAAAACTCCCACTCAGCTAACAGAAAGAAACAGGAACCAAAGTACTGCGTCACCCTAATGTGCATCAAAAGCAAGGCAGCCTCCAGGAGCCTGCCTCCCACAGGGAGCTCTGCAATAATTTGAGGTACATCCTCTGCTGCAAATCCGGTGCATAAAGCTATGCATCGTTACAATTTACATGGCTGTAAGCCATGCAGCTGCAACACTGGCATTGAACTCAAACAAATCCCAAGGACTCTAAAAGACAGAAGAAACCTTGTTTATTAACTCCTGTTAAATTAACTGCACTGTTAACTCACAGCAATTATTACGCAGAGGTTACATTATTGTATCTCTCTGATTTTTATCCTTATCCAGGGAAAAAATGGCCCCAATAGCTCATATGAATATAGCATCAGGGGTAAGTGCTATCACATTTTGCAGTATGTTTAGGAATGAAGTTTTCCTTTTCTTTAATGACTAGTATGCAAAACTACCTGGAAAATAAAAGCAACAATCCCCATAGAATAATACCTGAAAAATATGCAAGTGTTCCTCTGTACAATATACATATGTGTTTCTCTATATGACAGTGTGTCCATATATAACAATTAAAACATATTTCCGACATCTTCATGCTAGAATTACTATCCCACCTCTTTTGTGAATTCACTTGCAAACTTGTGACTGGAGCATGTAAGAGCACAGTACCGACGGTACCTATGACAGCATAGGGTTCTGCTCACTGAGACTCCTGCTGTGAGGTTTATTTTCTAGAACAATGATTCATTTCTCGTTTTCCCATTAATCCTGTTGGCCAAGACCTATCCTGCAGCTGCACCGGTCCGAGCAGCCGGGACCTTCCTGCTGCAGTGCTGGGCTGCCCCGGGCCCGCTCTGCTCCTCGCTTTGCAACCTGACCTGCCTGATGTAAAAAAGGAAGTTCATAGAATTATGTTCCCATCCCTTTCAAAATCCTAATATATTGGCTGTTACAAAGGCAAATAAGCCAGAGAAGAATTCTTTCCCTCTGATAATTTTTCTGAGCATTATTTCAGCTGCTGTAATTCACTTCAAAACTGCTATGAACCTTTGCAGAGGTCTTGCTTAGGGGCTGTATATCCTCATAAAACATTTGCTGATCACTGGAATCAGTAAGCTAATCCATTCAGCCCTTTAGTCATACAAATGCTACGCATGCTAAGTGAATTCACACTGTAATTTCAAAATCAGTGAAGTTCTGGGATGGGCTTAAATGTTAAAAGAATCAATAAATGCATAATTTTTCCATCATGACTATGTACATTTCACTTCAAAAGTTGGAAGGAGTGTTTGTGTGCATATGTGTAAATATATATGCATAGACATGTTCATAAAGGAGACAAAATACAGTTAGGTTTCTAATCTTGAGCTTGTTTAACTAGGAAACATTGCAGAACTAGAAAAGTAGTCATTTGCACTGACACACCTCTATAAAAGATTTACACACTTATATAACTCAATAGTACATACAATCCTATTTAAGTCCCAGATTAAAAATTCTAAGTATGCGTAAGGATCTTAGTTTTAATGAGTTTTTTAAAACTCTTCCTAAAGGGCTCTGAAAGAGGTGCTGGTTTCTTCCAGTCATCTTCACTACTTCTCTCTGACCTCAAGCTAACTAGTCCATAGCTTGCGGTGGGTATGCGTGAAGGTGCTGGTTGGGTTCAGATGGACCTTGTCCTGGGCTCTGATGCCCACTGCAAACATCTCGTTTATTCTCATTTCCTCACTTCTCTAAATGCACTCAGGGTCTGTTTCCACCCCTCTGTGCCATTTCACCCCTAACACAGAAAGGCTGTGTTCAGGCTTTTTAACATGGGAGATAAAATTTTTACATGGGAGATAAAATTTGCTCTGCTCTGATTTCACACTTGGTTTGGTGCCAGTTAAAGATCATTTGGGGTTGGAAGGTTTTTGAGACAGAAATTAGAAAGCTGTGAGTAGAACAGCCCTCTGCTTTGGCAAAATTAGAGGTGAGAACGCAACAGCTGAAGATCCTGCACTTCCAAAGCAGAGATACAAAATACGCATGCAAAAGAGCATGCCTGGTGGCACACTTAATGTGAACACATAATTTCCAAACTTGTACGTCACATCAGATACTCTGTAAGAACAGTACCTTCAGTATTTGAATGAACAAATTACATTCACTGCACGCACAATTTACTTATAAAATACAAGAGCCAGCCTTGACATTCTTGCTGTTTTAAAACTTGGGTGCATAGTCTTAAAGAAAAACGTATCGACCTTTTTTTTTTTTTTTTTTTTTTTTTTAAATAACAAAAATACAAGTTTGGGACTAAATTTCACTTCAGAAACACCTGGAGGTAATTTTGCAAAATAGCCCTGTAAGTGCTGTGAAGGATTTAAAGGGCACATACCAATTAACCCCCCACACAAATTTTCTAAGTCCTTTTGCAAAGCTTTGAAAATTTGCCAGTTACTGGTCTAATCTATGGAGACATTTTTTTTTTCAGACTACCTAAAATTCTCTTTTAGTTAGAGCTGTGCTATGATTGTTATGCTCAGTGCCACTCAAACTCATTCTAAGAAACACGATTACAGCCACTAGATAACGCAGGATTTACGCTTGTAATTTTTAATGGATTGTTATAATGGGCAATTGCTCTAGACAAGTAAACTCAGTGAAAACTTCAAATTATTCTTCCTACAGAAAAGCATAAGGGTTTTATGTCCAGCTCTAAGCATGGGCTCTGGAGGGACAGGCTGTTGCCTGGAAAGAAGCTGTGTGCAAAGTCAGCTTGATGGTGCAGCAGTTTGCCGGATACCTCCTGTTTGCACACACATCCTGACTGCAAAACAATCCCTTTGTGCATAAAGCAAACGGTAAACAGAGATTCAAACTAGGCTGTGATGAGGACAGAACAAGACTTACAACTTTTATTGTAAATTCTGAAATGCCTTTCAGAATTTGTTTGTCATCATATGGATTGCAATATCATTACTAGATTATTTTCTAAACTGCAAATGGGTATCAGGCACTGCATTGTGTTTTCCCCTTCTTCAGGGCAGTATTGCCTGCTACTGATTTTTCAAACATTTTTGCTCTTAAATGACTTTATTGCAAAATGACTCTTAGAGTACATAGAGCAGAGAACAACAGAAAACGTTAGTGTATTATAAAAGATGCAGCCTCTTTTTCTGGGTCGCAAAGCACTGGGAGAAGGATATGAGCCATGACACAGCTACGTAGGTGGTATTACCTTGAGGCCAAGAACCTCTTCAAAAATGCATGGAAGGAGCTGCCCTGGGGGAACTCGGAAGAGGGATGTGGTAGGAGAGGTGAGGCTTTCTAACCAGAAATTTAGGTAGGTGGTAACTACCACTCAGAGCTGGTTCAATAGCTCACCTTTCCAGGCTCTCCCTTTTATCCTGACAAGCCACTAGTTTATTATTTACCAAATAGCAACTGCAGAAGTCCTTAAAGGTTATTTTACTACCATATTTAGTCTAAACAAATGCAACTTTTCTTATCTCCTTGACCCCCACTCTGGACTTGCTTTAAGTAAAGCTTGTTGTGTAGCAGCCTGATAGAACATAATCTTCGCCAGCCTCAGCACGCTTTATCTTAGAGACCTTTCAAAAACATCTTTAAATGTCCATGCTTTGGCACAACAGGTCTGTTACTGCCAGTGGCATTAAACTCTGAATCTAAAGGGGACTTTCAGATAAAATTAATCTGTATTCAAGCTAAGAAGGAAGTTTTGCTGAAGTGGAGAGCTCTGTTGCTTAACTCCGCTTGGGAATATTCAGTCCTGCCCTTATTCTGCCTCCTGGTCCTGAACTAGACTCAGGGAGATCAGACCAGAATAATGTGCCTGGGACTGGGACAGACAGGCTCTAGGTCAGCAGCTGCTACAATGCCTATCCCTTGATAAACGCAGCAGCAATTTAGAGTTTCCAAATTAATGTGCTGATGGAGAGGTGGCATCTCCCAAATACTCCTTCCCTGCCACGACTGCCTGCTTTCGAGGCAGCAGAGCTCCCGGGAATGCTGCGGCTCATCCCACTGCCCGGAGCTCCATCACAGGGCTCAGTAGATCCAGTTAGCTCAGCCTCAGCACCGGGCTAGCAGCACCAGTCTGAGTGATGCATCCCTGATTTGACTGATACATGAAGCACTATACTAATGTTTCCCTTTTTTTTCTCTGGGCTGGGAGTGTCAAAAATTTGCCTTCAGCATATATCAGCAGATGACTACATCCTCCTTAACGCCTGCACAGTTCCTTTTATAGATGCTGCTATTTAAGGGGAAAGACAACAAAGCGTCTGCCCATCTCCTGAAGGCACAGGGAGACCTGAGGAGGTTTCTGTGCTCCTGCGCTTGGATCTGCACAGCCTCCCCTAGCTCCCCTGTACAGCCTGAAATGTGTCATTTCTAGAGATGTAAAAAACAAGCCCGCGAACACAAGACATGTTTATCATGGTAAATGACAGAAGCCACTTATTAAATCAAAATTGAAAAACAAAATATATCCAGCAGCCTTCCATGCAAGTAGTCCAGGTAGCAGTCAGAAATGAAAGCCAAGCCTTCTTAACCAGACGACAGTACACCAAATTGTAATTTTCTTAGTGAGAAACATTTCTGCGAAAAATGCAGCTGATGTCAAAGAAAAAATCAGCAGTCTAACAGCACTTTTTTTCTCTTTTTGTTCTCATGCCAATTGTTAAATTAAACACTGTCTACAGCAAGATAACACAGCCAAAATTTACAAATGGGTCATTAAGCAAAATAGTTGCTTTGGGAACATACTTAATAGATTTTTTTTCTGCCAGCTAGGAAGAGTACAGCATTTTGTGA
>VZSV01000003.1:2767661-2799299 GCA_013398735.1 Nothocercus julius
GTGTGTGTGTGTGTGTGTGATGGAAAAGCACCCATGTCTTCCCAGGAATCCGGTACAAATACAAAACAAAACCACCTGACATACTTTGAATTTCATATCCATTTCTTTGGACTCAAGACAACAACCCTACCTGTTGACCCTACTTAGTTAAAACAGAACATGCTCTAGACAGACAAGCAGGGGCATAAAATGGCAGAATCAGTGCTAAGCCAAACATGAACCAGAATTTGGTTCCTACCAGGGGATAAAGTTTTATTTATTTAATTTTAAAAAAAGTCATTTTAAAAAGTTGTATTTGGAAACTTAAAACAACTTAGCAAAGCAACTTCTAAAACAAAACTGAAAGTGCTGTTCAACTTTGCACTTCTGTTTTTTATTGATAACAGCTTTAGAAATAAAGGTAGTGTTTCCCCCTAAACTATATAATGATACACTTGAGCTCCTTGATCTCATGAAGTTATTTAAATAATTCCTGTGTTTTAACTACTGTTATCACAATCAAATATTAATGAAGTTTAAAATATATTAACAGTGATTTGTAACAGACTCCACCATCATTACAGATGGGCTGGCTGGGGCTCTTCAGTCAACTGAATCTCCAATCAATATAATTTTTGCTATGTGTTAGCTTCATCCATAGCACATCTTCATGCACTTAATGAACACAGGGCAACATGAAGCCCACTCCTGGGATGACCAAAGTCATCTTGATTATCCTAGAACTTAGTTTTCCAGACTTCTCATCATGCAAAAAAAAAAAAAAAAGAAAAAGGAAAAAAAAAGATTTTTCTTTCCCTCTGAAAGATGTGAAGCCAGGACTATAAGAATATCTAGGATGATTCTCTGCTAACTTTTTTCAAATTGAACTTTTAGGTGCAATACCTGCTAAATTCTAATACCTTCCTGAAGTATGAAACTCCAACCATCCCCTCTCTTGATTCTGATCTTACTTTACTTTCAGCACAACAGCTACCATCATGACTCCAACCTTCTGACAGGAAAATATATCCATTAGACTAATCTGGGTATAACACATCCTTTGTATTCCAATATTTTTTTCTGGTCTTTTAAGTGCAAGAAATGCCTGAACTTTTACTCTGGATACCAGGGATAAAGACCAGCTAGAAAAGATGCTAAAAAAGTGCAGGCCCCAAGTTAACAACTGTGTGAAATCATGTCACATTTTGCAGATTATTCCCAAGAGACTCATGTATCACTTAATGCCAACACCCAAATCAACATCTTTGATACCTGCTGCAGAATACAAAACTGGTGCCAAAAAGCCCTGCAGCATTCTCCGTTTCTTTCTCTACAGAAAGGCATTTTCAAAAAAGGAAAAATGGTTTTCTCACTGTTACTGTAATGTCTTTTCACACAGGCATACCTCAGTACCAAAACACTATGCTTATGAGCAGTACAGAATGTTACAGAGATAAGCACATGCTAAGTAGTCTCATGACTACGTTTTTGCCTCCAAGCATGTAGCTATTCTATTAAGGATGGATTTAATGAAGTATTCCAAGTACTTGAATACCATTGTGATAAGAGAAGGATGATCCCTTATCTTGACAGGAGCTCAGATTTTATTCTTCACCTGTTAGTCAAGGACACATAGTTAATACTCAGCACTGCCTGAGAAAGTTAATAGGTAGGCAAATAGTCATTAAAAAAACCCCTTTTTTTACACTACATTTTCTGTACTATCAGCACATTTGTTAATTGTCTATAAAGTTAGCAAAGCCAGTGTTGTCAAGCTTACTAGAGCTGCGCAAGACCAAGGCTCCTGGCGTCTTGGGAAGTCCTGCACGGACTGAATATGACTCCAATTGTGGAGTCCTGAATATTTTCTATTCTACAGAGGGGTCTCTTGGTGTCTCCACATGTGCTGCACTGTGCATCAGCTCACTCGAGACACCTGACAACTTCCTCACATGCTTCTGCATTCACCTTGGCAATACCTCTATATCATCAAAATATGGTATCACTGGGACATGAAAGAAAACCCTCTGTCCCATATGGTTACAGCCACAGAAACTCGTATTATGGTTTTCCTCCAACATTTGAAACACTGTCAATATCTGATCGGGCATCACCACTCTTGTCCATACTCGTACCAGGGTGGGCGCCAGGATCCTCTTGATTGAGGCTACCCAGACAAACACTGTGGAGCAGTAATTTACTGTATTGCAGTAAGCCAGCCTTCATTTTATCCCCTGCTGCCATTGATACAGTGACATTTGTATTTGGAAACAGGTTGTCATATTACAAGGCCATTAATAACCACCACAAACTGTAAAACATATTTCCATGAGCTGGAGTAAACAGCTCCAGCAATCATTCATTACAAATACACACGAACTTTAATTTCAAGGCCCTGCTCTACCTCACCGCTCCAGTGAATATCACATCATTTCTGTCATTCATTAGATTTATTTCCAGTACTTCCTCCTCCCTTTTAGTTGCTTTCCTCATACTTCAACCCTAGATATGAAGCAGCCGTGTTTTATACAGCTGCATTTAATAATGTGCCTAACAGTTTGAGTAGATTGCATGTGAAAGTAGACCTGAAGACTAGAGGCAGGTGTTAAAACAAGACAAAACCAGCAGCAATCGGGCTGTGATTGACACACACCTGTATCCTCGTCCACCCTCCACAGGGAAGCACACTATGTTACAGGGGTCACAAATCAGCATCACCCCATCCAGCCTTAGTCACTGCCCTGTTCACTAAGAGCCTTTTTGACACATCTGAGGCTAGTCTTCATTATCGGGCCCAGCACATGGCAGACATCAACTGCCCAACTGCCTCTCTGCAGAAAGGAGAAGCAATTTATTTCCTAGTGTTTGGTGACTAAAAGGAAATTATCTTTTTGCCACTTCCAGAGAGAGACTTGTGTCAAACTGGCTGCTGGACAGCAGATACAAAAAGTCCTGCTGTCACTGGAGGGCATTGCTGGGATGCACTGTTTGAATATCCAAATTACAGGAATGACACATTATGATTTTAAGTTCTTCCTCCCATGTCCCACTGGCTTTCAAATGAAGAAATGATTTTGTCATATTTGGCTATAACACTGCCTTGAATGGGGAGAGATGTGTCCTGATGTGACTGTTTCTCTTGTAACTTACCCAGAAAGGGCTGAAGCAATGCCCTGTTGGGATAGCAGTGGGAGGAAGAGATTCATGCAGTAGTAAGAGATAGGTGTACTACTACTATAAATGTGTAATTTACTTTTTAGCAAGAGAATAAAAGGTCACTTTCCTCCCTACTACTATAGAACAGTGCAATTTCCAATACAAAGTTAATAATCTGTCAATAACAATTGTGAATTACCACAGAGAATAGCTCATGTTTTTGCATGATTGAAGGACATTTGAGCTCTCAAACGCTGTATGAGGAGCTGGAGGCCTGTTGCAGACAGGGGAGATGCCAGGTCCATGACTCTCAGTACACACTCCAGTGCATACACCACATGAGTTTTCACTTTTAGAGATTGCTGTAGTTCATATTTAACCAAATCCCTCAACCTTGAAAACTCATACTTGCATTACAGCTCCATGTACATGCTACCGTGGCAAGATCCATGCTTATTAACACTGTGGGAACAACCAAAGGCTCCAGCAAGAATCAGACTGATATATAACTTGAAACATGGGAAGAGAAGTTTTATGTTTTAAAAATCTTATAAACAAAAGGAAAAGAAGTGACATGCAAAGGATAAGTGCAGGGGAACGTGGTTAAATAGCAAACTAGCCATAATAACTTTGCAGAAAGGTGGGAAAATCTGTCAATTTCATCCAAAATCTTCAAGATAAGTTCGGTGTCATGGTGAAAGTGGGTCTAAGATATCTGAAGGAAAACGAATGGCTAGGTACAGATATATGGTAGAGTTAAGAGCATCTCTCACTCCCTGTGTAGCATTACCTGGGACAACATACGGTTGCAACTGCAGGCACATAGGTCATGACTGTCTTGTGCAGCCACTGGTTCCAGGCTTGAGCGGGATAACAGCATTACTGGCATTTAAGGATGGCCAGTTCCACATGAAAGATGAAGCCAAGGGCCCAGCTGTGCTATGTGACAGGTAGGCTAAAAACTTAGGCCCCATATATTGCACAAATTGCAAGGACCAAGAGAATCACCAGTGGTATCTGCTTGTACTTCCCCCTTCATGGTGTGCATTTTGGCAATCAGTACATCTCATAACTAAAACGAAGTACATTTAGATATCTAGATAAGAGCAGTTTCTGATGGTTCTATGCAAAACTATGGCAAACTGCAAAATCAGATTAAAGTCAGTTAAATTCAGGGGAACAAATTCTTAACTGAATCTGGGTCTACATGTCTTGTAGAGTAGCAACTGACAATGAAGATTTCTGCATGGACCTTCTACAAGTCAAAATACTCAAGCAATATGGGCAGTGGGTCTAACATAACACATTATCATTTTTTATTCAATTGCAGGCTAAAATGAAATATTATTTTCCTGCTCAGAACAAAGGTAAAGTGTATGAGATATAGGTCTGAAAATCTGAATAGGGCTTTATTAGTCACTGCCACTAATTTTTTTTTATGAACTCCTTTTTCACACTCCTTCCAACCTCAACCATTCTGTGATTCCTGTGCCACCTGCTCTAGGTGACCCTGCGTGTGCAGGGAGGTTGGACTAGATGATCTCTAGAGGTCCCTTCCAACCTTAATGATTCTATGATTGCTAACTAGTACATGTTGCCATTAAAAGTACAAGAATGATGCAGACTAATTACACTGAATGCATTTCCAAATTTATGACCCATATCGTATGTACTGTGCTTAACCAGTTGGACAAAAATACTAGTGAATTATACTGAGAGACACAAAGCTTCCACTGAAGTGTTGTGCTGTTACATATTTCAGATAAAAGCATGGTGTCTTTCAGAAAATGTCAGCTATTTGGGTTACCTGCTCATCATTTGATCTAGTTTGTGGCAGTTGCATGGTTACATTGTTCGCTCCATGATTCTGACTCTAATTAAATCTGTTTGTCAGACTGTTTGAAGTGGTATTTCACATGGGAAATTGCTGACAAAAATCGCATTTAGAACAGCACCTGTACTTTGGAGGAATGTTTTTTAAAAAGTTTTGAGTCCCCAGAACCATTTGTGATACTGTATATCTAATATACAGAAGCTAGAAGCAAGTAGACGTGTATTAGCTTTTGACTCTGATCTATCAGTTCAGAGAAATTAACTTTCTCCTAAATTAAGTTTGCTCCTTCTTAAACAGATATAAATTTGAACTGTCACAAGCAGGGCTAAACACAGAAAACACTAAACTTAGTCATAGTCACCCAAATCCATATGGGTTGGAAATAAAAAAAGAAAAAGCTTCATGAAGAGAGCCTTCTGAGATCAGCAGTTGGTCTCTTTGACGAGGGCAAAAGCCCTGCTACAGTATATAACATTTAATAAATGCTCCAATATGCTAGATATTTGTTTCCAGCTAGCTTAAACTGCAGATGTTCAGGTCAACTTCTTACCCTTTAAAAACAAAAGACTCATCCTAGCTCTCAGCAAAGCCAGGTGGAAACTCTTTACTGTGAATTCAAACAGGACCTCCTTAACTCTCTGTTATAAATGCATGTCATGCAAGCAAAACTTAAGTCTTTTCTGCTGCTGAGGCCCTGGCATTCCAATAGAAGAGATCTGCAAGGACAGCCTTCCAATTGCCTTGGAAAACTGTAGGGTTTCCATCACTAGAAGTCTCCAAGTAAAAAATATCAATGAAGAATGACAAAAGCTCAAATGATTCTGTAAAGAGATTAAATGGTTGATCTGAAGTCCCTTTTGAATGCATTTTTTCTTTGATTCCTTGTCTTATGGTATAGAATTACCAAGCTCCCTACTGCAAATTAGTATATAATTTCTACAAAATGCAGAGTCCTGCCATCAGGCTTCAAGAGGGTACAGGGTCCCAAATCCCCAACTTCATGAAAACAAGATGTACTTGTAAATACATTCTCTACAAGTAAAACGTTCATTTGATTTACTTGGATTTCTATAAAGACAGCACTCTGACTGTGAGCATTACAGTTACCTATAGAACGCACCTTCAAGTGTCACAATCCAGTGCATTATTCTGGAAACCTGCTATTAACATTTGAAAAAACGTTATACTTATTCCTCAGTATATAGAACATTATTGAAACATAAACCTTGTGATTGTCAGGTTTCCTCATTGCATAGCGTTATTTTATATATATACATATATATATATTTTATATATATATAGTACAGTTTACTGTGGTAAGTGGAAAGAATTTTGTCTTCAAGTGCACGTGTCTGCTCATAAGAACACATGCTCCCGTTCAGAACTGCTAATAATGTGCAAAACCCTATGGTGGTGACACCCAAAGATAATCTTGGGTGAAAAGACCATCAGAAACAATTTTCTTAAACTCATGTTTTAAAATAAAGGAAGAAGAAAAGAGGCAGCCTGAGGCTACTAGAAGTAATCAGCACTGAGGCTGATGAGTTCATTAATGAGAAAGTAGGGGCCTCTTCTGCCCTCCAACGCCACATCTGTGACTTTGTCTTGTGCTTATTTAAAATACCACAAAAAAGAGTCAGGAGTGCCTTTTGCTGGATTCCCCCAAAGAAACACGTTAAATATTTTTGCATAAATTTGTAAAGCAAATTGTAGAGAAAGAAACATGCAAACATACCCAATACCTTACACATGCCATTAATACAGATATCTCGGCTGTGTCTTCCCTCAAAGCAAGGAGTACCATCAGTGACCGCATCCAGCATCTTCTCTGAAAAGTGGCCGTCTACAGGGCGACAGTGGAGCTCGCAGGGGTTAGCTGAAGGGGAAAAAAAACACCGAAAACATCTTCTCAGAAAACATCTCAGCAGGGTCATTGAACTGTAACACATGGGAGTAAGAGTATGCCTTTACTCACTATCTGCACACTTTCCCTGGCATTTTGTGTCAGAAATGGCCTAACCAGAAGCAGGTAACAGGCCTGATAAATGTCACCAGGGCATTTCTAGGAAGCAGCTGGTGTTTGGCACCCTCACTCCCTTTTGCTTTCCATCACAAGTACAGGACCATCTAGCTGAGTGGGCTGAAATATTCTGCAGTCAGTTGGGATGTTGGAGGGGATGGGAAGGCAGCAAAAACAGCTGCCCTTCATGAGGGAACAGAGCAGTTTGGGGACAAGATTGCCAAGGACACTGATAAGCACATCAGCTGTGACTGAGTGGGTTTGGAGATAATTTACAACTCCCAATCAGTGCTGCCAGCCTCTCATGGGGAGCAGTGAAGCAGTTGCTTCTGATCTTTTGTACGTCACTAGAGAATCACAGAATTGCTAATTTGCAGCTGCTTGATGGCACTTAATAAGTTATTTCAAACACTTCAGGCATTGTGATTTATTTTTTTCTGCTTGGCAGTTTATGAAATGGGAGATGATATTAGTGGGTCTGAGTGATAATAATGTGCATGGAAGTACTGGAGAAGGCAGAAGTGCAGCAAAGCACCTGCGAGAACAGCAAGGGCCTCTGCTCTCTTGGTCTAGCCCACATATGGACGGTAAAGAGCAAAACACAAAGTTGCCATGCCCCACAGGTGCTGGCCCTTGGCAGCAAAAAGCTTTGAAATTCAGGCTTAGGAGCCTCAAAGGGCCCAAGTTTGAAAACCAAGTTGTACAAATTGAAGGCAGCACTAGAACTACAGCCAGGGTAAAAGCAAAAGGACATACTCTGTGCCCTTATGGCATTCCCCTGGAAGCTCTCTAGCAGAGCCAGAGCTATCTAATTGGAAGAAAAAGTGGCCAGTGTCATAGTCACTGCCAACAACAGCTGAGGAGATGTCTCTTGGAAGAGATCAGAAAGATGAGATCAGTTTATCCAACTTTGAGAGCAGTTCATTCATGCTCAGCCAGCTGAAATCCTTTGCTGAAACAAGGCTTAAATCTGCTCCAGAAGCAACCATAAGAAGCCAGCCAGGAGGACTTCAAGGTACCCTCATTAAGCCATTTTAAACAAAATCTTCCAGTGTGCTGCAGAAGTGTCTCTGCTGAGTGATATTTTCAGCCTGCACTTGGCTGAACCAACAAATGCCCCTCTGTTGGTTTCAGGGGGATGGAGGATTGAGGATTAAAGAACTGGAACAGGCTGCCCAAAGAGGTTGTGGAGATCTGGAGGTCTTCAAAATCCACCTGGCTGCCACCCTGTGCCCCGTGCTCTGGGTGTCCCTGCTGGAGCAGCGGGTTGGACTCGATCTCTAGAGGTCCCTTCCAGCCTCAAACACTCTGTGATTACTATAAATCTTCTGTCCTGGCTAATGATTTTCTCTCTCCTTTTCCTCCCTTTTCCACTTTGTTTTTCTTCCTTCAGTCATAAAAAGAATTACATTTAAAACTGGAGGCATTTCAAGTAGAAAGAAATGCATTTTTTAAAGATATGATTAATTTTATTTGCATTAGCATAAAAGGGCCTCTGCCTTTGAAGGGGCAAATTCCATTTTGTTGCTTTGGCTTGTGAAGCACCAGATATACAGCACCATACAGCACAACGAAGTCACAGCAGCTTCTGCTCCAAACTACTTGCAACTCAAAGACTGAATCCTACTGAAAGCCTAAGTTCTAAAACCAATGACCTCATTCATAAAAGCATCATTTTTGCAGGATTGGAACCTAAAAGAACTTTATAAAAGGGACACACCAAGAAATCCTAAACCTTACAGGGAGGTAAGTTGTGTTTTTGCTCTTGCAAGCAGAGGTAATGAGAAAGTGAAAATAATGAAGGACTTGTAGCTTCTCAAATAAGACAGAGAAGTGCTTTCCCCTTCGCTGGGGCAGCAGAGGTCAGAGGCTGAGGACTGGGGTTACGAAACTAGAGGAATTCCAAGTCATGTGAGTCATATTCAGAGAACAGTGACAAAGATGGAGTTACAAAAGGCTTCGAAGCAAGAACAGTAAATGGGCAATGCTTATCAGTCATCAGCTGCTCTGTGGGGACTGCCAACCACAACATCCATTAGCTGCTGTGATAAGAACTGTCATGATAAGCGATAACACTAATTTCTCTTTTCTCTGGAGAAGTGTTTTCTGGCCAAGTGGTTAAATTGCAAGACTTCAGCGCTATTTTGTTTACCCTCTCACTGTGCTCTTTCTCCAACACGAAGCAAATGGAAAGTAGGACAGAAGTGCTGCTAGCCTGTTTCCTGCTCTGAACTGATACTGCCCAACACAGGCTTTGCTCAAAGCCATCACAACTTCCCCATCAGTCATAACAAAATAGCAGCAGTTTGATATCTGTCCCTTCTGCCTACCTGTTCACTGACATAAAAAGCAAGATGGTATCCAACTTCATTTCAGAAACCACTGGGCAAGAAAAAAAAACAGACAGTTCGGTCTGCTGGTCTAGACATGTAAAAGGTTGTAGGGAAGGATAATCTCCCTTACCAAGCCAACTGATATGGTAAAAAATAAACAACAAGCAAACTTTCAGACTCACAAGCCTCATGATTCAAAGAAGGGTTTCCGAGGCCTGTAAGCCTTCCTGTGCTTTCTAACTGTGCTAGCTGGTCCAAACAGAGCTCCTAACTTCTCCCCACAGATCTTGTGTTACCCCTTTTCCCCTCGCCCCCTCCTATCTGTTTTCTATGGAACCCAACAGAAAATGAGGGCACCTCTTCTCCCATCCCACAGACTTATCCAGTATTTTACACTCTTGTCATCATTTGCTATTTCTGTGCACAGAAAACTGGTTAGGGCACAACTGAGAAAATTATCCAAACACTGTATTAGCCATTCCTTTTTTTAATACTTTTTCTGTATTCCTGTATTACTGTTTCTTACAGCTGAATCTCACCAAAGACCAGGGCTCCATTACTCTTAGACTATAAATAAAAACTGGCTGCTCTCTTCCAAAGCTTAACATTTTGAACATAAAACATATATAAACATAGAAAGTTCTTTTATCCCCTTTTTCAGGCACAGAATTAATTTATGTGGAGAATTAGTACACTACCTGAAACTATGGAAAAACTCAAAAGCAAAGAATGGCTTTGAATTCAGACTTTCTAAATATTATTTTAATCCTGAAAAACTGAAAAGACTAAAATGGGATCAATATTAACATTATGGTTATTTAGAATAAATTCTATAAAGCAGCTCTTTTAGCTTTTCTTGCTTCAGCAAATATGATTAATGTGTGATGAGGCTCTACCAAACACACTGGTATCCTAGTTTTTTAGACCAAAATTTACAGAAATTCATGCAGTCCAGTGCACACAAAATATTAGATCCAATCCATAAGCACTCTGAGTTTTAATTTAAACAGGGTTTGACTTCTGCCTGAGGAAAGCCTGGAGAGTTTTAGTCCACCCCTCCACACAAAAGCAGGTTCAGGTACACTTAGATTTTTCCGTACACAGCTTGTCTTTAAACCTACAGTGATAATATTTATCCCTCCTAAATCCTAATTTGTAACCTAAAGGTCCTCATACCATTTTGCCTATCGCTGCTTGTCCTATCTCCTGTAGGCACAAAGGGCACAGAATTGGTTGTGGCTGCATTGCTCCCACCCCTGAGCACATGGCATAGAGCTATATGAACTTACCAGCCTGCGCCTGCACTAGCTCGAGGATATGCATGGAATATATAGAAACGTGCTTAAAGTATCTGGCTTTTAACTCAATCTTCTCAGCCCTTCTGAAAAGCAGGCTTTCCATTGCGCAGGAAGCACTGGATTCATGATCTATAGTGCTTTTGATTCGTATCTACAGTGCTTTTTAAAAGCAGACCTTCAAAAACAAATACACATACAAGAGTACCAGCTCTGTTAGCATCCTCTCCAGGACAGCGCTAACGGAAACAAGGCTGTACCCAGCAGAAGGACTCATAAGGTATGTTTTTTTCAACTTTTCTCATAAAAGATGTTTAACAACTTTATGTCCTTTTTCAAACTTCCCCTCATTTGTTTGCATGACTCCTGCAGTGCAGCGCTCCTAGCTGGACCTAAGTTTTTCAGTGACCAGAACACTCAGTAGATTAGAAAAGTGATGTCCTCTATTTGATGTATTCTGCCCTCTTCCTGTGCCAAGATTACACTGCTGATCTGAACAGGGACCAGATCAATCCTTTGATACACAGGGAGAAACAAAAACAAACAAACAAGATGCAATGGAATATCAAGCAGCAGAGCTCCCATAAACGTCCAATGATTTACACGGAATTAGAATGGGATCAAGGAAGGAAGCCAGCAAAGTTGAGTAAGGTTCCTAAAATTAAGGTGTGGGTGGTTCTTTTCTGCCTATATTATGACAGAATGCAGATTCAGCAAGTATAAACAGAACAACATGCAGTCAACCAGGAAGGGAAGCAATCCTTTCTCAGAGCAGAAATACTGAGTTTATACTTCTTCCTTCACAGCTGAATCCTATGAGTTTGCATGCAGAAAGAATCCACCTTACTTGGCTGCGAGGGATGTGATTAATGTGTCTGCCTGCAGAAGATAAGGTCTCAGTAATTTTTCTTACACAAGGAATAAAAGAGGTGGACCTATTTTCTCTAAGCCTTTGCCTCTGTGAGAACAGAGTAACAAATTCAAAATGAAGAAAAGCAGAGACAACCAACCAACACAGACAAAAAGAAAAAAAAAAAAAGCTGAGGTGAAGCTACTTTAGCACATTAATCAAACTTGGAACTTTAACAGAAAGTTTAATTTCAAAACAGAAACATTACCCTGTGCTGTTAGCTCAGCCTCTGCAGCTGTACCAGTACAGACCTTGCCTGATACAGACACATTTCAGAAGAAATACAAAATTTACAGCATTTCAGTTACACAAGCCCACCCACAAGTACATGAGATGCATACATGGGTAATTCTGGCACTAACTGGGGCAAAAAAGCTATTTATGATTACCTGTATCATTCAGAGTACTACTGACACTAACTATATGGATACTATGTTCTGAGACATTATTGAGTGTTACCTGACAAAAGGCATGAAAAAAAATAGATGTGGGCTCTGTGTGATGGCAAAGCAGAAGATTAGCACCGGTGCCCAACAAAGCATCAAAGCAAGCGCTGAGGAACTCAGAAAATGCACTTGCCAAAGCTGCTGAGAACTTTAACTACACACTACAACCTGAAAGTCTCCTTTCTACTGAGAATCCCAGAAATACTCAGAAAACTCCAACTTGATTCCAAGAGTTCCTACGCTCTACAGCCGTTCTACAACAGGTAAGGAAGGATCATCAGCAGGCTGTGCAAGTTTCTCAAGAAGGGAAAACTGGTAGAAAACAAGGATTTGAAATAGGAGGGAAATAATTCAAGAGATTTGGAATCTTAAGGGTAGTTTGTCTAGGTAGCAGCAAAATATCATTCACTGTTCTCCTTGGCTGCTTGTTACAGCTACTTCTTGCATATTGCCTTATATTAGGCCAGAAAGTAAGGAACTTTTTCCTTCTATGAATGCACAGTTTACACAGCAGAAAATGTCACGTAATTAATAACTGTCAAGATGTCCGTCACTGGAACCGGGTTACAGAAGCTCTGAAATAAAAGCAAGAAGAAACTCTTATGATCATCTAAGGCTTCTTTTACCATGTACAAGGATGAAGAAATACTGAAAAGATTACCAGCATCTAGAAATGTTCTAGAGCAGTGTCAATTCCTTGTCTGAGCACTTCCACACAAAGCTAACACACAGTCAGGGTTTGGGAAGACTTCAGAACATTTTCCTTTCTCCTATATCACACGCACAGTGGGGGAAGCTTGAAAATGCCTGCTAATAAAACATAAGCCAAAACCATCCTGACGGCAAGTTAACATGGTTACAGAGCACACTGATAAGTCTTTGAAATTGCATAACTAATGTCATCCAAAGTGAAGCAAAGCAAGATGATACACACTGATGAAGGTTCATGGTCATATGGTGGACACGGTGGTTCAGTCTCCAAGACCTTCTATGCCACAAAAACTGTGTTGAATTTCTTGAGTATTCCTGTTAATCATGTCTTATGGGATGATTATCATTATAATTACCATTATAATGGTACAGTGTTAGTATCTTTATCCAAGTTTTACTTTCCTAGCCATTTATAAACAGAGAAAATAGAGACAATTTGATTTCCCTCCGACATCTTTAGGAACTCACTGGAAAGCGCGAGAAAACTGCCATCCGAGATGGCTGCAAACCTGCCAGGTGCGCCTCAGTGCAGTAGCCAATGTCACAGCTGCACAAAGCTGGAAGCTACAAGCCCACAAGGGCCATCCTCCCTCATGAGCACCCATACAGGGAAACTGGCACAAGCAGGATTAGCACGGGACCTTGCCAACTCTCCGCCCAGATGAGCGCCCACGGGACACCCCACCTGTCTGTGCCAGGATTCTTCTAAGAGTTCAGCAGCATGAAAACACTTCAGATGTTCTTAATGGATCAATAAGAATGAAGTTGCAAGCATTACAGACCTCACAAATCCTGAGGGAGCAAGGTAACTCCAGACTGAAATCCTGGCTGCTAAGAACAGACAAAAAGCCTTATAAGCCACTGAAAAACTACCTGCTTGGTATTTGAAGGATCTGGCAAAAGGTCACCAAACCCAGATGTTGCAAATGAAATATTTCAGGCTCAACAAACCAGCATTTTTAATGCAAGTGTTTTATCAGTAAAGGTATAACTGGGTCTGTTTGAAATATGGCAAAGACATGATCCTAGGCTTGCCTTTCAGCATGCAGGAAGCATTTTACTCATTGTCTATAGTGCTTTTGATTCATGATCTACAGTGCTTTTTAAAAGCAGACCTTCAATAACAAATATACACACAGAATTACCATCTCTGTTAGCACTGCTCTGGAGAGGATGCTAACTGAATCCAGGCTGTACCCAGCAAAAATGCTCATATGAGTAACAGAAGGGAATGGAATCCCAAATTCAGTGGCAGAAGATTGCAGAAAACAATTTGTGTTTGGCTTTGGATTAAGCCACAGGCTTTTAGCATTTACTGTGTTTTGCTTTACTTTATGGTCATCTGAAAGAGTCTTTTTCTATCATCCATATTTTCTCCAATCACAGATTCTTCTGGAACGCTGTGCCTAGTTTTACCTTGAATTATATTTATACTATATGGCACTGAGACACTAGCTTGTACCTAGGAGACCTATTTAATGTCATCAGTAACTATGAAATTGCAATAAATATGGCATAAAAAAATAATATTGGCAAATGAAATTGAAATGTGAATCTTGATCTTCACTACCTTATCTGGTTTATATTCTCTTGGAGAAGTTATTTTTATAGCTTCTACTGGATAAGGTACTCCTGATACCTATGTATTCACCATGAATTAAGCTTTATGCTAACAACTGTTACCCCTATATTTAATAATTAGTTGTTACAAGTCAAGTTATAAGGCAGAGATAACAATCCCATCTCTGCAATACAGAGGAATACATTACAGAGCTTGCTGAGGAATTACCGAGCATTGTGCTAGGAACATTTCCCATGCAGGTTTGAGTTTGGAGTAAAAAAACTACTTAAAGGCTAGTTAAAAACTCATAGACATTACTACTACAGCTTTCTGAAAACATCAGTGTGCAAAACAAAACCAGTGCCCTTGTGTATACATATCAGGCAAAGGAGAGTATGGTCACATCTGAGTTTTCTCTCTATTAAAGAAGTGTAATTCAGTGACTTTTCTTCACAGAGGTTTCCCATCTGTCTGTAAATTTGACTCTTAAAGATACTCAAAAATTCATAGCTTTGTACCTGTGCTGTAAACGGGAACCCAGTGGTAGAATTCATTCTGGTAGGGAACTGTATCAAACTCACTGCATTGCATCTGACGAAAAGTTGGCGTATTCTTGTGACAGGGGCTAATGTTACACACGCGATAGCGCTTCCTTTCTCCAGTGCAGTAGTCTCCTCCGAACTGAGGTCTAGAACAGAAGCATTGAGATCAGGCATGTGAGATTCTCAGTAAACTGAAGTTAACTTTTGCATTTTCTAATAGTATCAACAGATAACAGTGTCTTTTCAATGGGTTAACAAGGTGAATCTGAATCCTTGACAGGATAGAGACACTCTTCATTCATCCAGGTATCCAGACAGGACAGTATGGAGCACAAGAGCACAACAACCTGGAAGCACAAAGCTACTTGCTTGGCTTGTGGCCTGGTTAAAAAAAAAAAAAAAAAAAAAAAAAAAATCCCCCACCTTATTAAGTAACTGAAAGGAAAAAAGTACCTAGAATGTCTTTAAAATCTTATCAGAACCACCAAGTAATTTCAGCTGTTAGGCATTCCTGTAGCAATTTTTGAAAACAAGATACAAGGTCCATATGCACTCTGCTATATATTAGAAAATTCTGCCCTTCCTCTTCCGTACCTATTGACCCGCCTCTCTGAAGCTCCAAACAGAATAAAATGTGAAAGGTGGGGCCTTGACTTCCCTTATGAACACATCACTAGCCATTATTTCCACCCAGTGTTCCAGGACATTGTAGTTATTCAAGACAGTATTATTAAAGCAAAATTTCTAATATTTACACAGAGCTTGCAAGCCAAATAACAGGATTTTTTTTTTTTCATTTTATATAGAAATAAGCTCCTTGGAAGATAAAGATTGAAGAGATAAAACTTATAAAACCTGAGCCGAGTGAATTTTACACAGAGCTGTTTAGCTGAGGAGGAAAGCTGTTCAGTAACTGTCTTGCTCTAGCACCTAATGATAAAATCATACCATAAAAAAAGTCTCTCCAGCCTCTTAAGTATCTCAGATCTTGATTAAAAGGAATGGAAAAAATTGTACAGCTTACTCTGGGTTATTGCACGGTCTCTCTGCACTCTGAATTCCTGCCCCACATGTCCTTGTGCAGTGGGACCAGGACGACCAAACACCCCATCCACCATGGACTGCTTCTGGAGTCTTGCCCACTGTAATGCACTCACCAGAGAAGCACCACTTGGAAGAGAAAGGACAAACAGTTCAAGATAAGTATCACAGAAAACCGTAACTGTAAATAACCTCCATGAAGGTTAAAACTTCAGCGGAGCTTTGAAAGAAGATGCCACAGGATGTTCTCTCTTTTACCCAGTGGCAGAGCTATTCATGGTACTCCTGCAGGGAAGTTCAGTCACCTTGTTTTCTCCGCATCGAGTGCCATCCGCAGCAGCATCCAGTTTGGAGCGGCAGGAGCCTTTCACTGAGCACCAGAGCGTTTGGCAAAGATTCTGGAAAAGGAAGAAAGAAAACTGCAGTAGTCTCCAACATGCCTAAAGCCAAAATTTTCAGAAGTCACCCATGGTTTTATATATCAATTTACAAAGCTCTGAGAGCTGTATTTCCAGAGATGGATGTTCAGTTTTTTTGCAAATTAGGACACCTCAAGGGGTCAAATTCAGATACCCCTCATTAGTGCACATCTGTGGACTTCAATAAACACAAAACAGTGAATATTTTGTATTAAGTGGGTTAACCAAACTGTGCTTGTAAGTTTAAACGTTCCCCTCATTCACTACTCAGCTCCCAGCTACATACAGGAAAAATGACTTTACAAAGTTTGTGTACTACTGTTTATAGTGAAGGCAGATGGAGCCTGTATTATTTTCATTTGATGACTAATAATGAATACAATGTTTAATTCCGCCTTGCTGTCTGCCTGAAAACACACACACTGAAATCAAAGAAGGTTAGAGAACCCATCCAAGTAAGCAAAAACAGCGCTCTTTCAAGTGTGACAACCAGGTTCATGTCCTTTGACTCTCCAAACCAGATAAGGAGATCCAAACGCAGCACACTCAAGAAAGTAGCTCTCTAGAACAGCTGGCACAGCTGGAACAAAAGCCCAGGAAGAGCAAAGGCTTAGGTTGACAAACGCTGGCACAGCTTACAAACAAACCATGCATTTGCAAAAATCCAGAAAATCCAGCCCTCATAAGCTAGCAACGTTTGGATGAGTTTGAAATCCAAAAAAATGGCTGCTGGGTTCTAGCCTACTTCTATTTAAAACAGCTAAGCTCAGACACAGAGTGGCATCTCCAAGCACTCCATGCTTCAGGCTGGACACAGCGTCTGCGGCTTCGCATCTCTGCTCCCAGCTGCTTCCTGGTGATGGACCCATGTTGGAGGTTGCCTTGCAGCTCCCTATTTACAGTTTAGGAGTAGCACTACTTAGCAACTCTTTGTGGAGCCACCATTGTCAGGAGGTAAAGGCAGAGCTACCCAAAGGTTCTTGCTGATGAATTTGCTTTTATGGGGAACTTCATGCTTATTTTTAGCTATTGTATACAAAATATCTTTGTGTTTTTATCATATGAAGTGCATCCTCCACTGTATTTCAAATGCCCAGAAAAGGCAGAGGTGGGTAACACTGAGGATTTAAACTGAATGCAGTTACATGCTTACCCTGTGGACACGATCAGTTTCCAAAATCAAGTGCTTATGGAGGGAATTTATAATCTTAAAAAAAAAATCTTAAAAAAAAAATTCAATTTTAATCCTCATGCACCAGGGCTTTTCTCCATATTTAAGATGACTGGAATATCAGCAGGGCAAGGAGAGGGGAAAAAAAAAAAAAAAAGAACACTTAGTTAACTCCTTGCTTTTTGGGGGTAATATTCAGGAGTTCTTGACTATCATGGACTCAGTGCAAGGATTTTATCATCAGCAATACAGTAAACATCCAAATTCTGAACCAGATTCTGAAACCAGAATCTGTGCCTTAAAGGAGGATCACTCTAAACAATGCCAGACCTGCTGAACTGACTGAAAGTTCTGCAGATAAGGGCAATAAAATGAGGATTCTGAATTCCTAACAGTATTCAGGGAGCTATGGATCCATCATCTACCACTTGGAACATTCACCCCTCCCCCCTAAAATCGTATTTTGCTTTTCTTTTCCTTACTGGAAGGACAGCACTTACATATTTCACATGATGCTTAGAGCACTAATAGCCTAAATGGTTTGTGGAAATCACCATATGAATTCTAAACCTTTTTGTTCTGTGTAATCACTGAACCCTTGGGCATCTTCAGCTAAATGAAAACTGTTCTCTCAGAAAGAACCTGTGGATAAAATTCAACTATACATGCAAACATTAGAAGTTATACAATAAACTTAACTTGGTCAGTAATTGAGTGTTAAGTAAACAGTGATGAAGCAAAGAACTATTGGACATTTTAACCAAAATGATTGACTGTATCCACTGTGCACTATGCCAGGCAGATCACGCTCATCACAGCTCCTTGCCAGTGCAGTTACCTGCAAAACACAGGCCTGGCACTAAAAGATAAACTAAAATGACATCAATTAATCCACTGAGTTTTGTTGAGCTCTAAATTGGCTAACCTGGAGATGCTGAATGTAAAGGCCTATTAGGTTCATCCTCAAAGAGACAGAATGAATAAGTTTTACAAAAAAAAACCACTTTAATTTTCTATCTGTACCAACAAATTGCAGCAGCCAAGAAAACTGGAACAGCAGGTAATGAAAGCAATCTTTCAATAAATGCTTCAGATTCAGGCAGTGCAGTTCATTGCTAATCATTACAGCTGAGGAGATGAGTCATAAATAATTCCTCTAACAAGGAGGTAGATGAAGATGCACATAATTATTGTAACAAAATAAATAATCAAGATCTACAGTTCCCAATCCACAGCTGTACATAATACCTTGCCTAAAACGCACACCAGCATTGCCAAGGTACCCCAACTGCCCTGGTACTATTCAGCAAGGAGAACAGGATACTGCCCCCAGCATTTACTGAATCTGTTACCCAACAGCCAGTAAAACTTGATTGGTCTCTTAGTGAGATTAGCATTTGAAAACCACAGTTTCTGAAGTGTTCTTTTACGTAACATAATGTTACATAGAGCCAAGTGACTAGATAGGTATAATTATGATAGCGTAGCACTACACCTTAGCAAATTTAACCCATTAACTCTACAGTGCTTCCTGCTTCTTGCAGGGAGTTGTGCTGATGTGGCTGCCGTGTTCACTTGCATCTCTGCACAGCGCTGTCTTGCTGTGCTGAAAAGATGAACCCCTAGGAAGCCAATCCTGGATTATCGAAACTACCCACTGCCAGATGAGATTAGGTATAAAAGTATCTATATAAATCTATATTTAGATACATTTCATCTCTATAAAAATTCTTATGAATATCTATATTTAACTCACATAAAGATTGAGGTACATAGACTGCAACGTCTTTTCATTAGTTAGACTACCAAAAAAGTGAAAAATCAGGATATAGAGCAAAAGAGCAATATTGCAGGGTTTTTTGTTTGATTTTTTTCAGCAGATAACTTCTCCTGGAAGTGAAGATTTGTTCCTAATGAAACAAATCGTGTAAAAGCTACAATACTAAAAAGTGTCATATTTTGAAAGACAGGACTTAATATCTGCTGATAATTTACTTAAGAGCAATATAATAAGTTTAAAGCCAAAATCACTTCTGAAGGACAAGCATCTCACAACAGGCGTGAGGCCAGATCCCACAAAGGACAAGGAATATACAAGCCAAGCAGGGCAACATCTCACTTTTGGGATCTCCAGGCTGGAATCAAAATGCTCTGTTAGGGTATGTCTGCCCTATAAAACTCTGGGTATGCTGCACTTGCACTTAACAACTAAGGTTCATCAGCTGCACTTCCACACTGTTCAAGAAGATTAAGCTCTCATTAGTACAACAAGAAAAAATACAGAACACTTACATCCACATCTTCACAGAAGGTAGCATTGGAACCATACTGAAGCTGGCACTGGTGATGTACATCATAAATCACTCCAGGAGCAATGACTGGGGACTTCAGAACTTTTTTTTGGGGTATATCATCCAAACAGAATCCCCACCCTCGGCTAAAAGATTAAAATTGTAAATTAATAAAAACAAAAACACACCTTTTTTAAAACTTTTTTATACTGACTTTCAATATCTAATTGTTAGTGACAATTCTTGACATAGCCTTTGGTAATTACGCTTCCAGATTCCAGCTAAACTGAAAGTGTTGCTAACAAAGGTATTAATTTCTCATAATTCATGGAACTTTGGAGAATACCAAAATATTTGAAAAACCACAACAAGCTGCCTGTTCAGGAGCCCAGGTATCAGTAACAATTAGACCAATGTCCCAATTCCACACTTTGAAGAAGACCACTGAAGTCCAAAAAGCAAAAGCAAAGGAACATATGTGGTCCTTGTACTTGTCGATGGCCCCAATACTGAGCAACTCTCAGCTGCTATCACCTCCACCTACTCCTGACAAACAATCACTCTCTAACTGGCAGAGAGGTTTACAGGGGCAAGATCTAACCTGTCAATTTGGAAATATCATAAAGTCATTACGGTTTGAAGAGTGACTTCAAAGCATATGGCAGTGTCTGCTCAAAGCTGTATCACAGTGCTGCTTTAAAAAAGAATATGAATTTGGACAAGTTACTCAAGTCAAGCACATATTGTGGCCAACAAAAACATCTTTAATGTCCCACCAGAGTCCTAGGCAGAAAGGCTTCTTCCTGGTAACTGTAAGAAGCTGCAGGCTGCACCAGTTTTGAGCTGACACAACAAGAGTGCAGTTTTAGAAATTCAAGATACTAAGGACTTAAACTGGGGAAAGCTCTTTTAAGTACTCTACAAGAAAAATAAATCTAACAAATTCCACTCAGGTGTCTCAAACAGTTGTGCTCATCTCAGGGAAGTGCTGCACCCTGCTCACTCACTCCAGGAAGCGTGTGATGTATTCCTTGCTGCACTGAGACCAGGTGAGGGGAGTGGGATCGTACTGCAACTGCCGGGACATAATATATGGATGCTTTCCAACAGGCTCACAGTCATTCTCTTTTCCATCGTGCTGGATACCAAAGCTAGAGACAAAAAATAAGAGTTAATAAATAATTCTATGACCGGGTATATCACAACACTCCTCTGTAGGGTTCAACAGCACGTGTAGATACTAGAGTTGCTTCCTCTTTTGGTCAGCTGCAGATACCTCTGTCAAAAAGTGTACAAAACCCACAAAAAATTCTAGGCTCCAACAAGCTTTCAAGTTAAGCATCTGTTAAGCAAAGCAGTATGATCAGGTAGAAAACAAAGAACGCACTGAGACCATCTTTGCAGTATTTTAATGAAATCAAAATGCTACTGCACAACTTGGCTGGATTGAAGCAGGCAGTTCAAAGAACAAGGCTATGTCAAAGCTGTTCGAACTAAGAGCACTTCCTAGTTCTCCAGTCCCAGAGCTGGTTCTTAGTAGTTTTCCATTCTAACAGTTCTCCATTTTCTCACAAATTTGGTAACTCATGACATCTGCTCTTCTTTCCCTTCTTCACTGCCCCTGGTAGGGAAGGAATCTTCAGTGTCCTCTAGATAGGTCTATAATCCCTTTCTTCACCTGATCTACAGGTCAACTGTTGTAATCTGGCAATCAGTTTTACAAAATCCAGATAATCCAGCGCTATTTCCAAAGCAACATGTTTTAACAGCCTGCTGCAATGTACATTTGGTAACGATGCAGAAGAGCTGGTCTCCATTGGAGTGATTAAGCCTCACTTCCTCCAGCACTCTCACCTATCCCTGGCTGGGCTAAAACCTGCCTAGTATGGGATAACTGATGAAATTGTGTGACACGGGACACTGGTAGCGGGATGCTTGCAGAGGCCAGATAAAATGCTAGGGCAAAAAAGCAAAACTTGTTCCTAAAATTCCTAACTAAATTTTACTGTTTGTTCCTTTGGCTAAGGACAAAGCCATTCCGTTGACTAGCACAGTTATTTCAGACTCTTATTACTTTAATTAAAGACCAGGTTTTGTCTTACACTGTTTACAGTCATGCCTTTCATGTTCTTTTCACTTCTAATCCCTTTTGCTGGGTTTGGACAGAGACAGTTTTCCATATTGCTGAATGTGCAGTGAATTCATCTCTGCTCCTGCTTGCCATTTAACTGCCCCAAACCGTGCCTGAGGGACAAGACGACAGTCCTCCACAGCAGGGCTTCCCAACACGGTGTTCTCAGATAGCTGCGACTGAGTTAAGAGGTTTTCCTATTCAACAGTCTACTGCAAAGGCAACAGATCTACAAAGATGTAGACACGTGCACTGTTAACATCTCAATTTGCAGCTCATTACTTAATCGAGGACCTAGATCTGAGAGTGAATGATTTCAGTACTATGTTATTAAACTAATTCCTTTCCGGCAATAAAGATCAATTAACGGTCAATAGGATCAATATTTAAGTAACCCTTTTATCACATTTTATATCCCGCCGGGAAATCTAGTCTTTATTTTGACTAGTGGTTGAGTGTATAATGAGAATTATGTGGATGTAGATATAGCAGTGAACAAGTTCCCCAGGCAAGGAGCATGGCCCAGCTGGAAATTGCAGGCACAGCTCCCAAATCGGAGTTCCTGGGAGACAACATGCTGTCGGGGCGGGGGGAAGAAAATCAGTTTTGAAACAGATTTGAAGTCATGGTGTTTCAAGTGAATTTAATAAACTCACTAAGCAACTAAAACACTCCCTCAATTCAGAAATACTGAGGAATCAAATGTCTAGCAAAAAAAACCCAAACACACACACAAAAAAAAAGCCATATCTAAAACTAAATGCACAGGAACTTAAGTGAATCCACAGTGGGAATATTAATACACAGAAGTTGCCCAGTTAAGAAAACTCTAAAGAGACTTTGTTAGCTGGAAAGAAGATAAAAGACACCACGCTCCTGCAAAGCTTGAGTGGTTGGAAATAGAAATGCCAGCTAGTTAATCTGTAATAATGAAATATAATGATTTAATATAAATTAATAATAATGAAATGCATGTTTTATGCAAAAGTAAAGGAGTAATAGATTACATCTAGTATTCAGATAATAATTCAACATGCACTTGGAAAAAATGAGCATTTGACAAAAGTTAAGGCATGGAAAACATGTTTAAGTGATGGTTCTTTGTCCCTTGATTATTTTCATCCCGAAGTACTCTATTAAGAGGGGTAACTTGACTAGTTCCAAGTCAAAGGTCAAGAGCTGAAGAATGTCTTGTCTTTCTTATTCCTCAGCTTAACAAAAAATATATATATTTTGATTCCAATACAGTAACTTACATCTTTTTTTTCTTCTCCTTTCTTTTGGGCAGAAATGCAATTTTGCAGCGAGAATTAAAGTAGCTGCTCATATTGACATTATTTGTAAAGTAACAAATCTTCAATTGGGTCCTAACTCATCTCTATTTAATACATCATACAATAGTTATTTTCGCAAAGAATTACCTCTACAAGAATAAGAGACATAAACATTCTCTTCATTAGGATTGACTAAAACAACACTCAAGCTACTTTTGAGGGGTGTGCAGATGGACTAATGGCATTGGTTTGAGGAAAAAAACACACAAAAACAAAAAACAATGATCTGAACAGTGGTAAACAAAGAATAAATCAAACTCAGCTTAGTCCTCCTTCACTTTCAACTATACCTGTGTCCAAGTTCATGGGCAATAGTGAATGCCAACGGAAGGCCCGAATCTTCATTAATGTTGCAGCTTCTGTGAGGCTGACACATGCCCGAGAGATGAGACAAGCCTAAGGTTTCACACGGACGATTCATGCCAGCACAAATGTCCTTTCTAGAAACACAACAAAGAGTTGCCATTGACAGAGCTTAAACACAACCGCAGAATGTCACTCACACTGGGTGACAAGTCTCTGCGTCTGCACTAATCCCCTCAATGCTAATTGGTGTTATTTTTATAAACATATCTGCAACAACATGCACTGGTATTGCTATTACAGTATTATACTACTGTCATTTAATGGACAATATTTATATTGTGATAGTGCCTCAAAATAAATGTTTATTCTCAACTCACATAAGGAAAAGCTTTGAAACTTCCATCTTAACAGCATTTTGATAATCGGACATCTGAAGTTTGTGAATGCCAGATGGTGCATGGCATGAAGAATTTTCTCCTTTTACAATCTGCACAGGGATTCATGGGAATCAGGAGGATAGTTTTACTTCTAAAGATACTTTCTTGGCCTCTCTGATTTGCCACTAACTTTCTCACTAAATTTCCCCAAGTTTCCTGTTGTGTCTTCTGAAAACATTTTTAAGATAACTGTGCTGTGGGTCTGAGCCAGCCTCTCTTCAGGCATGGGACCCACTTCAGGCAATGGGCATCTGATGTCCTGCTGCAGAAGTGGCCCAGGCTACTGTGGTGCCAAACTCCCTGGAAGCTGCTTATGCCAACCCCTTCCTTCCCCCGCAGTCGCTGCTTCCCTAAGGAAGTGTGTGAATTAGGCTGCTTCACTGCCAGGATTAAGCAACTGAGTTCAGGCTTCAACTAGGCTCTTTAGTCAAAAAAGTAGCTGCAAGCTTCCTAGTCTATTAAAAGAAATGAATAAGAGCAATATGTGTTTTGCCCCTGGGCAGGAGAAGCATTAATCCCAACCCCAAAGTTCATAAGCTATCAAGGAGGACATGGGAGAGATGCCCAGTTCAGGCTGAGGAGAGTATGGGGGGTATGTACAGCCTAATCCCAGCCTGCAGCTGTAGATGAGCCTAGGGTGATACAGTTTTCTCTTAGGGTAAATGGCTGATTTATTAAGCAGAACAAGGGTTTACATCCTGTATCCCTGCCAGATAATTTACGTGCAGCCACTGAGGGGCCGTCGGACTGGCTATATAATCTACCCAGGAATCTACCTGACCTCTGATGCAACTGAAACTCAACTTCATCCAGTTAAATTGTTTGAAGCCTGCTCAGTTGCAGAAGTAAACCACTCAGATGCTACTTTTTTTCATTCTTATTTCAATATTTGCTGAATATTGCTCATTATCATATCACTTCAAATTTTTGTTTTTGCCTGCCAGACTCTTTTTAGCTAAAGACCTTTCTGTTTTTCCCTCTCATTTGTTTGTTTAAAGGCCACTGACCTAGTCTTTCCTCCCAGCTATGTGCTGGCTGGACCAGTTTTTATTGACCTGTCCGATTTGTTTCATGCCTTGCCACAAACTCCTTGTGTAAACTCAGTCAACTTTTAAGCGTTCTGTGCCTTAGTTCCTTACACTAATAAAAAGATATTTTCTCTCTGCTTAAATATATTTAAGTACCACTTATCCATAAAAACTACAACTTATAGCTTAAAAATAAATTGCACTGTCTTTACAAGGTATACTTCCACTCTGAAGTGCACCTCTTATTTTAGGATTTGTCATTATGTTATGTTCACCTCCATGCTAGATGGCTTTGGTGTATTTCCTCAATGAGGAATAAAGAAGTGACTAAAGAAGATAGGATCAAGTGGGAAAGATGACCCAAGATCCTTTTGTCCCCAGGAGACTGCTAATCATCGGGGACATACAGATCTCAATTTCCTGACTTAGATAAATTGCCAATAAAACACCCACATACATAAAGCACTACATGTGGTTTGAAAACAAATGAAAAGTTGCCCTTTTAAAAGGTACAGCAGGTCTAACCTTAACCACATGCTTTCATATTGCTGCTCATATATTCCACCTACATGAAAGGTGCACGCACTCACATGAGGTTATTTTTGCATTAACATTGTGTTCCAGAAAAGGTACATCTTCATCAGATAGGTCTCTTTACAGGGTTCAGAGCAGGATGAACTAAAAGGTGACACGAGCCGAAAAACGGAAAATATCATCAAAAGGAACACAGGTGAACAACAGTGTTGCCATTCATCTGCTGAACTGCCCTGGTACCTGGTTAGGAGGACGGCCACATCATGGTGCGCAGGGTTGACGTCGCTCTTGGGGTTGACGCTCTTTTGCCATTTGCAGAAGCTGGCTAGTGTTTTATCAGCATGGTGAACTATCTTCAAGCCTTGCTAATGGGAAAAGGAAAATATTGTTGTAAAGATGACCCTGCATTGCAATAACGTGTCAGTGTCGTACAATAGCTGCGATGCTGGGCAAAATGCAATTGATTACAGTTTTGCCTGAAGGGAGAGCCTTCCCAATGAAGGATGACACTTTATCTAATATCTTGAATATTAAAATGGTGTTATCTTGTGTTGCTAAAGGAAAAACACAGAAATTAATATTCTTGGTAGGCAAGCTTCATAAAACCCAAAACTGAGCAGAGAATTTCCAACAAAAATATTTTATTTTCTCTGTAAAGCAAGTTTTCCTCTTGGTGTAAACAAGTTAAAGATTAATTGGTCTACAACTTCAAGCCTGTCACTCAATGCTGTGAGAACAATTGCAGTTTGGAAATTATTTACATAAATTACACATTTAAGGGTGTACTTCTTTCACAGTATTTCTCAAGTGCATACAGAAACAATGCATTTCATAGATGTTTCTTCCCTATCTTATGATTATATAGTACACATTCAAGTTACTCTCTTCTGCAATACAAAATATGAAAATATGCTTCCATATGGCATCCATTATATCTTGCCTCAGCTTATTTAAGCAAAGTAAAATTTTTACAAAGCAACTCAACATAGATACTGGATGTTCAATTTCAGAAATATCTTAACACCAGATTTTTAAAGATACTCCACTGGTGCTTCCAACACTGCCATGCTCAACTTTGCAGGAACTTTTGTTCATTTTCAAAGCTGCTGCAGAAATTTAGCAACTACCTTCTATTAACAGATACCGTGGACTTACTTACGATCCTAACTGTCCTGTTAGGAAGGGAACCATATTTTAGCCTACATATCCTTACATCAAGAGCTAGCTGTGTAAAATAGGCTCTATAATTATTCCACAAGGCATAGCCTACCTCCATGGCTTGGTTCATTGCCCTCAATAGCTTTGGATCCATTTGGCTTCCAGTCCTAAACTGTGAGCCACTGAAGACAATCCCCTCATTGTGCTCCTGCAGCCAGTGCAGCCTATGTTATGCAGTGTTTTAAGAAGTGACTAGTAAAATGGTAACAATCTGCACATATTTAAGCATGTAGCACATTATTTGTGAATGACAGACATAGCCAATCATTAATACGTGGTTAGCTTAGAGCAATTAGCATCTACTCAGTCCTTGTTTTGGAGTTTTCAAAAAGATTTGCAGAAGAAAATGCATGTTGCACCTGTACAAAAATACATGTATTTCTTCAGAGACCTGTAAAAGCGCTAGCACGGTATCTCACAAATATAATTCAGGTAACCCTGGGTGATTAGACTGTGAGTGATGGCACATGCATTAATTTCTGATTCTCATCTACTATTCTTCCTCAGCTCATACTCATTTGACACTGGGGAGAGTCCCTTTCCTTCTTCCTAATCATCCTGTTTTCACTGCATTCTCTTCGGGGATTCTATGCAGAAACATCTGAAGTCATAAACTAAATACTGTGCTACCCAAGATAGCATTTGTCCTAAAAACAGGCATGCTAAAGCCAAAAGATCATCAGAAGAACCAAATGAACAAATTATTTCAAGCAAACAAACCCTCTTCTCCCTAATTATGTCTCAGAGGATTGAAATCACAAGTTTCTTAATTGACTTTGAGGAAAATAAAATCCTTACCTCCTCCTCCTCAAAGAGGATGAGCCGAACCAGCACAATGTGAATTGCATTGCCAATACTTGGATCGTGGAACAGCCCTGTGACCTGTGCCGGGAGGTATGAGACTAACTGAATCCTCTAGAGTAGAACAGAACTTCAGAGAGAAAACATGACGTTTACTTTAAGCACATCTTTACCTTTTGTGATTTTTCTTCGCTTGTTTTTATCCTCAACACACTTCACAAAGTTGCACTGAAATGCAACCACTATTAAAAACTACTGCAATGGACAACTCTGCCAAATAAGTGAAAACACAGGATTTGGCAAAATTGGCAGAAGTTACTAATTTAAGGAGCAAAAGGAGAGACTTTCACATCCAAGATTATTTTATACCTATTTCTTTTGTAGAACTCATCAGCTTTGGGCCTGCATCCCTCAATGCCATTTCAGCCACTTCAAAGTTCCTGACAAACATTAGCAGAAAAAGAAAATAACATCTACCATCATTCAGTACTAATGGCAAGGTCCACTTAGGGTACAGAAGAGCAGCATATCAAATCTTCACATTTTGAGTTGATAAGCAGCAGGTTATGACACAAAAAAGCAAAAGGGAGACAGTATTAGACAAAACCTTATCAGTTAAATGATGGATACAGTTGCGTTTTCACAGCACAGAAGAGGGTAAGTAGAAAAGGAAATATAATGAATTCACATACACAGAAAAAAAGACCAAACATTAGGACAAGAACCAAGTTCAGCAAAAGCTCGGCTCAAATGAAATACAGTAATATTGCAGCAATGCCAGACTAGGCAGGAAGAAAGAGAACCACAGAAAGAAATACCCAGAATCTCTCTGTATGAAACAAGTCATACATCACAAGAAATACAAATAGATAAAATAGATTGTGTTTGCATCAAAACTGCTTCGGAGAAGACCATTAAAGGAGACATTACTGGGACAAAGTGAAAATATTGCTTTTGAAGTCTGGCTTAGATATAGGTCTTTTTCATGGTGTTAGGCTAGAAACTGGGGTAACCTTAACATTTCAGGTACAAAGGGTAGAGAACATGGTAGTACCTGTTTCATCCTGAATCTGATAATGATAAGGTTTTATTTTGCATATTGTCCCTGGGTGGACAAAACCTGACGTAGTTAAAATCAGCCTTGTGTTTGTTTACTCATGCTCCCGGCCTCACTAGCTGGTCAGACAGCGCAGCACACAGCCAGGCATATATTGCATAAACATGAGGCATAGATCAGATACCATAGCTAGAATTTACACTGTGATTTATTTCACAGACATAACACACAAGTCAGATGAGAAGCACATAGGAAAAGACACCCTCAACAGATTCTGCAAGGCCAATACCTACTATAGTAGAGATAATAACACTTGTTTTGGGTCAAACTCTTGTTTGACTTTTATTGGGTCAAGATATTTTGAAACTTACCACAGGGACACATTAAAATGTAAACTTTTTTTTTTCTCCTTTTAATGTGGATTTTATTAGAGGCAGGATATTGAACTACTAGTCTGGAAGAAAAGAGAGTAATTTTTCAAGCCTGCAATGACAGAAAGAAAATAATCATCTGAAGAACCCAAGTGCCAATTACACTAATAATCACACCATTTCTGCTAGGTACAAACCAGCTGTCTTGGCTGAACTTTAATAAAAGCCTCTCTCCTCTCTCTCTCTCTCTCTCTCTAAACTGAGCAACCTTCATAAAGCTAGAACAGCACTCAAAATTGCTACAATTTCCAGTGGGCTTTGGGGTGCCTCTCATTCACAGACATGGAAAAGAATTTACATGTTTAAAACCATTGCATTTCTCTGTTGCTGCAACTGCTGCAACAGGGAGCAGGCTGCAAGGGAGGCAGGAGATTTCGGCGGAATGAAAATTAGTGCCAGAATGTAGAGATATGTAACACAACCCTCACAACTAAGAACTGTAAAAGCCACTCTCGCTAAATACAATTTTCTGCTGTGGATTTTATGTAAAATAAAAATGAAAAAGATAAAGAGGTTTAAAAAGATACTTTTAAGATATGAGAGAGATTCTATTTCAGTAAATCGTGTTGTAATTGTTTGGGTGTGGTTAGAAATACAATCATTAAACCTAGCCTCATCCACCAAACTAAAGGACAACGTTGTACGTACCATGTTCATGATAGTGAGGATGTATGATTCCACATGGTCACTTCCATGATATTCAACCATCTTGCTGTCTGCAACCACAAGTGTCTCCACCCATCGCTCCTTGCTGACCGAGCGCCGAGAAACTTTTCTGACAGCCACATGATTTCGTTCCCATTTCTCCCTCTGATGCTCTTGGTTTTGGAAAAAGCTGACGGTATCTGCAAAGGTAACAAGCAACCTTGACTTCAAAACATTGTCAAGCCTGATTTACCTTGTCTATAGCTATACTATTTGTAGATAGGATGGCAGCACCACAGAACCGTAGGACGGTTGAGCCATGGTAGGATGGTTGGACCATAGGCTGAAAAGGACTTCTGGCTGCCACCTACCTTGCCTGCTTCAAGCAGGACCAGCCTCAACGGGACAGCAGCTGGCACGGGGCTCTCACCAGCGAAGTGAGGAGTGTCTCCAGAGATGGGCTAAACAGCACTCTGAAGTACGCAGCTGAAAGCCACTCCTACTCAAAACACTAGGGATTAATATGCTAGACACAGAGCAAAGCTTAAAAAAACAAACAAAAAAAAAATTACAAACCGGGGATGCCCTTTTCAGGGAATTTCTGCTCTGTGGTTTGGTTCAGAACCTCCTAATGACAGTTTCAGATAAGGGATATACTTTCTCCACATGCCACTCTTCCTCCCAATGATCTGGTAAATTAAACTTTGCACAAGCCATTTGCTTTGTGCATGGAAAATACCACTGCAGGAACTCTGAAGAGCGAGAAGGCTTTACCAGCAGGTGTCATCTGCGTACCAAGGAGGGACAGGGCTGCAAGCAACTCAGCCACACGTGTCATGAGCGACAGGTGAGAAGCCTCGTGCTTCTCCTCTGATTTGGGGATCCGTGCATCTAAATCCTTTCAGAAAGTGTTCTTGCAACCTTGCCCTGTGCTCAGTGCGACTAATTCCTCTCCCTTTGCTCTAGCTTTGGGCACCAGCCAACTGTAACAACAGGGAAATACTGGGAATGTAAACACATCTAGGCCTGCAAATGATGAGAGAGATGCCAGTTCAACAACTGGTGATGTCTTTCCAGCCAAGAAGCCAAAGAAACACTTCTGTGGGTACTGGGACTTCCCATGTCCTGGGACAGATGAGCAATGCTTGCTATTTTGATAGCTACTATAGGAGTCCTTTGGCATATCACAGCCTCTTCAGCATCACCTCTGCCTCCCAAGACTACCCACGGGCAGGAGGCAGGTATCCCGCACCAGCGAGTGCCGGGGTACCCACACCACTCTTCCCTTGAGGCATGGACGACTTCGCAGCTAAGTCGCAAACCCCTGGGTTCCCACTGGCAGAAGATTTGTTACACCTGTGTCAACTACACTGTTTGCCTTTAAAAGAACTAAGTTCAGCCAGAAGGTACCTCTCGGGCCTCCAAATTCTACCAAACAGAAATCAGCATCTCCTTGGATAGCTTTGTAAAGTATACTGCACAGAGTAGAATACACTAAGCAGAATGTCTAATATTCCATATTGTGGATTCAGAACACAATAAATTAATCAATAATAGTTGTAAACACATTTCTCTTTAGGTAAAGCAGTATTTGCATTTATAAAGATAATATATGTTCTACTTGCCAAGAAGGTTGAAAAACTTCCTGTTTTTGCCCAAGGCCAACAGCATAAAGATTGCCTGAATGTAAAAAAAAATGGTAATATAAAAGAAATAAACCTGTACACTTCTATTCTTTATTATCCGTATGTTGTAACAATAAAAATGTAACTATATTGATTTTCCTTGTGATTAATAACCTAAGTCACTGCTTAGTTACATCCCATGCACCCATACCATAGCCTGTAGCTATGTCAACAAGTAAACAAGTTAGTGAAGAATGTTTCCTCCTACCAAGCCAAGGAATGCAATGGAAGGCATACATCTTTGTATCAATCTCAAAGAATGAGCAGCACGGAAAGTTAGCTTCTTTTAAAAACAAAATATATTTTACAATGTAAGAATTTC